>ML682037.1:1639547-1667869 GCA_007922195.1 Podocnemis expansa
CCAGGCCCAGAGAGTCCGATCCTTGCTCTGTCTGGTCTCCCTTGGGGGGGCGGTTCCTCCCCGTATGAGGGTCCCAGCTGTCTCAATCAGCAGTGACACTCAGCCAGTGTAGCAGTCAGAGGGTTTATTAGCAATCCACTTTGCACAGCAGCTAGGACAGTTGGCTCTCAGATCACCTAGGAGGGTAGATAGTAAACCCCCAGGACAAGCCCCGGAGGTCCTGCCCCTCCAACCTCCATCTTCCTTCCTCCCTCTCTCCCCTTTGTGTCCCTCTCTATCCAGCTGCCCTGCCCCTGGTCTAAACCAGCCACAACCTGTCACCCCCAGGGGGTCCAGGTAAGTGGCACTAAAGCCTCTTCCCCCCTAGTAGTACCTATAGTTATCACACCCCTGTGTCCCATCACCAGAATACCATCACCCAAGAACAGGAAAAAGAAGAACCACAGTAACCCAAGAGGTTTTCTTACTTCATCACACTCCCTCACGCTCTAGTGAGAGCTCCTGCAATATAAAACCCTGCAAGCTTATAGGCCCAGTGGGGTTTCCTGTGCATTCTCCTGCTCCAGTGGGCCCTAGAAGGACCAACTCATTAGCACTGCCTCAGGCCACCTTGCTGTTGGTGACCTCACCGGAACCTCTCTCTTGTGAGAACCTGGTCCTGGTGCCCATTCGGCTGAAAATGTGCACTTCCGCATTACCTGGTTTATAGCTAGCATACCGTAGGCCTCCGTCCTGCTTGGCTTGGCCCCATATGCTGCTGTTTAGTGTCCTGTGGTCTTCTCAGTCATTCTCGAGCCCATCTTACAACCTTGTATCCTCATCCTCACTCGCTTTAGCCAGACAGCTATGCTTGGTCACGGCCTAGACAAGGGGTATCGCCACCCCCTTACTACTTCTTGCGTACCCAGTAGTCGCCAGATCATTCCATAACCACGTGGCTCCAGCTAAGCCTTTGGGTGATCAATCTCTACCCTTTCTTTGTTCTTGTGCGAGACACGGCCAATGTGGCAAAACTCACACTTGTTAGCATTCAGCATTCTCCTTCGAGTCCACGTGACAAGATCTATGACTAGACTCTATAGTCTGCTGGTCATACTCCACATTTCCACCTATGCAGAACACCTGATGCAACCCTTTATGTTTAGGTTACGTCCCTTTACTCCAGTTGTGAGGACCTTATTCCAAGCTGCTTATGCGTTATCCCTCGGTGGGTTTGGTCTTGCCCCTGTCCTGGGTTGGCCCTCAGCTCTTGATCCTTCTGGGCCCATCAAGGCCTGCTCGTCTCTTGACTCTGGCAAGTATCTTGTTGCTGGGCCTCTACGTTATGGGGCTTGTTGCTGCGCTGAAGGCGGAAGAACCAACTCCACCCACCATCCATCAGCATGGCTAGTAGTCACCTATTACTGAATGCATCCAAGCAGTGCTTGAAGAAGAACGGTGGGTTACTCACCAGTAACTGTCCTTCTTTGAGATGGGCTGCTTGGATCCATTCAGGTCCCTCCCCTCTATCCCCGCATCTGGAGTTGGCGACTCTAAGGAACTTAGGAGGGGTCAGGAGGCAGCTGTATATATAGCCACGGGTGGCGCGAGGGGCGGAGGCCACCTCCCCTGTTCTGACAGGCTAGGACAAGTTTTTTCCGACCAATCCGGTGCTCCGGCACGGAGACACCTATTACTGAATGGATCCGAGCAGCTCATCTCGAAGAAGGACAGTTACTGGTGAGTAACCCACCGTTCCTAGCAGAACAGATCGAAAGCAATAAAGCAGAAACTGCACCACATGCAAAAACGTAGGACTGCAAAGGACCTTGCTAGGTCAACTGGTCCAGTCTTCTGCACTGAGGCCAAACTAAGAATTGTCTAGAGCATTCCTGCCAGGTGATTGTCTAGGCCAGGCATGGCCAAACTGTGGCTTGGGAGCCACACGTGGCTCTTGAATGAAAAATTGTGGCTCCCAAAAGAATGTCAGCAAATCAATTTAGGAAGGCAGCCCCAGCCTAGGAGTTCAGGAGGGGATTGGGATGGTGGGGAGAAGTGCGGCATGGTCAGGATTTTAAAAAACTTGCCACTAGCCTGCAGTCTTCTACATTGAGCAGCAGTTAAGTTTTTATTGTACAGGCCTAATTTTCATGGTAACCTTAAGTAATTATTAGAATCTGACATAAGTAGGATCAATATTTGTTCTCTTTTTATGATAAAATTAAAGTGTGCAATGAATTTTAAACTTAGTAATTTTGGAGTATGTAAAAGTATATGGCTATAGGCCTCAGTGCAGCTCTCGAAGTTTTAATAATCAATTTGTGTGGCTCTTGAGTTCCAAAAGTTTGGCCACCCCTGGTCTAGGCTGTTCTCAAAAATCTCCACTGATGGAGATTCCACAACCTCCCTTAGTGAGGTGATTTTTTCTATATGGTGATTGACCCCTGGCATTTCTGGTCACGTGCTTAGAACAAGTGACTGGGATTCAGGACTTGTGGGTTCCCTTCCCAGTTCTGAGCAGGAGTTTGGACAAAGTGCAGGACCAGGAGTCTAGATTCTTGAATTGAACACTAGAGGCTTGGTGGGGACTGTATCAGTTCAGTTTAGTTAGGGGCCTGGGCATCAAGGCTCTTAACTTCCAGCCCTAGCTCTGGGGATGGCAGAGGGATCGAATGCTCTAAGATGTAGAGAGATGGATTCTATTCCTGGTTCTGCTGTTAAATCTCTTTGTAATCTTGTAATCTTGGACAAATCATTTCACCCACTTTTATGTATGAGACACTCCAACTCACCAGACTTCAGCAATTCAAGATGGTGGAGATCTTGTGTGCCATCAGCCGATTTCAGCAGATTCAAGAGGGTAAAACTCTTACACAATGTTAACTCATTCTACCAGATTTTGGTTATGCCAGATGGCAGAAATTTTGAAGGATATCAGCTAATCTCATTAAATGTCTTCCCACCTCGACCACCCCAGGACCTGAAACCAGCAGTAAGCGGTGAAGTGGGACATCAGGAAGAACCACAAGGAGGAAGGTACGATAGGGGAAGCCTCCTGATTCATACTGAGAAAGTGGGCAATTGAATCAAGTGCACATAAAGAGAAGAAGCCTGGGAAACAAGCAGGATGAATTGGAAATCCTGCACAGTCAAGGAATTATGGTGTGATTGGAACAATAACAGGCATTTGGTGGGGTAACTCAGATGGTCAGAAAGGACAGGCATGGGAGGAAAGGTGGAGGAGTTGCACTGTATGTAAGAGAGCAGTTATGGCTTTTCAGATCTCCAGTAAGAGCCGTAACACGGTGTTTTGCCACCTGGGGCATGTTCTGATCGGAATGCGCCCCTTCCCATTAGCAGCGCTTAGAGCCAGCGCCGCAAAAGCCGCCACTTTAATAGAGAGGCTCCATTGAGTCGCTCTGGGCCGCCTGGGGCTTTGCCTCATCGGCCCCACGGTAGTTATGGCTCTGGCTCCAGTATAAAACTGGAGAAAAACCTGTTTAAATTTAGAGGTGAGAACAACAAAAGTGATATCATGGTGGGGATCTGCTATAGTCCACCAGACCATGAGGATGAGGGAGATGAGACTGTATTTAGACGACTGACAGACGTTTCCAAATCACAGGTCCTGGTTCTCATGCGGGACTTCACTTATCCTGTCCACTGTGGGGAAAGCAACACAGCAGTGAACAAACAGTCCAGGAAGTTTAATTCTGGAAAGTGTTGGGGACAAATTCCTGGTACAAGTGCTGGAGGAACCAACTGGGGGCTGTGTTCCTCTCAACCTGCTGCTCACGAACGGAAGAACTGGAAGGGGAAGTAGACATGGATGGCAACCTGGACAGCAGTGACCATGAGATGCTTGAGTTCATGATCGCTGATGAAGGAAGGAGAGCAGGAGGATATGGATGCTGCACTTCAGAAAAGGAGACTGACTCCCTCAGGGAGCTGATGGGCACGATTCCCTGGGAGGCTATTATGAGGGGGACAGGGCCATCCTTGGCCTCTGCCCCCACCAGCACTGGGAGGGCAGGACAGGCTAGCCCAGAGGCCAGGCTCCATGTTTCCACCACACCCCTCAGCTGGCTGGTCCAGCCAGGGATGGCTGGCATGCTATACAGCCTCCAGAGTGGCCTTCTAGGGACTGTGGCCCTGAAAGGCCACACCAGAAGCTGCACTGCATGCCAGTTGGCCCCACAGGGCCCAGCAAAGCACAGGACCTGGAGTTGTTGCCCCAACTGACCCCCCCCAGGACGGCCCTGGAGGGGGAAAGTTGCTGAGGAGAGCAAAAAAAAGCTTTAATGGGCGCACTTGAACAAACTGTCTCCATGTGCAGAAAGAAGAGCAGCTTTGGCAGGTGAGCAACTTGGCTTAACTGAGAAATCTTCAATGAGGTTAAACACAAAAAGGAAGCTAATAAGAAGTGGACACTTGGGCAGATGACTAGGGAGGAACATAAAAATATTACTTGAACATGTAAAGGTAAAAGCAAGAAGGCCAAAGCACAGTTGGATCTGCAGGTAGGGAAGAATGTGAAGGGTAACAAGGAAGATTTTTATGGGTATGTTAGGAATAAGAAGATGGTCAGGGAAAGAGTGGGGCCTTTGCTAAATGAGAGAGGCAACATCATGACAGATGATGTGGTAAAAGCTGAAGTACTCAATGCTTTTTTTGCCTCTGTCGTCACAGATAAGGTCAGCTCCCAGATTACTGAACTGAGCAGCACAGAATGGGAAGGAGGTGAGCAGCCCTCAGTGGTTAAAGAACAGGTTCGGGACTATTTAGAAAAGGTGGATCCCACATGATCAGAAAAAGACAAATGTAGCACCCATCTTTAAAAAGGGAAAGAAGGAAGAGCCAAGGAACTACAGACAGGTTGGCCTCACCTCAGTCCCTGGAAAAATCCTGGAGCAAGTCCTCAAGGAATCCATTTTGAAGTACTTGGAGAACAGGAAGGTGACCAGGAACAGTCAGCATGGACTCACCAAGGGTAGGTCTTATCTCACCAACATGACTGCTATCTATGATGAGATGATTAGTCCTGTGGATATTGGGAAAATGGTGGACATGATATATCTTGACTATGGCAAAGTTTTGATGCAGTTTCCCATAGTGTTCATGTCAGCAACTTAAAGAAGCATGGGTTGGATGAATGATAGAAAGCTGGCTGGATCAGTAGGTTCAACGGATAGTGATCAACAACTCAATGCCTATCTGGTAGTTGGTATCATGTGGAATCTCCCAGGTGTCATTCTGGAGCTAGTACTGTTCAACATCTTGATTAATGGTCTGTAGCAGTGGTTTTCAAACTTTTTCTCAGAACCCTGTTGGAAAAAAATCATTTATGCCTACAACCCAGCAATTACATCTTTCAGCATTGCATTGCAGTCTTTTGGCAGTGGTAGCAAGGGAAGCTGCAACTCAGTGCCTGAGCATCTGTGACCCACTACTGAGTCGTGACCCCAAGTCTGAAAACCACTGGTCTGGAGGATGGGGTGGATTGCACCCTTAGCAAGTTTGCAGATGATACTAAGCTGGAGGAAAAGGTAGACACAGCAGAGGCCAGGGATAGGCAAGGTTTAAAGTAAGCCAGAATGCCCCAGAACGGTGTTCCGGGGCCCCCTAAAAATAGAAGAGTGCACTGGAACGCAGCGTTCTGGTGCGTTCCCCCAGGGCTGGCTTAAGGGGCTGTGGGCAGGAGTGAGCCCAGCCACCCCTCCCTCTGTTTCTCAGCACCTGCAGCAGCCCCGCCCTTATCTGCCAGGCCTGGGTAGTGTGTGTGGCCCAGAACAAGTCTCGGACTGTGCTCCCTCTTGCCAGCCAGCCAGCACCGCAGCTGCAGCCCCCACCCCCCCAGCCTGGCCTGGCTCCTCGGCCACCCCAACAGTGACCGTGAGTCCCCGTACACCCCTTCTCTGCCTCATCAGATAAGGGAGCTGGGGGGGGGGGGTTGGGTACAGTCAGTCAGTCAGTGGTGAAAGGGAACAGGGGGGTGGTTTGGGAAGAAGGGGTCGAAATGGTAAGCTGGGGAGGACATGGGGAAAGAGGAGTCTGATGGGAGGTAGGGATTTTGGGGCCAGTAGCTGGGGTGTGGGGCAGTAGCTGGGGTGGGGGCAGGGATTTCCCTAACACCTCCCCACACCCCACCTACAACCTCACTGAATTTCCCAGCACCCCTCAGTTGTCAGCTAGTAACAGTGTTATACCAATTTAGTGAGAACCCCCAACACTGCCCCACAATTCCCCCTACACCTCCCCTAATTTCAAGCCCTGGGGAAGCTGCTGGGTGGGGGGGAGCAGTAGCTAGGGCGGTGGGGCACAAGTTTGAGGGGGACAGTAGCTTGGGTGCATGAAGGAGGCCCAGACATGCATGAAAGGGGCCTGGAAATTTAGGAGCTTTCCGGGGCCTGCCAAATTATACTTTAACCACTGGGGGTAGGATACAGAGAGACCTAGACAAATTGGAGGATGGGGCCAAAAGAAATCCAGTGAGATTCAAAAAGGCCAGCATCTTGCCATTAGGACAGAAGAATCCCACACATGGCTACAGACTGGGGACCAATTGGCTGGGCAGCATTTCTGCACAGAAGGACCTGGGGGTTACAGTGGGCAAGAAACTGGATATAAGTCAACAGTGGGCCCTTATTGCCAAGAAGGCTGACAACATATTGGGTTCCATTAGTAGGAGCACTGCCGGCAGATGGAGGGAAGTGATTATTTTCCCTCTGTTTGGCTCTGATGAGGCCACATCTGGAGTATTACAGAAGAATGAGGGGAGATTTGATAGCTGCTTCAGCTACCTGAAAGGGGGTTCCAGAGAGGATGGAGTTAGCCTGCTCTCAGTGGTGGCAGATGATGGAATTAGGAGCAATGGTCTCACAGTGCAGTGGGGGAGGTCTAGGTTGCATATTAGGAAAAGCATTTTCACTAGGTGGGTCTTGACACACGGGACTGGATTACCTAGGATAGTGGCAGACTCTCCATCCTTAGTGTTTTTTTTTTAAGGCCCAGCTTGTTAAAGCCCTGGCTGGGATGATTTAGCTGGGGTTTGTGCTTCATTGAGCAGGGGGTTGGACTAGATCAGTGGTCCTCAGTCTTTTGCAGGCCATGACACACAACAGCATATCACAACTCCTGAAGCCAAATCCAGTCATCTCTGTGATGCTCTTTCTCCTGAGTGGTGAAACAGTAATGTGTCCTGACACAGTGGTTAAGAACTGCTGGACTAGATGATTTGAGGTCTCTTCCAACCCTAATCTTTTGTGAAACAGCTCACAATTCTTCTGCACCATCCAGCCCAGGGGTCTTAAACTCAGATCACCACAAAGGCCACATAAGGACTAGTAGAGGGCCGCATGAGGACTAAAACGTTAGCCTAAGGGCCGCACCACTGAAACCTTTTCATGCAACAATATTGTAAATATTGCTAATAATCGTACTGTTGCAGGCCGCAGGAAATAGCTTTAGGGGCCACGTGCGGCCCACGGGCTGCATGTTTGAGCAAAAAAGAAACAAGGAGTTGTGTGGCACTTTAAGACTAACAGCTTTATTTTTTGCATGAGCTTTTGTGGGAGAAAATCCCACTTCATCAGATGTTTCGAAGATGGGTGAAATTATTTATTTTCCATTCTGTAAGTTTACCCATCTTCGAAGCATCTGACGAAGTGGGATTTTCTCCCACGAAAGCTCATGCGAAAAATAAATCTGTTAGTCTTAAAGTGCCACATGACTCCTTGTTTCTTTTTTGCTGGGCTAGACTGACACGGCTATCCCTTTGGAAATTGCATGTTCGAGACCCCTGATCCAGCCTGAAGCTTTATTCTCTTTCTGTCTCATACTCAGTATCACCAACACTAAGTGTTCAGAAATAATGCCAAGTCTCAGAAAATAACAAGACTGGATTAGACAATGGAGTTTTTAAAAATCATCATTTTTTAGGTTCTTCTTTGTCTTCCACTTTTTGAGGCTTTGATTGCACTTGGGTCATGATTTCAAGCTTTTCTCTGCAACCACATGGGTTAGAAACTTACATCTGGCCACCTGCCTCCAGAAGCTGTGACTAGAAGAAAAATACCAAACATTGGTGAGAGTTGGCAACTGATACCTGAACTCCAGCCTGCTTGGATTGGAAGCTCCTTGAGTCAGGAACTTTTTTTTTCCCCCTCTGTGTCCGTATAGTTCCTGGCACAGTGGTGTCCTGTCCATGTCTGGGCTTCCAGGTGCTATAATAATACAAATAATCCTAATTATACTGACACAATCCAGAATTTACAACCCTTTGCAGAGCCAGAAGGGAGAAACGGCAGCCCCACGGCACAGCTGTGCCTAGGTATGTTAAAAACAAACCTTCTCTCCAGGCTGCTGCATCCTGGTGTGGGCAGGAAACCGTTAGATTGTGGTCAGGGCAGAGGAGCGAGAGATGGAAACAGATCGATAAAAAGGCCCTGCAATACCCATTAATGCACTGAGATGGGCCAAACCAGGCGCTACCACTGCACTTCAGCCTCAGGACTTAACCACCTCCTCCCCAGCTGATCGGAAGGAGATTGTCAATGGAAGCCAAGTTCCTCCATCATCACAAGGGCAGGTTATTTTTATACTGCTGAAAAGTGCCAGGTTGACAGTCCTAGAGACAGAAAGACTCTGTTTAGGATCAGAACAGATACAGCATGGCAGCAGAAGGTTGAAAAAGTTTGAAAAGACACACACACACACTGCACCGCCAGCAGAAGAAAACACACACCCACACACACCACACACACACACACACAGAGCCCCACCAAAACTAGGGACCATCTCCCAGCCATCAGCTGCTCTGAGAGAAAGTTTATTAGGAATAATATTTCATGCTGGCAAAATGTGCCAGAACCTGAAGGCCTCTGTTTTTCCACAATGCCAGCACTACACACTGGCTTCCCATTCCCCTTGCTATCTAGTGGCTGGTCCACCAAGAGGGTAGGACCTAGCAGTTTGTGGCATTCCTTCTGTAACTCAAAGGGAAGAGAGCTGTGCTTTTAATTTGCAGGTCCAAGATATAGTCCTGGATGATCACCTGTGTGGGGTGGGGGGCATTACATAAACAAAATACACAGCTGCAGCCTTGTCACAGAGGAGGAAACTGTCCCATTCAAATCTGGACCTACAGGGGACAGTCAGTGCCTAGGTGTCCCCCAGTCATGGATCCAAGCACTGCTGCGCTATACAAACATGTAGAAGCCCCATTGAAATGAACAGGGCTGCTGATGAAATCAGGTGTAAGAGCAGAAGAACTAAGATCAGATCTTATTCCAGCACCCTAACCATTGGACTGTACTGTCTCTGTGCTCACATGAAACCATTTCTTTGGTACAGTTTCCTGTTGAATGCCATTCCTGGACAAGGAATCCTCTGGTGCATTTTTTTGAATGCTCATTATGATAGCACCAGGGATGACTCCTTCCTGCTCCCCCAGGTTTTTGTTGCCCCGTCGAACAGGATCCTTTGGGATAAGGTGTAACAGTGGGGCATCTTCCTTGGGATGCAGACAGACATTTGCAGGACCAGGGAGCTAGAGGAGCCTGGGGAGCCTGTGGGCATATCTAATCCAAGTCAGGAATTTGCAAGTCTGGGATGAGATGGTGGCTCCATTTCCTGCACCCTGAGGTAGCTGAATTAAATGCCAGATTTCTGTTTCTTGGAGCTTGACAATATGGCTGGAGCGCATGGATGAATCAGATGCTGCATCTAAAACACCAGCTTTCTTTAATCAACTGCTCAGATTTGGATATTGTTACTACGAGGAGGGAAGGGGAGGAATTGAAACTGCCATCTTTGGCATGGCGCCTCTTTATATAGGGCTCCCCAGAAACAGTTTTATTTGAGAGTTGTGACTTCCAGGCTCATATAAGACAGCCCTGGGATAATGAGGCTTTCTTTGACAGCAGAAGCTTTCACCCCAAAGGATCCTAAGGCAATTTACTTGACTAAACATATAAGATATAAATTATGTCCAAGGATCACTTGTCTGATGCTAAAAAGCCAGTGGCTCTAGCTGCAATGTGGCACCTCTTTAACAGTTGCAGAGCAACAGCTGGGGACCAGAATTGAAGATGAGTCCATATCTCCTTGAACTGCAGGGAGGGTTTTCATTTTGAACTGACTTTGAAAGGCAAGTCCCTCTTTACTGAAACCCATACTGGTGCCTGCAGCATCAAGCCCTTAGCATTGCGCTGGGCCAGCTCTGATGGAGATGGGAGAGACACCCCTACATCGCACACCTGCCAGCAGCCCTGGGCTTTGCAGGGCTGATCCAAAGAGACCACAGCACCACGTCCTACAGATGCTGAATGAAACTTTTCAGTCCCTTCCTCTAACTCAAAGCCTTTGATGACACTTACCACCTGGGGCTAAACTCTCTTGAGCTCAGCCAGGATGGAAGTTCCAGAAGAGGTCATATCCCTGGCAAGGTGGTGTCCCAGTATCCAGCGCCAGCCTTAAGCTATCTGGGGCCTTAGGAAAAGGCCCATTGTGGGGCCCCCTGCAGGATCCCCACTGGCAGCCCCAGCCCTCTTCACAGCCCCAGCTCTCTTCAACCACACCTGCCCTGACTTGCAACCCCAACACTCCACATGGGGCCCTGAACCCCCACCCACAGCCCCAGCTTCCCCTCCCCAGTCCTCTGTGGTCCTGGCTCCCTGCCAGGGGCACCAATACTGCCCCACCACCAGTCCTGGTGCCAGCTACCCACCCCATATCCCGCAGGATGAGATGCAGACACAACTTTTGGAGTAGGTGAAGGGGCCCCTTACTGCTTGCAGCCCTAGGCGGGTGCCTGCTTCAACTACCTCAAAAGCTGCCTCTGCCAGTATCAGTAAGGGTGGCTCCACTAGGAAATTGCTGCACCTGCTCTTTGCAATGCGAGGGTGCTCTCTGGTGGCAGTCATTGGAACTGGTTATTTAGTTTTCCCTTAGAATTGAAAACAAAAAAGGAGTCCTGTGGCAACTTTAAAGACTAACAATTTGATTTCGTGGGAGAAAATCCCACTTCATCAGATGCTTTGAGACTCTGTAAGCTCCCCATCTTCAAAGCATCTGATGAAGTGGGATTTTTCTCCCATGAAAGCTCATGTGATAAATAAATTTGTTAGTCTTTGAAAGTGCCACAAGAATCCTTGTTTGTTTTGCTGAACCAGACTAACATGGCTACCCCTTTGGAACTTGGAATTTAAGATGCATGCATTTGCACAGGGATTTTACTTGCAAACTATATATAAGGCTTTCAAATGACTGATGAGCTACAAAGGGGCTAGGTGTTTCTCTGCCCTCACAGGTGCATAGAGGAGTAAATGGGGCAGAAATGACATTGAAATCTGTTAAGGAATGTTTCCCCAGTCTTGAGACACTGTAGAAGTCGCTCCGAGCTAGATCTGTGGGGTTGAGACTCCTTGGCTATAGGGCGTCTCTCAAGAGCGCCACCAGCCTGGGAAAAGACGCAGAGCTCGGGCACTGGGACTTGGGACTTGAGCCGCTAAAGCCCCGTGCCAAGTGACGCCCGTGGTGTCTCTGCAGAGAGCAGTCTGCTTGGTGGAGTGGACAGCTCTGCACAGCCCTTGGAGAGCACAGTAGGGTGTAGGTACAATAGAGAGATCAAGCAGGCAAAAACACTCCAAAAGGAGCCTTGTTGCATATGCAGATAAAACAGAACAGCACAACTGAGTCCAGCAGATTTCTGAGTGAATCCACTGGTTTCCTCAAAGGTGCTGATCTTTTGTCCTCCTTCAGGCTTCTCCACTGGTGGGGCCTAGGTATCTCTCTCGCTCCCATCACTAAGACCTGGTCTTTAACTGAGGTTCAGTGGACAATAGAATAGAATCATAGAGTTGAAGGGACCTCATGAGATCATTGGGTCTAACCTTATGGGGGCTTGAACCCAGAACTGTCTACATATGAAGCAGAGATGCAAGCCATTACACTATTTGCAGGGCTGCATGCAGTTAATCTCACTGACTCTAGTGGGGCTGCAGGACTGGACAACCAGACAAAAGGGAGGGGGGTGGGAGAGACAAGGATTCCAGAGAATGAGCATGCAGATTGCTGAAGCAGGGATGGCACTCAGTCACATCATGTTGATGCCACATTTTTGAGTGCTTGTTCTCAGGTGGGGACAAGGACATTTTCCATTAGAGATAAAGGGTAGTTCTTTGGTTAAGGCACAGGACATGTGGGTTCTGTTCCAAGCTCCATGCCACCCTGCCCTTCCATTGTCCGCAAATGGCCATGGACAAATCACTTCCCTTCTCTGTGACTCAGTTTCCTAACTGTAAAGTGGGGATAGCACTGACCTATCTCCTGGTGGTATGGTGAAATTTAATTCAGGAATCTCCATACGATGCTTGAGATCAGAAGATAGTAAATAACCCACAGAAAACAATTCATGGTTGGCCTGAACTGGGGTCAAATGGAGGAAAAGGTGGTGGGAAGAACCTCCCGCTCTGCCCCACTGGATAAGCTCTGCCCATTGATGCCACTGATGTTAAAACATAGTTGTGCTCTACTAGCTGTGTGGGCTCACTCTTGTTTCCCCTTGTTGTGACTTGGTGCTTGGCGTCTAAGCTGGGCTTGCGTTTTTAAGCAGGGAGAGATATAAGGAGGGGATCTCCCATTTACCAGCCACTTGAGGCATTAAAATGAGACATCATTCAGTGAACTGCACCAGTCTGTGACTCTCCCCCTTCTTTCTTACAGGAGGAATTAAATAGTTAATGTTCACACTTAACTAGGCACCTGTGTTAATTCCTCCAGGAAGTAAATGGCCTGGTTCCTCTTTGATCTATGGCTTCAGACTCTCTGCTGATTTAGGCAGCTATTATTTCCATTCAGGTCATATTTTCGAGGTTTCCTTCCCACTCGTGACAACTAGAGAGGGTTTTTTTTTTTTGAATGACAGGAGAGATTTGAGGAAAAAGACAGCTGCTTGAGAGGGGTGCTGGAACAGCACCTGAACAAGTATCAGCTAAATCCAGCAAAACAAACAAGGAGTCTGGTAGCCACTTTTAAAGACTAACACATTTATTTATCGCATGAGCTTTCCTGGGAGAGAATCCCACTTTGTCAGACACTTGATGATGCATCTGATGAAGTGGCATTTTCTCCCACGATAGCTCATGTGGTAAATTAATTTGTTAGTGTTTAAAGATGCTACCAAACTCCTTCCAAAATGCCACAGGACTCCTTGATTGTTTTACCAGACTCCTTGTTTGTTTTGCTGGAAGAGACTGACACGGCTGCCCCTTTGGAATGTGGCATCATGCAAGGAAGCTAAATCAAAGCACCAGCTCTCCACCCTTCACTGGCGTTTACATTTTACATCCACTTTGCACTGGTGGGCAAAACTGGGTGTCTCTTACTTTTGTAGGTCTCTCCCATTATCCATTCTTTTGAATCAGTATGGTCTGTTCTTTACAGCCAACTGCGGGCAAGAGAGATCTGACAGGGATTATGTCAAAACATTCCAACAGGGGGCACAATATGCTAAGCATGTTAATTCTCTCTGTTGGATCACACAGCGTGGCACTGATCATCTCTCCATGGGTCACACTTTGCTCTCTCATTAGGCAACAATAATAGCAAACAATCATCAAAGCACAGAAGCGTGTGCTATCGTCTTTCCTATTACAAATGGAGAAACTGAGGCACAGCAAAGGGAAACTGCTTTCTGAAGGATGCAGCGTGAGTGAGCAAGGAAACAAACAGGAATCCTAGCTCTTTTATCTAGTGAAGCATCTGCCTCCCTCACTAGCAGTACCATTCCCTTACAGCCACACAGCTAGCAGGCTCTGTGTGGTATGAATGTGGTATGAATTAAGTCTAAAGAACAATCATCTATCAAAGCTTATAATGGTTCATAATAACTGTTACTATCCAGTCTGGGCCCTGAACAGAAGCCCCAGAGCTGAACAAGCACAAACGTCAAGATCTTCTGATCCTATTCCAAACATCACAGCTAACCCTGGTCTCTGGATTGGGCTGAACCACAAAATCCCGAACAACCCTGAACCTTAGGTGAAGCTGAGACCTGGATCCAGAGCTTTATGGCTCAGATCCAGCTCCTCTGCAGTCCTAATAAAGAACAGGGCAGGGCAGAACTAATAAAGAAACAGTGGAAGACATGAGCAATGTATAAAGTTAACAGGATGAATTCTGCTCTCAGATGCAGCATTGTAAATCCAGAGTCACTGTACTGAAGCTAATAGAGTGACTCCAAATTTACACCAGTCTTAGTGATCCAAATCTGACCCAGTTTTTCTGTCTGTTTATTACAGACCTTTTATTCAAAGTGGGGAAATTTATCCCTGTCCATAGATTCCCAGATTAGGATTTGAGTATTGCATAAACCTGATGTTGCTCTTTGCAGGGGGTGGATTTTTCTGTTTCATCAGCAGATACTCCCATGGCCTGATTGATGTTAGTGGGTCTCCTTGTGCAAGTGGTCACCTTTTCAAGTGTTCAGTCCACTCTGTGTTAGTACAGTCTTTTACTCAACCACAGCACAGTTTCTTTCATGACCTCTTGTACAAACCTGGAAAAGAAAGAGGGTCTTGTGATTGCTGCCCTACACTGGGACATTGACACTCTGGCATCAATTCCAGCCTCTGCCAGTGATTCACAGTTTGAACTTGGCCAACTTACCGGGTCAGAAACTGGCGTATATTCCTTTACTACAGGCACACATCTGAGCCTTAGTTTCCCCTCTGTCGTGGGAACAATAATTAGCAGTAGTCAAAAAAATTTGAATACCTTTTTGAAAACATTTTGAAGAAAACAAGCGTCGATGTTTTTCCCTGACATTTTTCAGGTTTTTCTCAAAAAGTAAAAAATTTCAAACCCAATTTTATTTTTCAGTTTCTGGATTAATTTTTTCTGTTGTATGTGTACAAAAATGAAAATAAATTGGAATAAAAAAGGAAAAAAATCTGAGGGAAAGGGACATTTTCCAGGAAAGTATTAATTTTATAAAAAAGCAATTTTTGTCACAAAAAATTTTTTGAAAGAAAATTTTTGATCTACCCTAGTAATAATTCTTCAGATCTTCCTCCCTTTTTCATTTTGCCTGTTGAGAAGGTAAGCTCTTTAGGGCAGCAACCATTGCTCACTGTGTGTCTTTGCACCACCCCGCACAATGGGGCCATCAAGAGCTATATATAGATGAGAAGCACTTGGAATAATCCATCTTTTGTGGACAGAGATGTTCTAACTTTGGTCTCATCTCAAAGATTACTGGGATATTTTGTATGGAAAGTTTCTCCAGCCATTTTCAACTTAAGCAACCCAAAAATAGTTTTGGGAAACTCTTTTTCCAACTGGAAAGAAATGATCACCACATTTCTGTCCATGTCTGTGTTACACACAGCAGTGTAGAATAGGCTGCCGCCATGCTGACTGTTAGAAGAATTAATCCCAGTGCATTTAGTCCTGTATAATCACAAACCTATTGAAGTCAACTGCAAAGCTCCTGTTGACTTCAATAGCATAGGACTGGATCTCACAATCAAGATGGCTTGAGCTCCAAGGAACTTCCAATCAAGAATCTACTTCAAGAATCAGAGATGTATAGGCCAGATAGGACCATTCTGATCCACTCACTTGTCCTTCTTCAGAACACAGGTTGCAAGAATTCACCCAGTAGCCTTGTCTTCCCTAGGAAAAAATGGTGCTTTGTTAACGTGTGTGCAAACCCTAGTGTAGGCAAGGCAACTATTTAACATATTAGCTGGTTCCCTCTACCCTGACCAGGCAGCACATATTAAGATTGTTACTGCTACCCACACTAGGCTTGTTAGCTGTGCTCTATGAACCTTTTCCTTAGTGGGGACATGGCCACTGATTCCTGGCAAGCCTGAGAACTTGAGGTTGAATTATAGCAGGTGTTTGGTTGCCTAGATGAAGATGCAAAATGTGTTGAGAGAATGCACATTTAAATCCTAGTCTGGGCAAAACCTCCGAATGGCGTCTACTTCGATTTAAAGACTCCAGGCACTAGCTAGAGGGGAAGGTTGTTTCATGGTTAGCCTGTTAGCCTGGGACTTTGGAAGAGCTTAGTTGAGCTCCCTGCTCTGCAAGAAACTCCCTGGGTGATTGTGGGCAAGCAACTTACCCTTTCAAAGAATCACTTTCCCATCTGCAAAAGGGGGTAGGAAGCTTGCCTGCTTCATGGGGAGCTGTGAGGTGCTCAGCACAAGGCCTGTGCACCATTCAAACCCTATGTTGCTCAAATATTGCAGCAAGGGGGCCCTGTAATATGAGAGAGAAAGACAGAGAGAGAGAGAGAATGCACCATCTCCCTCAGCAAACTGTTCCAGTGGCTAATTAGCCTTGCAGTTAAAAATGCAAGCCTTCTTTCCACTTCCAGTACTCCCAGAGGTTGGCTCTTGTTGGGCCTTTGTCTGCTAAATTAAATACCCCTCTAGGCTCATATCTCTTCTGTCTTTGCCTGCTCACATCACTCCCCAGCTTTTATCTTAGGTGAAATTCAGCCATATGTAAGCGGTGTAGCACAAGATTTAGATGTCACATCAAACAGAGCCAGGTCTGATCTTGGATGCTTAAACCAGCGAAGTGATTCCAGATTTGTACAGGCTTAACTGTGCTCAGAATCTGGCCTGTGTTTTCCTATTACAGTGCTGCCTTTAAAGAACACAGATGGAATTTAAAACTGGATAAGACCTAACATCTGTGGACCACTAAAGCTCACAAAAGAGGGTATGAATGGTGCATAAGCCTCATGCTGATGAATTTACTCACTGAATGGGCTCTCACTCAGAAAATAGTCCCATGGTTATCGGTGGGATCACTGTCAGGGGTCAGCACCATGCCCGGTGGTGATCTTTTGCAGAATCGGCCACTAGAAGACGAGGAGAAGGCAGGATGTGCCAGGAAGTCCAAGGAATAGCATGGAACTTTTTTGTTGTTTTACTAATGACTCACTGATTGTGAGCAATTCAGGAGAAATGAGTCTTTGGGACGGATTTTCATAGGGCTTAAAATACACCATCTGACGTAAGGGGCGGCATGGTAGCACCAAACCACAGCCCTGGTTTGGAGGGGATTTGAGTCATGGGTCATCAGGGGAATACGAAGACTTGCAGATACGGGGGCCCACCCTTGCAATAAAGGGTCCTGGATTCTGGACCAAGTTCTCGTCTTGTGTAAATCAATGTAGCTCACCAGATTTGCACCTGTTGGGAATCTGGCTCCACTGGAGCTACACTGTTTTACCTTTGCGAGGCATCTGGTCAATTAGACTTCAAAGGCACAGTGTCAGTTTACACCAGCTAGGGACCTGCTACCTTGTGGAACTGTATTGTGTTAAGTGATCAGATCTAGAGAGCCATGGAAAGGAGACAATATGAAGAGCTTTACAAATTGTTTAGATTAGCTAGACAGGCAGATCTAGGTACATGTAGATAGACAGATGTAAACCAAGGTTTGCTCTTGGCATCTGCCTTATATTTTTTAATCTTAACTTTTGTGCATGTTTGTAATGTGGGTAGAATGTGCTGCCCACAGAGGATGTGGGGATGGGGGAAAAAAAGGAACCAGAAAGAAGGGAAGAAAACCCCAAATAAGAGGAAGGATGAGATAATTTTTTAAAAGGGTCGGAGAGCATCTGAGGCAAAATTCAATCTATTTCCAACAGCAAAGAAAAGAGAATGGGGCTGAGTTGTCATTTTTAAAAGAACCCATGTGGCCTAGGATCCCAAATCCCATTTTCGAAAGTGACTTAAGGCCAGATTTTTAAAGGTAGTCAGGTATCTAGTAGGGTTTTCAAAAGCATCTAAGTAGGTTGGCAACTAACTCCCATCAAGTCACGGCCATGTAAAAATCCTATTAAAATAAACTTTGTCATGCTCATGGATATATGGAGGCATATCAGGGTCAGGCCCTTGAAGAGGACATCATGGGTTTCCTCAGGAATCCTCTATGGCAGGCTGGAGAGCCCAGGGATTAGCTCTAGATGCTGCTTAACCAAGGTTTCCCTGAGAAATCTCAGCCTTTCCAACACAGCCAGCTGAGAAACTGCTTAGCACTGCCTCACTCCCACATTTGTTTTCTTCAGAGCACCATGTCTTTCCTGCGTCTCCAGTGTGACACACAATGGGCACCTTTGGGAGGCAACAGCACTCACTAGCCAACCCCTTCTGATTTCTGCTGGAGGCTGACATCCTGTCCAGCTACCCAGAATGAAAAGTCCACATGGGTCACAAAAAGGATGCAGATGTCAGGGTTCTATGTAGGCCTACCTCCCCTGCCCATAATCCCCATTTCCTTTTCCTATAACCGCCCTTTCTCTCCTTCCTATTACCTGTACTGCCCCTCCTGTCGTCCCATCTAGTAGACATCATCATCATCATCATAGAATCATCCTCTAGGCCTCCAGATCTTTCTCCTATAACCCCCACCTCCCTCTCCTGTAATCTACAAACTGTCCCTCCTGTAACCACCTCTGTGGCACCAAAATCTCTTTAGTTTTAGTATAACTCCCAATTGCCCCTCCTGCTGATAGAAAAAGAAGTATCTAAAAAATTCCTTTTACAATGTGAAGCCATTACTAAGTATGTGTTGGGAGGCTCATCTCTCTCTCTCTTTCTCACACACACCCAGTACGGATCAATAATTGCCCATCAGTGGCTATTAGCCAAGATGGTCAGGAAAACAACCCCATGCCCTGGGTGTCCCTAAACCTCAGACTGCCAGATGCTGGCTGGATAACAGGGGTTAGATCACTAATTGTCCTGTTTTATTCATTGCCTCTGAGGCACCTGGCGCTGGCTACTGTTGGAAAAACAGATACTGAGCTAGATGGACTCCGTGACCCAGGATGGCTTTTCTTCTGTTCTTATGTGTATCTGGGCAGGGGCAAGATTAAGAGAGAGACTGGGTCATGTGTGTATTCTTGTGACCATGTGATTGTCTGAATACATAATTGTGTGTTCTGTACTGAGCTTGCCTTTCATTGCGTGGATGTGTGATTGCAAGGGTCAAAACTTATCCTGAATCTACCTCCAGGCACCTCAGTATGTAACCAAGATGTTACAGACGCTGAGCTCCCTGAGCTGTCACTCACTTCAAAGGGAGATGTCACAGGCCAGCCCTTTTCAAAGTCAGCTCATGTGGGTCTCAGTTCTGCCAAAGGGCTAAGCCCTCTGCCCCCTATCCTGGCAAAGCAGCTAAGTACATAAGTCATTTTCTTAGCAATTACAGCACTACTGAAATGGGTAAAGTTAAAAGGGTCCTGAAAAACTTTTGCAGAATGTTCAGCTCCATGCAAGATCAAGCCTATACTAAGGTGCCTAAATATCATGAGGCAGGGTTAAAAAATAATGAGATTGGCTTAAAAATCACCAGTCTTTTTAGAATATTAAAATTCAGACCCTTTTTCTTTGCATTCTGGTTTCTGACTCATGTTCTCAAACTTTCCTCTGCCTGCACAAGGGCTAAAACAGAGGTCTCAAACTCAAATCACCACAAGGACTGCATGAGAACTAGTACAGGGCTGCATGAGGACTAGTAAGGTAGCCCGAGGGACACACCACTGAAGCCTTTTCATGCAACTATATTGCAAATATCGGCAACAATAGTGTCATTGTGGACCGCAGGAAATAGCTTTAGCGGCCACATTCAGCCGGCAGTCCACGTGTTTGAGACCTCTGGGCTAGAACTTCTTATTTATTTAACTGAAAGATGGGGTTCTCACTCAGTCACCTGAGTCCAGGAGCTGGGGCTTTAGGAAAATTATTATTAATAGTGTTTACTGTAGTAGTGGATTAAGGCCAGTGAAAATATTAAGGGGGTGTCACAGAATGTACATCTGTGCACCCCTAGGGCTATGTCTGCACTGTCAAAGTCTGGACTAGTTAGTCTTAGGCTGTGTTCCCACACAGTGGGTTATTTCGATACGGTTGTTTCGAAACAACCATATATCGAAATAACGCTTATTTCGAAAAGACTTATTTCGAATTAACAAAATGTTAATTCGAAATAAGGAAAAAAAGCCAGAATCGAAATAGCGATTCCGGACAACAGTTATTTCGAAACGACTCATGGTCGTTTCGAAACAACATGTTCGCATGGCATTGTTTCGAAACAACCATTGCGAAACAACGTTGTTTCACCCACAGACTAGGTTTAACTTGTTTCAAAACAACGCAGTTGTTTCGGAACAACGGGAACCATTGTTCCGAAACAACCGTGCGTCGTGTGAACAGCCAAAACCTTATTTCGAAACAACCTCTGTTGTTTCGAAATAAGGAGGCTGTGTGAACACAGCCTTAGTCTGGACTAATTTGGCCCATGGCAACACTAGCCTTTGGCTAGTCTAGGCAAAGGTTAGTTTGAACTAATAAGCACCCCTGGTTAGTTCAGGCTAATTGGCTTGCTAAGCACATGCACTATGTGAAATAATGGCTAGTTTGAACTTAAGGAGTTTGAACTAAGCCATTAGTTCAAACTAGCTGCTCATTCTAGTTTGAACTAAAAAGTTAGTTCAAACTAGGACGTGCAGTTAGTTTGAACTAAAAAGCCTTGGTTAGTCCAAACTAGCCTGAGGTTAGTTTGGACTAAACTTGGACTTATTTAGTTCGGACTTGCAGGTCTGAACTAAATTTGTAGGTGTAGATATAGCCAAGGCTATGATCTAGGTAACTTCTCTGTTCACTTTTGCAGTGTAACTGTGTGGTTTGAAGCCAGTTATGTCATGCAAGGTTCCCTTTTGAATGCTTTACCTTATTGTTATGGTATCATGTTTCCTGCAGTGTCATGTTTGTATACAGAGATGAAGCATGTTAGATGGCTCAGACCATGAGAGCTAATTCTAAGCACCCAGGCTGGAGATGTACATGACAAAGACAATGCAAATTGAGCTCCCTGGCTAAGGTGGAACAGCTGAAATCACTTTGGCCCAGGAAGAAGAGGGGCTGGGGGAGGACTGAAAACAAACAGATACTTTGAACAGTTAGGGCCTTTTTGCCAGAGGAGCTCCATCTTGAAACATTCTCCAGCTTCAGGCAAGATTTGGGCCCTGCCTCGCAATAGGCAGAGACTGACTGTAAAATCCTTCAGCAGAACATCTTGTGAATTATCTTAGACCAGGAGGTTCGGTTAGGTAGTGATGTAGGCTCAGAATGTGTTTTGTTTCTCTTATTTACTTGTGGTAACTCCTGATTCCTTTATTAAATGATTGTGCATTGATTCACTATAGACTCACTTAAAATCGTAGTCCGATCAATAAACTAGCATTTGTTTTATCTAAAGCCATGCAGACTTCAGAGGGTATGAATGACCAGAGCTGGGTATTCTCATTTCTTTGTCAAATGAGTGAACTGGTGTCCAGGAGCCTAACAGTTTTTGGGGGAAGGGTCCCAATCCCTGTAGGGTGGTAGTTTCCAGTGTAACATCTAGGGGCTGGCGGTGCTCACTGAGGGACTGTCCCCTAAGTGGCTGGAAAGCACACACTCACTGCCTGGGACTGATTACACTCAGGAGGCTGGTGTGAACTGACTCAGGAATGAGTGGTCACCTGGCACAGTGGAGTAAGTCAGGGTTCAGAAGTGGAGATCAGGGGTCACAGTGACACGCCAGACCAAATTCTGGGAGGGAAATGTCATAAGGGAGGGAGAAGAATTGGGAGCTTCAGAAAATTGAATTTTGTGAAATAAAAATATCCCTTAGAAAAATATCTCCACTTCTTCTCCATGGAATAAGGAGGTGGGAAAATGTGTTTGCTTGAAGCGTCTGGCACTTCAACTGGAAACATTCCTGGAGTATTTAACACCTGGTTTCTGCTCCTATTCCTTCCCTCTGCATCATTTCTCCTAGTTTTGTCTTACCAGAGCACTTCTCAGTGTAGCTTTTGGGTCATTTCATTGTAGATTCTGAGGTCAGAAGGGACCAGTGTGATCAAACCTAGTATAACACAAGCCATAGGACTTCCCTGATTTAATTCTTGATTAAAACTAGAGCAGGTCTTTTAGAAAAATATCCAGCTAAGTCTTGATTAAAATGGCCAGTGATGGAGAATCCACACAACAACACAAAAACAATTGTTCCAGTGGTTCATTACTCTCACTGGTTAAAATTTGCACCTTTTTCTAATCTGAATTTACTAGTTTCAGCTTCCAGCCACTGGATCTTGTTAGACCTTTTTCTGCTGGACCAAAGAGCCGCTAATTAAAATTTTGTTCGCCACATCGGTTCTTACACACTGATAGCCAATCACCCCTTCTCCTTGCCTTTGTTAAGAAAAAAAGATTGAGCACCTGGAGTCTTCCTTGTGTGTGTTAGGGACAGCTGTCCTGCCAATACACCAACTGTTCTGGAATCTAATGCCAGTCTTCAAAAAGCTGGGTGTTTTGGGCCTGATCCTGTACTCACTTTGGCACATGTGACTTGAGATCCAGGAAAGTGAAATATCTGAGGTGCCGAAGTTTATGCAGGAAGAATGAGTTTCCAGTTGCGTACCTTTCTTTTCTAGCAGCCCAAGCACTCTGGGAACAAAGACAGAATAGGAGCAGGGCACGGAGTTCTTTTCCGCTGTGGGACAACACCGTGAATGACTGGGATGAGTGAGAAGACAAGTCAAGGCGTGAGCCTGTGCTCACTGCTTCTCCAAAACTCCCACTGGAGTCAGACAGAGCAGACGTACCATGAGAGGACCCCCCCACCCCTGCTCACAGAGCAGTCCAGCCCAGTGGACTGTTACCACGTTATGAACACATCATAAGTTTACGTGATCTCCTGGAAGTGGTACCGTGTAGATGGAGATTATTCTGTAGGCAGTTTTAGGAAGAATACCCCTATTTTTTTCCTTTCACTTCACCTTTTGCCCCAGCGTAGATGCAAATTTACTCCCTTGGCCAGTCTGGTCTCTCATGCACCCTGTTGTGAAGCAGACCCACAGAAGTGAACAGAGGGACACCGTGGGTAAGTGATGAGAATCAGGCCCCCTGGAAACCAGCCTGGGGCCAAAGCCTCCTCTTGCACCAAAGAGACTCCACAGACTGTGACAGGGCTAGTCTTGATTATACCAGAGGGTCTGGATGGACCCTTGGGGGACTGACTTTCTAGCTCTCTGCCAGGTGGTGTGTATCACATTAACCCTCTGGCTCCTCGTCTGTAGAGGGAACCAAGCTGGAGGCTGTCTGGCTTTTCCCATGGCCCCCTAGCCTCCCAGACAGCTAGACCTCACCCCAGCTCCAAGCTTTGGCTTTATGGCCCAGTGGCATTTTTACAAGAGCTCCAGTCAGGAGGAATTCTTGTTTGATTTCTAACAAAGAGGAGGATGTCATTTCCTTCCACCCTCCCCACCGCCCCCCAGCTTTATTCTCTGTAGGAAAGGGGGCTGCAAAGGCGGATAGATAAAAGGGCGTCAGGAACATTTTATAACTCGGGCAGGTGGGAGGCGGCATGGTCCAGAGGAGAACAAAAGACACACAGCCCATTGTGCCACTGAAGTGCCATCTCTGATGGGTGGCAACATACAGCCATTCTAGTCTGACAGGTATTCGGGGACTCTGGCATGAGATGAGTTTGCCAAGTCTCCATCTGTTCCTACTGAGATGGACTTCTAGGGCACTGAGGCAGCCTGCACATCGGCCACAAAACCACCACCCCTCTTTAACAGAGAGGAGAGAATTGACAGGCTATGCATGCTCATTTAACGAGGGCCCCTCATGGCATAGCTGGGTGACTCTGCTTTGCTCCAGGCTGTATTTGTTCTCCGAAGCCCCACAAGGTGTCAGGGCCAGAACACCTGCTGTTATACATGGAGACCATGGGGCCACATTCCCAGCCATGGAACCGGGCTCTGCTCCACAGGAGTGAATGGGACCAGATTCCTAGCTGGTGAAAATGGGCTTGGGGCCTGGCCCCTGACTGGTGGAAATTAGAGCAGCTCTACTGAGGTCAGCCACCCTCTGAAGCTGCATATCCACCCTGTGCTCTCCACAGGCTCCTCTCATCACAACAAACCTCTCTCCAAACCTGAGCTGTGGGCAAGGAGAGGTGAGGAGCTTTGTGAACAAGCTCAAGTGGTGACCGAACGCTCCTGGCACTGGAGCTCCAATACTGTCCTTTCTCATCAGCTCAGCAAAGTCAGGCCATGTCACTGCTCTGCTGAGAATACCCAGGCACTATGGGAAGCCATGCTGACAATTCACAAGGCTGTTCTATGCCCATCATGATGCTAAGGGGATCACTGAGCGTCCAGGCCACCTCCCCCATTGTCTGTCCCCAAGCACATAGGCTCACTAATGGTCCTCAGTCAGGGCAGAGTGTATGGAACAGGGGGGCGAGGATCTTGCATAAGGAGCAGATCTGGGCTTGGCTGGAGTGTGATACACTCTGGCTGCTCCATGGGCTGGGCCCACAGGGGCAGAGCAGGTGTTCAAGCAGCCTGGGGGCAGCTTTTATTTACACTGGAAAGCAAGCATGGGCCTAAATTATGAGGGGTTTGAAGGAGGCTTAAACCTGCCCCTCCCAGGTCCCTAAACCACATGTGGGAAGGGATTAAGTGCGAACAAGGCTGAGTATGAATCCTGATGTCCAGCCCAAATGACAGCCCACTGTCTGCTGAGCCTGGACTCAGTAACTTCTGGGTGGCTGCTCGTATAGGGCACCCTCGGTGAGCAGGGGGTTTTGGCTTCCTTTGATGGCTGATCCATACATGAGCCTACCCAGCTGCTGGCTTAGCTTCTAGGGCAGTGCAAAGGAGCATGGAGCTACTGGCTCCAGCCCTCCTGCTCCTGGCACCTGAGCTTTAAAGAGCTCTTGGCCCTAGCTTGCAGCATCTCTGAATCCAGGCAGATGGGACAGCACCAAAGAGACCATTGCGGAAATGGGCTGCCACCCTCCTCCCCAGTTCACACCACCATCCTCCCAGGAGAGGCACCAGAGATTGTTGGATCTATCTAGTTTACACGGGCAGTGTTTGTCCCCAGAGCCAGTAACTGGGCCTCTGAGGGAATTAGATGGACAAATACTGACTGAATGGGGCTGTGCTTGCTGACTGAGCCAGATGAGAGGAGAGTGAAGGCTGTGGGGTCCCTGGGGGTTGTGCCGGGC
This sequence comes from Podocnemis expansa, assembly GCA_007922195.1. NCBI lineage: Eukaryota > Metazoa > Chordata > Testudines > Podocnemididae > Podocnemis > Podocnemis expansa. Next base: position 1,664,622 of record ML682037.1, read on the forward strand.
AGTCCAGTACTCACTGGTGAGGTGTTTATTCATCAGGAAAAGCCCAAGGCAACAACAAGAAATGGCCGGACTTTTTCCACCGGAAACAGCCCTATTGTGTGCAGCAAGGAGGGGCAGCTGGGGGGCTCCCCATCCTGCCACCCACTCCAGGCAGAGAACGCCAGCCTACAGATAGGCATGGGCTGCTCTGGCCAGAAAGAGAAGGGTGAACAGGGAGAATACCCTGCCTGGAGTGTGTCCTGGGGGAATCCAATTGTTCACCCAAAACATCTCATTCCTGGTTCCCCCTTCGCCCACTCTCAGCCCCCCAGGATCCCATCCCTTGATCCTCTTTGGTCCAGCATTAACCACGCTAGACCTCCTCTTGCCTGTCCCACAGCCCCTTTCAGCCCCCTCCGCCTCTCCAGTGCCCTGACCCCACAACCCTCTTGTCCCATTCTCAGGCCCCAATTTTCCATTCCTGGCTCCCCTTCATGCATGCTCATCTGTCTGATCTCCCCGTTCCTCCCATCTTACTCTCCCCAGCTCCCACTTAACTCCTGCCCCTCACGGTTTCCTCCATTCTCCTTCCTTCTCTAACCTTCTCTACCCCATCCAACCGCACTTCCAAACCAAACCTTTACTTCGCCCCCCTCCTCCCTTTTGCCATTCCCTGGCAGGACCTCTGGAACCCAATCTCTCTGCCCCCCTTTTCAGCACCCCAACATCCCTTTCCCTCCTCCTTCCCCCTGGTCACGCCCACCTCATTCCCACCCTCTGCCCAGCTTCTGAACGCTTTCTTCCCACCCGCCCCAGTGTTTGAGGAAGCCTCCATTTGGATCCAGGGTGCCATGGAAACCTGACCAAGTGCCAAGCTACCTGCTTGGGGTGGGTCACCTAACACCAGTCCCACCCTTCTGACTCAGCCTTCAAAGGGAGGTGCCCGCTAGGCTGCCCTGCCCATCCCTTATAGCTAAGGCTGGGCCCGTTCCCAGCCCAATGAACCTAATTACACAGTTAATGCCCGGCGCCAAGAAGGCAGCGGGTGGCAAGAGGCTGCTGATGTCCCGCCCACCCTCTGGGAGCAGAGGGACCATTGAGTCAGTGAGTGATGAGAGACGGATGCCAAGGGAGCCTGGTGTGGGGCAGAGCTGAATGGAAAAGTTCCATGGCGCCAGGCAGGGGCATGAGATTACAGTGGGCAGTGGGCAGGGTCCTTGCCAGGAGAGGATATTCCTGTCTCACCTTATGAAGAGATCCCCTTCATGGCATCACATGGGTACATAGGGTGGGGGACCAGTTCACCCAGCAATGGAATGCAGCCCCCTCTGGAGGAGGGCATGGCAGCTGATTAACAGCCACTCACCAACTAATGGGGCTCACTTGCCCAGTACAGACATGCAGCCCCCTCTGGTGTGAACCAAGGCAGCAGCTACAGGGGGAATGAATTTGGAGGACAGTGGGGCTAACGCACAGCTCCTGCCAAGAGACACCAATGGCCAGGGCCTCAGCCCTATATCTCACGTACAGCTACCTCCAGCAGCATGGCGCCCCTTAGAGCTGGGCTGGGGTGGTAAGTTCAGTATTGACTGCAGGGGGTGCACCCCTTCTGGGCTCCTGTCCTGCTCCTTTTATTGGGTCCACCCCAAAAGCCAAATGAAAATCCCCCTATTGAGTCACCCAACCAGTACCCACAGTATGGGTATTTGGGGCAGCACTGACTGACAGAGGGCTCCCCCTACAGACTCCCACTCCGCCCGTACTCAGAGAGACGTAGGGGATTTCTCAAGGCAGGGGCATGGGACACAGCCCCCTTCTGCTGATGGTGGGGAGCCAGGAGGCCTGGTACTGGCGAGAGGTGTGGATTACGGGACTCTCTCTGCCAAGGCCGACTAGGGAAGGCTGCCTGTGAAGGAGCCTGAGTATCAAAGGGCCTTTGTATAACTGGAGTGGGAATCCTGTCGCCGCGGACCCCACCCAGCCGGTGACTCACTGGCACATTGCTGGGGCCTGACTCACGGCCAGTCAGACCTCCCTTCCCCCTGCCCTCCCACGCGGGGGGGGGTGGGTGGGGAGGGGATCGGTGCCAGCAGCCACAGGGAGCAGGTGCTCTTGCCAGTATACACACTCAGAGGAAGGATTTAACCCTTTCAGGCTTCCCAGGGTCGCATGGCAATTTCAGGGTGCAGGGGCACTGCCCTCCTGGAATTGCACCCCCCTGGCCCGGCAGAAAGAAGTCTCTGCGCTGGGCCATTCCGGATGATGAGTCACTGATGTTGCTCGCTTTCTCCTGCACAAGTCAATCAGCTGCCTTTTCCGGATGCTTCTTGCTCTCCTTCATCTCAGCCAAAAGTCTGACTGAAAGCCTGGTGCCTAGTTTGCCCCCCACTAGGAACGTGTATCCCACATCCTGCAGAGGGAGGAGGTAGCGTTAGGGGATTCCTGCAGGGATCCCACCTTCCTGAGGCTGGATCTCCTGCCCATGGTATTTTACAAGGGAGAAACAATGGTTGCAAGCTGTGTGATTCCCCCTTACCATGCAAAATGTGAAGACTTCAAAGGCATGGGGGTTATTGGCTGAAGTTAGGACTGGGAGCTGGGCATCAGACCAGAAGGGCTCCAAAGGGGCAGCCGTCTTAGTCTAGTTCAGTGAAACAAATAAGGAGTCCTGTGTCACTTAAAGACTAATAAATTGATTTATTGCATGAGCTTTCATGGGAGTCAGCAATACCAGATTGAATGGACCAATAGATTCATATGGTGAAGCAGATAATAGACGGGCCCCTTGGGCTGATCCACTACAACAGGAAACAGAGCTGTGGATTAGACAGAGTGCTGGTATGATCTGGTGCCGCAGGGAAGAGGATATTGCTGGGTGAGATGGACCCATTAGCCTGATCTGCTACAGCACAAAAGGAACATGCTGGGTTGGTTCTTCAGAGACTGGGCTGTTGGCTCGACGCTGCTAAGCTGCAGCAATTTTTTACACTCCCTCCAACTGAATTGGGGCACAGGAGTTGAGGGGCATTCTTGCTGCAAAGCAGACTGGGCCCAGCTGTGTGGGAGCAGGGCCTTACAAAACAGAACAAACTTGAGAAGAAAGCACCCGGTTTGTGTTCATTGGGTGCTGCCTGCCAGGGCTGAGCACGTTGACTTACATATGCATTTTTCACGTGTGCAGCGAGCTCTGTTACAGAGTGTGAGTCTACTCCCCAGTGAGTTACACACACACACACACACACACACACACACACACACACACACACACA
>ML682037.1:1677585-1778158 GCA_007922195.1 Podocnemis expansa
CCGGCAGCGCTGAACCCCGCCGGTGCCCGCAGCCCCCTGAGGAAGCGAAATAGCAGGTTCACACCTGCTATTTCGCTTCCCGCTTTTTTTCTTATTTTGAAGTAACATTTTGTTAATTCGAAATATGTTATTTCGAAATAAGGCGTTATTTCGAAACAAGTTGTTTCAACACAACTTGTTTCGAAATAACCATGTGTGTGTGAATACAGCCTAAGATGTGGCCACTCTATGGGAAAAGCCAGGAAGGCCTACCTGTGAAATGTTCTGCCAAGGTAATGGTAGGAGATCCTGGGCTGTGCTAGCCCAGTAGGGCTTACACAGGGTACTAAGAAATCAGGAGGGAAGGGATTTAACTGTTCTGGGTCCATGACAGAATAGGACTCAGGCCTCATGCCACCCTGTTGTAACCATTTAGAAAACACTGCCCATCCTGAACTGGCAAGAGAATCCAGTCCTGACCCCCAGCCCCATTTGACTACACGCCTTTTCCAGAGTCGTGAATGGCATGCAGAGCCCTGACTCAACAAAATCCAGCTCCTTGCTGCTCTCCCCACCTAACTGCCCTCTTTTCCCAGTCTGGAGGGTGGAACCCTTGTGTCTGTTTCCCAGCTCTGATCAGTAGACCCCACTTTTCCATCAGAGCTGGGGGCAGAACCCAGGAGTCCTGGCTCCCAGCCCTTCTTGTGCTAATCAGTAGATACACGGCCTTCCTTTAGCAAAGCGTGAACTGTTTAGCTTGTTTGTAATCCCCCATTTCAAGGTGGGACAGAGACGACTGGAGCTGGAGGCCTGTGGAAAGACCCCCCACATTGGGGCAAACTCAGTTGGTTACAAACCAATAATCAAGGTCTAGTGTGCATTACAAAATTAAGCATATCTGAGGGGTGAGGAATGGATGGGGAACTGGCTACAACCCAGCAGGGGCAGGACCCAATTACCCGACAGCTCAGGCTTGCATGCCAGCCAGTTCTTGCTGCAGCCACGGCCATTTAAGACAAAGAGGAGTAGGCAGTTAGAAGTCAGGGACAGCATTAATAGAGTCAAGCTGTTGTTGAGTGAGGAGCTTTGAATAAAGTCTGGGATCCGGCCATTTAATAATGCATCCCCTATTCCCATGCAGGTCCGGGACAGTGGCAGTTAAACGACCATGGAGTGTTTTTGGGTTGGGTAATCTAAAGGTAACTGGAGACACACACGCACGCCATCAAGACAGCCTACAATCATCTGTCAACATCTGTTGGCTTGCTAAGGTGCATGAGTGAGTGGAATGCTGTTGTCTGGCGGTGTGTGTGTGAGCCACGATGTACGTTTGCAAGCAGCTACATCTGTGCCCCTCAAAGCAGCAGCCCGGTGACTCATGGACAGGTTCAAGTAAGGCAAATCTGTCTGCCCACACCCCAGAAACAGACTACAGAGAGGGTGTGTCCACAAAGCTGTGATTTGAAGTTGTATTTGGATATCTGGGACTCAGAGTGTGTTTGTTGCAAGCTCTCATGATTTTATTGCAATGGTGATTCATGTAAATGTGTGGCTAGGTGAGAATCTCAGCTTTCATTTAAAAAATGGATGTTCCTAGCCCTCACAATGGTGGAGAAAAATCCAGAAATGTGATCCAAGTGCCCACCCAAACAGCTCAGAAATCAGAACCTGGAGAAAATTCTAAAAGATCTTGTGTTTTTTGGGTTTTTTTAAGTTTGACTCCTACTTTTTGCACTCTCAGGGCTGGCCATATTTTGTTTGATTGTTAATGGTACAAATTCAATGGGGAATGTGCGTGTGCATGCACGTGGAGAGAGAGAGGTGCATCAGCCATACTCTCTCTCGGCATGAATTTTGCACGCATTTGAATATTTGAGACTCTGGTGGTGTTTATATTTGAATAGTAATTGCACAATTGTAAGAGCTGTGTCTTTGTGCCATGTGGTCACAGACAGACTTTCACACATTGCCATTCCATGGCTGTGCATGTGTGTGGTTTGCTGGAGCCGCATTCATGGTTGTGTGCAAATATTTGCATAGGGGTGTGTGTTCTTTGTGCCTCTTCTCTTTTGTTGCATCACTCTGCTTAGTCCTCTGTGACTGAGCATGGCGACTGAGTGTGCCTTGTTGCTGTATTTTCGACTGTTGTTTGCAGTTGTACGTGAGTGTGCATTGAGACAGAGTTCATCTGAGCGTGTGTTGCTTCTAACTGCGTATGTGGTTGTGGGCATGTGTTATGCTTGTCAATGCTGTTGGGGAGGATGTTAATGTAACATTATTAAAATCTAAGTCTTTAACAGATCACAAAGCAGTACTTTACATTACCCCCATTTTCCAGATGGGAAATTGAGGCACAGGGAGGGGAAGAGCCATACCCAAGGTCATCCAGCAGCAGAAAAGGAGCAGAACTCTGGTCTTCTAAGGCACTCAGTGTTCCTCAATCTTTAGTGGGCCGGGGAACACCTAAACGTATTCATTACTTTATGCGGAACATGTGATGAAAATGTTCTTGAAAAAGTGGATAATGGTGGTGGGTGACTTAAAATGCTGCAGCCACAGCAAAGCTTCCAGGTGTGTCTCGATGTCAGCTGCTGAATGCCTAGAAGCTTCACTGTGGCTGGAGCATTTTCAATGGTATAATTTATGTTATGGTATAATTTGTGTTTGCATGTACTCAGGGTTGTGAGCAGGGTGTGCGTGTGTTCATGTGAATATTGTGTACAAGTCACACTCATTGGGGTGTTATCATTTGTGTCCATGCCTGTGAGTGAGTGTGGTTTTGTGGCATCTGGGGTTGTGATGTTTACACTCATGTTGATGTGTGTGTTTGTGCTGCCTGTGTGAACATGTCCACAAGTGCCTGTGCAGGCTGTAGCCATGTGGTTGTGAGGGGTGATTGATGCAGGGTTGTGTGCCTGTCTGCTGGAGGTGTGGGGGCCTGGAACAATTTGTGAAGTACAGATGCTGGGAGCCCACTGAACCTGACTGTGATCCTTGAATATGATGGAAACGTCCAGTGGAGTCACTCTGGCTTTACTCTCATTGACTTTAATGGAGTCACTCCACTTTTACACCAGTAGGACCGCTTTGACATCACTTGAGTCACTCCAAATTTACACCAGTGGAACCTTGTTGACTTCACTAGAGTCACTCCCATCTACACCAGGGCATGAGAGAGCAGAGGACAGCCATGATCGCCTTCCCTTGGCTCCTTCAGGGCTTAGCTGCATCCCATAATAGTCAAAACAATAATTCCTGCTGCAAAGCCCCCCCCATAGACACACACACACACACACACACACACACACACTGTGCGGGTGAGTCAGGCCGGTGGAATGCATCCCGTCTGGGCGTGTGGGTGTGCTTAGCGCAGGGCCAGCCTGGAGGACCCTGCCGTCTGGTTAACAGTAATTACCTAGAAAGGACATTTCTGTCTTGGGATTTTGCTGAGTGGGGCCGCTTGCCAGCCACTCGGGGGCCCTCTCACTGGATGATGGTGCAGAGGCTGGCAGGCTGAGGGGGTGGGGTGGCAAGAACTTGTTCTCAGCCAGTCCCTTGGCTGGACTCCGTTTCACAGTTTTTGTTACAGCTGGGAGCAGCTGGGCAGAGCGTGGAGCTAAGGAGGGAACAGTCTGAGCTGGAGTGAAGGAGACACAAGACCAAAGGCTATGGGGAAGCTCCTGCTCTGTGTGCCAAGCTTTCAGACCACCTCTGGGCAGAAGCAATGATGCCTAGTGGATAGAGCAGCAGATTGTGAGCCAAGACTTCTGGGTTCCATTCCCAGTTCTGCTGCTGAACTTCAGGCCAGTCACATCCTTGGTCTGTGCTTCAGTTTCATCCTCACCTGTGTCTTGTCCATATAGACCATACGTAGTTTGTAACAGGGACGCTCTCTACTGTGCATCTGCAAAAACAAGAACAGTGGGGCTGGACACTGTTCGCTAGCTTGGGAAATATCTGCTCTCAGTATCTGTGCAGGATCATAGAAACTGGATGGGACCATAAGAGGGCTTTGGCTGTGTTCACACACAGGCATTATTTCGATACAAGTTGTGTCGAAACAACTTGTATTGAAATAATGCCTTATTTCAAAATAACTTAATTCGAATTAACAGTTTGTTAATTCGAATTAAGGAAAAAGGCTCAAAGCGAAATAGCAGTTTCAGGCAACAGTTATTTCAAAACAAGTCACTGTTGTTTCGAAACAACGTGTTCGGACGGCATTGTTTTGAAACAATCATTTCAAAACAACATTGTTTCGAAACAATCATTTCAAAACAACATTGTTTCGTCCCCACATGGGGTTTAAGTTTTTTCGAAACAACCGTGCGTCGTGTGAACAGTGTATTTCTTATTTTGAAACAACCTCTGTTGTTTCAAAATAAGAGTGCTGCGTGAACACAGCCTTTGAGTCTAGCCCTCTGCACTTATGGCAGGGCCAAGTACCCTTATTAAACCATCCCTGACAGGTGCTTGTCTAACCTGATCTTAAACACTTCCAGTGATGGAGATTCAACAACCTGCTTGAGCAACTTATTCCAGTGGTTAATCACCCTGACAATTAGAAATTTTTTCCTAATGTCCAACCTAAACCTCCATTCCCATAATCTATAGTCCTGTCCTGAGAGATCGCTACGCTCAAATGCCATGGGATCCCTGGCTCTCTTTTCCCCAGACCCTGGGTGACATGGACCCCTGAGAGCCTGGCCCCATAGTCCCTCTTGGATGGAACACTGACTCCTGGACCGGAGAAATGCACAGAGAATACCCCTCCTCCCATTTGAGCGAGACCCCAACCATCTTGGTAGGGGGCAGGTCAGGAGGAAGCAGTTATTCAGCGATGAAGCAGTCAACCTCCCCTCTCCAGCCAAGACTCTCACATGCCACATGTGCCATTACCTCTTATTACTAGGGACATTCTATTTTACTAGCGGAGCCAGAGGTTGTAAATGCTCAAACCCCTCAGCCCCCCTTTGGCTGTCTTTCTTTTCCTGACAGAGGTCTCGCTCCCTTTCCCACCCCCTGCTTAACCCTTGTCTTGCCCTCATCCCATGAGCAGCTGCTCCCCCAGCATGCATGCTAGAGGTCCCGGATGCGGCCAACTCATTAATTTTTATTGCCTCCAAAGAACAGCAGCAGCTGCATCTCTTTAAATCCAGTGGCAGCTCCTCATTCGGACTGGCTGGACAAATAAACTGAAGCCAGGTAAATTATTTACCAGGCTCCTGAATTTCCTCTAGGCCTGATCCTGGGAAGCGGTGACTCTGGAAAGGTCTTGGGGGGTCATGGTGGATGGTCAGATGTTGGGAGGCTGTGTCACCTTGACAGTGGTGTAACTGCTGCTAGTGTGGTCTCAGGTTTGGGAGCGCATAATTTAAGGGTTCAGAGAGGAGCCCTAAGAGTAATTAGGGGACTGCAAAATATGCAGTATGGAGAACAATCTCCCAGGTTCAATCTGTTTTGCTTAACAAAGTGAAGGTTGCAGGATGACTTGATCCCAGTCTAGAAATTCCTACATGGGGACCAGAAATGTGATAACAGAAGAAGGCATAGCAACCCCCAATGGCTGGAAGGAGAAGTGAGACCAACAGGCAGTGGAAATGGAGCGGGTGAGGTAAAACCTTTTATTGGCCCAACTTCTGGTTTGAACACTGAGGGTGACAGCTGATTGGAACGACATAGGCAGAGTCTTGGTGGATTCTCCATTGCTGCCAAGTTTCAACTGGCTACAATCTACTCTGGCTCCAGCAGGCATTGATCCAGCACAGTTCTCGGGCCTGTTTTATGCAGCTCAGACCAAAGGAGCTGTGACCCTTTCTGGACTCATCATCTATGGTCCTCATTACAAGGGGACTGGGCTCCTCAGGCAGTCTCAGATATTTTGGGGGCCAGATCCTGGCTGTTGGCAGTCATCACGGGCAAGGAAGCTGATATTTTTGCTGTTAGTTCTCAACGAACACAGGTCAGTAAATGGCCACAGAGCCACCTCATGTATGGTGGCTTGGCAGGTCTGTCTCTGTTACTCCGCTGTGGGGCACTGAACCTTGATTCTACAATAATATAAATCAGTAGCTCCCAACATTTTCTCTGCCGCAGCGCACCTCGCTACCTTTAATTAATTTGAGGCACACCACCATATAGTTTCCAAATGAACTCATGAATATTCATGAACCAATGAGCCAATCCAGAGCTCTTTGAGTAGTTTTTCAAAAAATTTTGTGGCACACTTGCTCAGACCTGATGGCACACCTGTGTGCTGTGGCACACTGGTTGGGAAACACTGATATAAAAAAGTACTGGCGGGCTAGGGGGGAGACAGGAAGGAGACAAGCAACATAGTTCTGTTCAGGTGGCTTCTCAGGGTCATGCAATTGCACCAGGTGTCTGTCCAGTGCAGGCTTCCGTAGTTTAAGAGCCATGTGGGTCCCTGGGTCAAAGCCAGTTCTGGTATCCGTGATCTTTAAGGGGCAGAAGGATGAGAGTATCACAGTCATGTAACTTACAATGAGTTGTACTTGCAGAATGAGGGCCCGCTAATACCAAAACAAACAAGAAGTCCTGGGGCACTTTTAAAGACTAACAAATTTATTTATTACATGGGTTTTTGTGGGAGAAAATTCCACTTCATCAGACGCTTGAAGAACTAAGACCAAGTGGTTTTCTAGCCACAAAAGCAACTGACAAATTTCTTGGCTTTATTAGAGGCCTGGTTCATCCCATCTCTGGAATCACTGCCAGTTCCCAATGGTCCAAAAACTGTAAGTCAACCCCCTCTCCTCCCAAATCATGAGTTTTAGCTAGAGGATCCCAACAATGTTAAGGGTTTTTTTTGGTCGTTGTTTTTTGAACCGTTATGTATCCCCATTTCCAAGCTTTTCTCTGTGACCACAAGCACTAGAAGCTGACTTTGAGGGTTTTTTTTAAGTGAAAACTGTGATTTTCAAGCCATCACCTGACTCCAGGAGCTGGGGCTTTAGGAGAACAACACATATTGTGACAGTTGGCAGCACTGTTTTGATTTTCTAGGCACTCATCAAATTTAAAGTACAAGTCTGCTGTCCCTAGGTTCTTGGTGCCCAGCATGTAGAGCGATGGACTGGAGTCAGGGGAGATGACTCTGAGTGTCTTGTTGTCCCAATTTTATGGCTACTGTCTTGGCTGACATCAGGGCCTGAACTTAAGAGCTGCAAAGCTAAAAGCTTGAGGCAAAACACATTCATATTTTCTGGGGATTGGCACGGGGGGCCTGTAACACATCCATGAGTGAATTACACACAGGGAGGTACAGATGCCACCATCAGTGGCATACGTCTGTATCTGCCCAGTGTGGGGAACTGGCACATAGGAACAGCCAGATTAGACCACAGCGACAGCCCATCTCGTCTTATATCCTCTCAAACCGTGGCTGGCACTAGCTGCTTCAAAGGGAAGTGCAGGAAACACTGAAAGAAGTAAAACAAACAAACAAGGAGTCCTGTGGCACTTTTAAAGACTAAGAAATTTATTTATCACGTGAGCTTCCATGGGAGAAAACCCCATTTTGTCAGATGCTTCGAAGAGGGAGAACTTACAGAATGGGAGGGAAAGAAGTAATTAGGGGCTGGATAGCTCCTTCATCAGAGGGTGGTTCACGCTGTCCTGCAGGAGAGCTGGCTCTATTTTGGACTTTTGGTTGTTTATTTAATGTTTATTACAATCCTAGAGATTTCAATGGGGATTGAGCGATCTGGATTACAGCTTCACATTATAAGGAATGGAAACAAAATGTCCGAACAGCATGGAGTGATCTGAGTGTAACCAAAGCTGCCCACGTCTACAGAGAACTTGAATCCATAGCTCCCTCCTGGCCTAAAAACCCATCAGATTTAGAGTGACATCAGCTCCGAAAGGCCTCCTACAGACTCTGGTGCTGGCTGGAACTTAATAACGGGAATTCAGAACCCGAGGCCACCCCTATCCTCATGCTGCGGCCCCGGGCACTTGGACTGCCAACAGGTGAAGATGATTAGAGCAGTTTCCATGTTGTGGAGCAAGTGTCTCAGGCTGAGACAGGCATTGCTCCCTGTCAACTCACATTTTCCATCTTCACTTTGCATCCAGGACAGCTAGAAATCTATGTTAATTTTGCAGTGAAAACACAGAGATTCTGAACTTGCCATGAAACTAGGCACTGGGGCCTAGGCGTAGGACGTAGCTCTTGAGCCAGTCCTGCGGCTGTCTGATTCCTTTGGCTCTGTGTGAAAAACATAAGGGATTTTAAATAGATCTGCATTTAATACAGGAATAACTCTGTTGCCTCCCAGACCCCACCTGTCATGCACGCATCTGCAGAGACTGAACTCTGTCACATTCAAAATCCATTCAGAACTGGGATGCTGACACCATTTGGTGCTTTAATAAATCAGTCTTGTGGCAACCTCAAACACTATGAGCAACTAGGGTATCTGTGGGACCACCCTGGCTTCTTGCTCCCTCAGAAATCATTTCATGCCCCAAAGACCTAATTTTTCTTTTCACCTAACCCTTTACCATTTTAGGTATTAGTGGACCAGGACCCCATTGTGCTGGAGGCTGTACATTATATATTACGGGAGCACCTAGGCATCCCAGTTATGGATCAAGATCCTGTGTGCTAGGTGTTGAGTAAACTCAACATCTGAGGAAGGAAGCTGGCTTGTGGTTTTGGTTCAGGATTGGAGGACAAGGTACCTGGGTTCTATTCATGGCTCTGTCCCCAACTTGCTTTATGACCATGGCAAGCCACGTCACTTCTCTCTGCCTCAGTTTCCCCATATGACCTCCCTGCTTCCTAGGGGGCTGCTGTGTTGTTGCTGCTACCTGGGGGCCTCCTGTGAGATCAGGGCCCCTGCTGCCCAGCCTGAGATTGGAACCCCGCTGTGCAGACAGATCAGTTTAGACAGTCGCATCCCCAAACTAAAAGGATAGCAGTCAGGCAAACAAAGGGTGCTCAGTCTCATTTTGTAGGTGGGGGAACCAAGGTCCAGAGAGACAAAGTGACTTATCCAAGGTCACCCAAGAAGTAGTGACATGTACTAGAAGCCAGGAATGGAAGCTACATTTCTGTAGCCATGAGGCTCTCTCAGCCCCATTGGTATTTGTTTTGCACCTTGAAATCCTAGCAGGGTAGATGCCCTTTAAGATCCTGCGACAGCAGAACCCCATTGACCCTTGTAGTCCAGGGGAGAAGGCAAAGGGTGCTAAGAACACTTGTCCTTTCCACCAAGCACCCTCTGGAAACTACATGTTCTTTGCAATCATTAATATATTCAGGCTTATCCTCTCCCTGCCCCCAGGGGGAGACAGGTTGGGATTGTCCCCATATGACAATGAGGTGGGAAACTGAGGCAGAGGATGGGGAAGGGACTTCTCCAAGGTCACCCATGGAGTCAATGTCAGGACCAGGAATAGATGCCAGGCCTCGTGACTGGCTGTCTCCTCTACTTTAGCCACTAGATGAGGCTCTGGGGAGATTAGATAGGTAGACAGGCAGACGTCCTCCTAAGTATTCATTTGGCTGCCAGGCTGGATGGACGCCAGTGTTGTAAGAGTTAATATAGCAGAAGCAGGGTCCCCACCAACTGCTTTGAAATCCAGGCAAGAGCCCCAGTGGTAGAGTATCATGTTAATGAAAGTAGCTTGGCTGGTCCCATGTGTTACTGATGGGGAAACAGAAGCCTAGAAAAGAGTATGACCTTCCCAAAGATGAGCCAATGGCAGAGCTAGGGACAGAATACGGAGCTCCTGGGTCTCTTGTGCTGCTTCTCACCAGCTTCCCCTCTAAGAGCTGCAGGAGAGGACAGGTTCACTGATTCCTGTTCCTTCAATCTCAGCTCTGCACCAGGCACTGTGTAAGCATTCAGAACAGATTCTGGGGTCCTGCATCTCATTCTCTAGTTCTGCCCACGGATCACATGTCTTCCCAGATTCTAGAATAAAATGCAACTTCCACTCCCATCTCTTTGCCTTTCTTTCTCCAAAAGATGGGCCTAAAACCCAGGTCTCCTTATACTTAGTGCACCTACACTAACTACTACACCAGACTTCCTTCACCACCAGAGTGGGGCAAAGAATCTGGGAGTCCTATCCCTTTTTCCTGCACTCTTTCTTCCAAAGATATGACTGATCAGCGTGGTTAGTTTGGAAGAAAAGTCCATTCTACCCAGGAAGATCAAATGCAAAAATAAATCTTCCCACAGAAGACAAAAAACCAACAGTCCATGAGACATCAACTTATAGCGACCCTATATTTAGAGAGGGGCAGGAGGAGTGGGGCAGATTTTAAATCAGGCTCAATAGAGGTCTGCTCAGCACTTGAAAAGGGGATTTTCAACTCATAATTAGGCCTGGGTTGCTGAAATATCTTGAAGAGCTGCTGCTGGGGCTAAATCCAGCCAGCGTCCTCAGATCGGCGACCGTGCCAGAGTGATTAAAGCTCCTTTTCACCGCCGGCCCGCAATGAAGTTGTTTACGGGAAGGGGAGTGCCAGGGGAGCGAGTCAGTTGCTTTGGAAAATCTGTGTCTCCAGTGGAAACTGTGTGTGCACATACGTGTGGGATGCATGTACAGCACATGTCCGCCTTGTGTTTAGGGGGAGTTGACTGGCTTGCGGTCAGATTCCTTTGTCCTCTCCATGGACCAGGGAGAGCTCTGCAGTCACTGATCAGCCACAAGGCCTCCCTCCTCCCTACTCCCATTTCACGGGAAGGGGAAACCAAGGCACAGCACAGGGACGAGGCTTGTCCCCTGGAATATAGCAAGTGAGCAGCACAGCTGTCAGTCGAATGCAGCTGATGTAAATGGGCCAAGTGCCATGGCCCACTGGTTTTAATGGAGCTCTGCTGACTTACATCTGGCCTGGCCTGTGCTTTGTATCCTAGGCAACACTTCCTTTTAGAGAGAAAAAAGGAAAATCAGCAGCCCTATTACACTCCTATTCCTGGAACTGAGAATGCAAGCTAAGTTTCCTGGGTGGCTGCTCTAACCACTAGACTTTCTTCCCATCCCACAACCAGGAATAGAACCTAGGACTAGAAGTCAGGGCTCTCAGCCCTGCCCCACCTCCACTCAAATCAGTAGACCCCACTTTGCTCCCAGGGTCATGAACAGAACCCAGGAGTTCTGACTCCAGCCCTAGCTGCTCTAGCCACTAGACCCCACTGCCCCTCTAGAGCTGGGGATGTAATCCAGGAGTCCTAAAAAGCACCTCCACCATTGCTATCTGCTAGATTATACTGGCTCTGAGACCATCTCTGCAGCTCTTGAACAGTAGCTTCTGAAAGTTCAGTGTGTTTCATCTTGAAAGATGCCCATCCCTAGATAAACCCTAGAAGTGAAGCCACCTACTATATGGATGGTCAGCAACCAAACAGCAACATCCGACTTGAGATGCCTGCATTTCTGTGGCAAAGAAGGTGACCTTTGGGAGCTCCTTTAGTACCAAAGAAGGAGTAACCACGAACACTGTTGAAAACATTATGTGCTCACTCAGATGCAGAGAGATGGTAAAACCATCCAGTAAAACAGCTTAGCTTGGCTGAAGGTGGTTGATACGAGCTGTGTGATCTGTTTCTTGTCCTGATACAATGTGTGTGAACCTGGGAAAATCACTACCCCACTTGGTGCCTCAGTTTTCCTATCTTTCTAAGGCAGTTAAGAATTCCTCTGTTTGTCAGGTCTTTTGACAGAAACACCAAAAGCAGATTCTCATCTGTAAATTTGCCCCCAAAGGATAATTGCTAGCCGATTTCCCATCTGATTCTTAAAGGATGGCTCTGCTGAACCTCTGCAAAACATTGTTTTGTGTATGTGTAAGAGAGAGGGAGCGAGAATACACCATCTGGGCGTGCATGATATATACATGGATGTTTGCATATTGTTTCGATGCCGCGTTGGTGTGTATTTGCATCTCGTACGCGTGGGTAACTCTCTGAATGTGGTGTGTGTGTGTAGATGAATGTTCTTTCTCTGTTTCTGAATGCGGCGTGTGTACATTTAAAATTAGTAACTGGAAAAAAAAAAGCCTGGCCTAACTGATACCAAATGTCTGTACTGAGCAGTTGGAGGCACTTGAGAGAATGTGGTTTGCCTGCTTTAGCTTTTCCAGAGGACTCATTTTATTTTTACCTCCAGCTTTTGTCGTCTGGGCGCCAACAGGAAGTGAGCATTCTGGAGCAATCCAGATGTTTTGGGCCAGGCGATGGGGAATGGACACAGCTGGACAGACTGCCACGATCTGTGACTGTCTACAATACAGCTTTGGGGTGGGGGGGACGACAAAACCCAGGCCCTGTATCCTGGTCATGCTGCCTGGGTTTATTTTTAAATGCTAGGCTCACATTTCTCCCAAGCTTTGTGGGTTTGGGCTGAAACGTCACTTGCTCTCCTTGCAGGCCAGCATTTCAGGGAGAAATTTGGAGACTGGAACATGACAACATGGTGCAGGGATACCAAACAAAAGCAAAACTAAGGAAATAGGCCCGTGTGCCATTATCCGGTAGAGGAGTGAGTCAGTAGCATGTGAAAAGCTTCAACACACACTCTCCAGTCATCTGTGCTGCAAAGGCACCCTGCAGAAAAGGAGTGTTGAGGTTGGCTTGGCAGTTCTTTATGTGAGACAGGGCTGGCTTACTGTGTTTCAGCCCCGAGCAGTCATTTTCACCACTGCGACATGGTGGGTGTGAATTCATTGCTGTAAATGTCTGTGCAGTGGTTGAGAACTGCCATACATTTGATGCTAGGTGTGTTACCTAGAGCCAATGAGCCCCATCATGGACTTGTGCTAGGTGCTGTACAAACATGGACCAAAAAGGAAAAAGAAAGTGAGATAAAGTGAAAAGGGCACAAGAGAAAAGTGTGGGAGTGGGTGTTAT
Source organism: Podocnemis expansa (assembly GCA_007922195.1). Lineage (NCBI taxonomy): Eukaryota > Metazoa > Chordata > Testudines > Podocnemididae > Podocnemis > Podocnemis expansa. The sequence continues at coordinate 1,690,455 of ML682037.1, forward strand.
GAGAGAGTGTAATGGGAAAGTGGGTAGAATGGTGGAAGCAGTGCGTGTGGAGCCAGAGCTGCTCCCCATGTTGGGATGCCCCAGGCACATTGTTTCTGTCCTGCTATTGTTTAGCCTCATTCTGAGCATGAAGGAAATTTAAAACCTCACAGTAATTGTATTTAGGAACTTCCAAACGTCTCCATGGTGACCTGCTGTGACGTCAGCCAGTACCCAGACTGTGAGGATGCAACATTCAGCCAGAGCACAGCATAGGTTACAACATGAGCCCTCAGTTAACCCCTCCTGCTCTGTGCTTGGGCAGTGGGGAAGGTTTGGCAAGTATGGCATTTCTTGTAGGATCCATAGGGTGCGCAGGCTCTGGGAATGAGTGAGAGACAGGGAGGTGTGCCTGAGGACCAAAGGGGAGGAGGGAGGCTAGAACGGGTGGCTAGCTAGAATTGTGAGAGTAAATGTAATTAACCATTAGAACAATTCACCAAAGATTGTGGTGGATTCTCCATCACTGGCCATTTTAAATACAAAATTGTTTATCTTTTCCCCTAAAAGATCTGCTCTAGGAATTTGTGGAGGGCAGTTCTGTGGCCTGATCACACCAGCTGACCACAGTGGTCCTCTATGGCCTTTGAATCTAGAAAGAAAGAAAGAAAGAAAGAAAGAAAGAAAGGTGTCTATTTCACTAACTGCCCAACCCACTACTTGAAAAGAAATGAAATAATTACTCTCATAAGAGCAAGATTGGTAAAATCCCATGAACCCCTTAGCTATACCTGGTTGAGGCTTCAGAAGCATTGACTCTGGGTAGTACTCGGATGGGAAGCTACCAAAGAAATCTGCAGGGCTGCAGAGAGCAATGTGGGCACCTCTCCAGTGGGCGTTCTGTCCTGAGCGCTGACCACCATGCCCCAGCCTGGTGCTGGTGGATGGTGTGCTGTGGGGAGCAGAGTGGGGGGTGCGCTCCCCTTGCAGTTGGTGTTGACCCCAATGGGGTGCAGTGACGAATGGAGGTGACTCAGTTGGAGGCGCTCTCCCTGAGTCAGTATTAAAGCCTCGGCATGAATCAGACCTTCGGCACGCTCCCCAGCGATGGCCCGACTAACCAATTCCCCCACATCAGGAGGCTCTGAGCTGACAGGCACCCTCATGGCAGGGCCAGGCTGCAGGACCCACCTCAGCCATGTTGACTCACGGGCCGCACACAAGGCTGATGCAAGATGTGTCAGTGGCGGAGCCAGCCAGCAGTGAGTGGCATCTCCAAGTAACGCTGCCCCTCCTGGGCCATGGCCTGAGCAGGGGATAATTGGCAGAGCTTCAGTGACTTCCAAAGAGTTATGTCAAGTTACGTCAGCTGGGGACTGGACCCCATTGACTCCAGTGGTGAAATATGGCTGATTAGACCTCCTGGCTCTCAGCCCCTCTTAGCACCAAGGTTGGGGGGCAGCAGCTTCTCCAGGACTTGAAATTGGGGGGCATAGGGGGAGTTGCGGTGGGGGTTGGGGGTGCTCACTAAATTGGTATAACACTGTTACTAGCTGACAATTGGTTGGGTGTTAGGAAATTTGGGGGGTAGGGGAGTGTTAGGGAAGTCCCAGGGGGGACTTGGAGCATCTTAGCACCAAATATGTGTGTGTGCATAAGTGCGGGTGCACACATGTGTTCAGGGACTGCTCAAAATCAAGGATTTTTGACTCCTTCAAGAGCAGGTAAATAATCAAATAGGCGTGATTCACCTTGCAGTGCAAAGAGTGGGGAAGCACTGTCAGTGTGTGTGTTTGTGTGTGAGCAAGGGAGTGTGGCTGGGATTCAGGACACCTGGTGGTTTCTGTTCCCAGCTCTGCCAGGAGAGCATTACCTAGTGGTTGGAGCAGAGGAGAACTGGGCTCTGTGCCCATCTCTAGTGGTTAGAACAGGAGAGGACTGCAAGTGAGGATTCCTTAGTTGTATTCTAGTTACTAAACTCGAGTAGCTGGAGCAGGAGATTTGGAGTCAGGACGCAATTTCTGCAATTGGCTCACTGTGTGACCTTGACCTAGTCGTGTGCCTCAGTTTCCCCTTTTATAGAAAGAGTCTAAGAACCTCTTCCTCAAAGGAGATGGTGGGGGACAGTAGCAAGTCACTGGTGAGCAATGTCCGGGAAGTATTTTCAGATCCCCAGATTACAGTGTGTGTGTGTGTGAGAGAGAGAGTCATTTCTGGACTCTACTTTGTGTCTGGGACTATACGACAGACACTTGCAGGATGAACAAGGGGACACCCGCGCAGTCAATAAAACGTCCTGTTGCTATGACAAAAATAAAAACAGTTGGAGGGAGGGTTTTCGAAGGCTGCTCAAATTACAGAGATTTGCATTGAGAGAAAAAAAAAAAACCTCTTGACTTCAGCCCCCATGGGCAACCTGCTCTGAATTAAGTGTTATATTATAGGCCTTGCATAGCTGAAATAACCACAGTGACGTCCTGCGGCTTTGCTGACTTCCGAAGTAAAACACTGTTTAATGTCTGTGTGTAGAGTTGCTATGGAGATAATAGCCTGGTGTGTGTGTGCCCAGCCCCAGTTATCACAGGAAAGAAAATCTGGCCTCGACTTGAGTCTGACGCAAGCCAGAGATGGTCTGTTACCTATGGGCTGACAAAAACAGAGGGGAATTCCTGGGTTTTCCCTAATCTTCTGCTAGGAGAGGCACAGGCAGACAATGGAGTGGATGGCTGTCCTGGAACCACAACAAGCAAACATCCCATTAGATGGAGAGACATGGCTGCCAGTTAGGTGTGTCTTGTTCAGCATGTGCGGCTGGGAACACGTGGTTCTGGATAGGGTGGATGTTGATCGCCTTTGGGCCACCTTGTCTCTAAGCCCTGTGTTTCCCAAGGAGACAGATTGCAGAAGTGAGGCTCTATCTTGGGAGTGGGCTGGGTTCTGGTCAGGTGTGGAAAGCCAGAGTAGCTCCAGCAACATGAGGTGAATGGTCTAGCAGACAGCTGTCTCAGTGAAGACAAGGCTCTGTCGTTTTCAACCCCCACATACCAAATTGTGGTCTAAACCCCCAAATGGGGGGGTGTAAGTGTGAGTGCAACTTGCTGTCTCTCCACCTTACCTGCATGTGGATCTTACACCAGTTTAGCTGTCCCCAGTGTTGAAAATCACACAGTGGGACCATTCCACTGATTTCAGTGAAGTTCCATAGCAGAAGTGACTCCAGCCCACATGGTGGCTACCCAAATCCAGAGGGCTGCCTGGTCAGATTTGGGCTTGATAAATTCATGAATGGGATTTTTGAAAGAGGTGGCCTGCGACAGCTGGAGCTGGACTCAGTGACCCAAGAGTTCCCTAAATGCTGAATGAACTGCAGGCTCTGTCTGTACAAGCGTGCTCGTGTTGAACAAGGGGGCGATTTACCAGTACCCAGAGTGGGGTTGCTGTTACATCAGAATACAGGTGTCTCACCCCAGTGCAGCAAGACCTTAGCCTGCTACAGGGGGTTGTTCTCCCACATCAAAATAATGCAGCTTTGGTGTGTAGCGGTGGGACAGAGTTCTAACCTTCTCCTCAGATTGGGGTGTGAATCTGCACCTTTCTATGCCTCACTTTCCTCACCTATATTAACCTGACATGTGAATGGCCCAGTGCACTTTACTGAGCTAGGTGGGAGGAGGACTTTCCCCCTAAACAAGACACTTGTCTGGGGGAATGATAATACTCTCCTCCACCCTGATCTTTCCACTGCCCTGAAGTCCTGGTCAATAACAAAGTGAAGTTTACTATGGAGTTAATTCCATTCTGCCTCCCTAAATCCTGGCCCCCAGTTTTCTCCTTTACTTTCTACCCTGCAATCAAGGGACATCTCTAGGATCAAACACAGCCATGCTGACCTGGGAGCACCTGACACCTAAGTTTCACCTTTATATCCAGGGTCCCCAACCACCCATTTTTTTCTCACCCAACCTCCACCTTCCACTGAGCCCCCAACTCCATCCATGTATCCATCCTTAAACCCCACCTAGCCCCAGCACCCCATCCTATGTGTATATCCATCCTGAGCTCCACCTTCTTCCTGATGTATAGCCAGCTCTCTGACCCCCCACCTTCCCCCATCCCATCTGTCTACCCACAGCCCCCCACAACAGCTTTATTAGTCAACTCTGACTCCCACCTTCCCCTTGCCATCTATATACCCCCAGCCCCAGTTCCCCCTTGAGCGCCTCCCAGCACGGCTGTACAGCCAGCTCTGCCTCGCTCTAGCCCCCACCTTCCCCCATTCCTGCCCCTGCTCCTCCCCCCAGCCCTTTTGGCCAGTTTTTAGGGCCTGTTGCTGGGATACCCAGAAGCTCTGGTAGGGCAGAGGCATGGCCTGCCCAGGGGAGCCCAAGCTCCAGAAAAGGGGCTGAGCTGGGTAGGCACCATGATACCAGGGATCCAGCTGGCTGGTGAGCTGGGCCAAACTGCTCCTAATCGCCCAGTGGGGGGTGGCTGGGATGGGAGGGACCCCGAGGATGGGAGCAGGGCTGCTGCTCACTCAGTCTCAGGGGTAGCAGCAGTTTCCACAAGTCTAGAGCAGGGATTGCTACTTAGGCCCCCTTAAAGTATGGGGGTCTAGAGTGGTCTAGAGCATGATGGAGGGCGGGCTAGAGCGGGAGAGGGTCTAGCTGCTGCTTGTCCAGTCTCCAGCTGGGAATTCTAGTACATGGGGGAGCCTAGAACAGCAGGCCAGGACCTTGGCCCAGCTAGGTCTAGAACCTGGGTTCTAGATGAGCCAATGAGTCTAGAACAGCATCTGCTCTGTTCACTTGGATGAGGCATTTTAGAGCAGAAGGATTTAGTGAAAGGGGGGACCTAGTCAGACTGGGGGAGTCTAGGACAGCATCTGCAGCTGGCCTCCCACTGGGTGGGGGAGGTGGACTAGTGCATCATCTGCTTAGCCCCGTGGTGCTGGGAGACAGAACAGGCTGAGGCTGACACATCAATGAGCCATTCCAGGGCTGGGGGCTGGGGTTATGGGGAAAGGTGGTAGCTTGGGGGCTGCATATGCAGGTGGGGGTTGGTGGGACTCAGACAAAAAGTGATATGATTGGGAGCTGGTGGGAACTGGACTAATTTGGGTGGGGACCAAACTGGTATTTGAGTCAGATACAGCTGAGAGGACTCAAAGAACTTGCTCTAAATCAGCATTCGCTCTGTGAGTGGAGGGACTAGGTTTGTTAGGGGATCATATACTCCCCAGAATGAGTGCCTGTAGTTTAGAAGAGCGTTTCACTATTCCAGGGGCAAGGAGGCTGGGATATTTTGGGGTGGGGACTGAACTGAAAAGCATCTTTGCTGGCTGAAGTCATAAGGGTGAGGGTGGGGAATAGATCCTGTAGGAGCCTACTTTTAAACAAAGACAGTCCCTCAGATGTCTGAAAATGCTTTGAGATTTTGCCTTATTGCCTGTGTGACATGACGATAGTCCAGCTTTGCCTTATGAGCAAGAGGCTTGCAGGGGAAGTTGAGTTAAACTGAAACGCTTTGGGGGTTGACACTGCTTTTTTGTTCAGTATTTGTGCACTGCTTAGCACTGTATGGTCCTGGGCCATGATGGGGATTCCTGGGGGGTCAGCTAATACATCTGATAAATAATGTACAAGGCCCAGCACAAACAAGTCCTAGTCCATGATGCAGGTTCCTAGGTGCTACTGTGAACAAATGGTAATTTCTCAGGGTGTAATGTCCTTAACTCTTCCCTTGATCGTTCCAAAGGCAAATAGCTGCTTGGGTTGCTCAGCCAGGTTTAATTCCATTATATCTCGCTTAATCCGGCAGCTTCACTTTCAGCGGGATACAGGAGTTGCCATTTCTTGTCCTAAACACTTACTTAGAATTGCAGCTGCAGTTCAGAGGTGGCTGCCTCTCAGTGACAGATGATCCCAGCGGACTGCTTTTACAAGCCTGTAAAGCGTTGCTGACATCCCTACTGAGATTGTGTGTTCAAGGGTTGTTATAGCAGTTTGCAGAATGTGTACAGAGGTCTACAGCACTGAAATGCAGCCACCTCTGAGGTGGAACCTGGCAGCAGTCTAACAACTTGCCCCAGTTGTTTAGGGAGCTGAAGAAAATCTTGCTCATTAATTGAACCCAGGAGATTGATTGGTTCATTGATTTTGCAGGCAAGTAGTTTGTAAATTACTGTGGCTGGAATAACCCCAGGAAGTTTGGGCAACAGCTGTCCACTTGCCATACCACTGGCTAATTTGCCAGCCAATGAACAGTTGGAGAAGCCATCTTCAAAGTCGATTCACGATGCTGATAACCGATGCCCAAAGGTACGTAACTGTTGAGTCAATCAGCACCTCCCACGCAGGTGGCAATTAGCCTTTTGGGGTTTGAAATAAAAAATAAAATAATAATTAAAAAAAAACCCTCTCCGGGGTTAAATAACAACACCCATAACTCATTCAGCAGGAATGGGGCTGGGACCAGAAACAGGCTGGGACCAAAACCTAGCAGGGCTAGGCATCCAGGAAACAAAGGGGATTTGATATCCAAATGTGCACCCACACTGGGACGCTGGGCCCTGTCTGTACAATACAATAATAATCATACATAGACCATTAATCCATTGGCGGAACTAAGGATGCAGCCCAGCAACCCTGAATTTTGTCCCTGCTTTCCCCAAAAGCTCCTCCCACCGGAGCCCTGAGTCCCAGCCCCCCCCAACCACTAGACCACACTCCCCTCCCAGGATAGACCCCAGGACTCCTACTCCCCAGTCCCAGGAACTGCACCCCCTTTCCAGCCCCCTCTGCTCTAATCTCTAGACCTTGTTCCTCTTCTAGCGCTTGGAAGAGAACCCAGGAGTAGTGGCTTTCTGTGCATTAACCACCAGGTTACCTTGCCGTCATGAAAGGCTGAACTTCAGACCAGAAAAGGGAGTGTTTTTGACGTCTAGCCCCAAATCCTAAGCTCTTGAGCCTGTCTCGACTTCTGAAGAGGTGTGTGTCTGTGTGAGAACCTCCCCCATTCCCTTTTAGCTGATAACTAAGCCAGAGCCAGGCATCAAGAGCAATAACAAGATCATCTAGCTGAGGAAATATCAGAGAAGACAGTCCCTATCAGATTTCAGCCTACCGACCACATCTTCCCTCACCCTGTGGCATTTGATTTACGTGCCAGATTTTTCTACAGGGAAGGAAAGGAACTCACATGGTTCTATAGATCCCAAAACCAGGGGGACCACCTGTTAGAGAAGACCTTCCTTGGAGGACTGAGGAGCCTATTATCAAATATTTGTATATATTGTGAATATACAGTGAAGTCACCTCTTAACCTTCTCTTTGTTAGGCTCAGAGAGCTCAATCTATTTAGCTTATTCTAAGGGCTGTTTTCTGATCCTCCGGTCATTCTCACGGCTCTTGTCTGAACCCTCACCAATTGATCAACATCCTTCTTAATCTGTGGGTACCAAACCTAGGCCCAGTATTTCATGCCAATGCCAAATATAACCTCTCGTCTCCTACTTGAGTCTCCACTGGCTAGGCCTCCCCGGATGGCATTATCTCTTTTTGTCCATAGTGTCATGCTGGGATCACTTGTTCCACTAGTCATCCCCTCACCCTGAGCTTTTTCAGACTCGCTACTTCCTAGGGTTGAGTCTGACACCCTTTGTTCCTAGATGTCCACATTTACATTTAGCTACATTAAAATGCACATCGCTTGCTTGTGCCTGGTCATCCAGATTGCTCTGAATAAGTGAACTGTCCTCTTCGTTGTCCTCCCCCACTTTTGGAATCAGCTGTAAATTTTAGCAGTGACAATTTTTTGTTTCCTTCCATTCTTCCTTCTTTTGGCCCCCTCTCATCTTATCATCTACTCCTTCGGCCTCCTCTCTCCAGCCCTCCTAGCGTCCACATGCATTCCATCCGCTCTCTGAGTACATCACTCCCCCCACTCCAACACACAATTCAGATCCTTCACTGACTCCCCCACATGCCATCCAAGTTGCTGCTTCTTGTTCCTATTCTGCTACTCTTGAGTTATGTCAAAACAAACAAGGAGCCTGGCGCACTTTTGAAGACTAACAAATCTATTTATTGCTGGGCTTTCGTGGGAGACAATCTCACTCCTTGGTTTTACTGAAGTAGACTAACACAGCTACCCCTTTGGAGCTTGAGTTATGTCCTGTCACATTGCCCCATCTCCACCCTCCCTTTATCCCGTCTCTCTTTCCTGGATTTCTCCACACAGCTCTCCTTCTTGGGACCCAGTACTGCCATGCCAGCAATAAGAAACCAGCCAATTAATGATGACTGGATGGAGGGGCAGGCACGATATATTTTGAGGACACATGTAATTGCTTCTCTGTTTAAGTTCTGATCCACTCATGGACCATCAAGCAATCTAGCTAAAATGTTTGGCTGGTTCCCATTACTATGATATATGGGAACCTCACAGTCTTTACCGGATGTATCCTTAGATCTCTGCAAAGGCAGGATAGTCCTATTATTCCCATTGTACAGAAGAGGAAGTTGAGATGTAGAGATGCAATTATTTGCTCGAGGTTACACAGAAAGCCGGGGAAGAGCAGGGAATTGCATTCAGGTTTTATGGATCCTTGGCTTGTGCCCTGACCATTGAGCCATCCTACTTTTCAGTGGCAGGATCCAGTACCTATCTTGTATCTGTATTGTGAGTTTCAGGATATTGGGCACATAAAGACCCAGCTCCCAGATTCAGGTGTACCTCAGGTTTTGAATAAACAAATACTTGTGGTGGTTTGAAAGAAAAGCTTGAGTGGATCTTGATGGCTCAGAAACCAGAGGTGGGTTCAATGAACTCTAAAAATATTACAGAAAACCGTCGTTTTTTAATCCAGTTTTATGATCTGAGGTAGGAGGTACCACTCTAGACCAGTGTTCCCTCTAATTTTTCCTAGGCTGTGTGCTCAAAAAATTTCTTTTGTGCAAATTTTTTGAACCAGTGTCCAAATTTGTACGCACTCCAGTGAGTGTGATCAAATTTGTGAGTGCAGCGAAGTAAGTGTGTACGATGCAAATGTCTAAATTTTATTTTGATATGATGATAGAAATGATTTTATAAATGACAAAACCTTATTTGAAACATGTTACTTGAAATCGCGTTCTTAAAGCAGCATAAAAATATTAGCACTGTTGAATTTTTTGGTGCATGCTTTATTTTATTGTGTGTGCGGGTTTCACAACCTGTGTGCATGCACACATGCACACAGCTTAGAGGGAACATAGCTCTACACTAATTTGTAGATCCTCTTAGTTGCCAGTCCGGTAAACACTTACTGATGAAACAAACAAGGAGTCCTGGGGCAATTTTAAAGACTAATGAATTTATTTATCGCACGAGCTTTCATGGGAGAAAAATCCCAGTTTATCAGGAATGAAGATCATGCCTAGCTCCTCCATGGGGCATTGCATCAGTAGATGTCAAAGCACTTTCCAAAGGGGGCAGGATTCTTAGCCCCATTTTATAGATGGGAAACTTGCCAAAAGTCACAGACCCACCCAGTGGCCACACCAGGAATAGAACCGACGTCTGCTGAGTCACAGTGCTGCACACTAGCTACTAGTAAGGTTACTCAGGGAATGAAAATACCCAAGGCTTAGGGCTTTCTTTTTGTTCTGCTTTTGTGCAACCGCCAACAGAGTAGCAGCCTGAGCTATGGCTGGGGGGTCCTAATAAAAATGCTAATGTAGCAATTGATTTTGGCTGTTTCATAGCACCTATCTCCATGTGATCTGAATCTATTGCAGCTTCATCCTCGTTTATCAACTCCTAGAGAACTTCCCCAAAACCCACAAGCTCTTTTTGGCATGTTCCCAAGGAGAAGAGCTGTTGTTCCTAACCTAGTGTGTTTCAGACCATGCAAGACAGGAAATATCAGGCATAGTTGCAGTTCATTTTACACAGGCTAAGCTTCTTCGATCAGAAGATTTCTTGCAGTGCAGCCCCCCTGGACCTGAAAAGCCTGAATCTTAAGGTTAGGGCCTCATCTTTGCGCGCACACCAGAACTCTGGGGGTGCTTGACTCCAGCTCTAGATTGGAGCCCAGTGCTAACAGGGACAGGTAGGTCCAAAATACTGGTTCTGCTGGTCCCTGTAAAATGGTGCTTCCTGCAATCCAGATCCCATGCCCTGTCCTGTGTCCTAGTCAGCAGGTCCAGGAGACTTGAAAGGGAGTCATTTCTACTCCACTCATTACAGTAAGGCAGTCCCGCCCATCTCCCTCCTCATCTGTCCGTCTGCTCTCGTAATTAGAAAGCTGGGTGGGGCTAAGGTTTTAAAAAGGATTTCCCTTCTTTGAGTAAAAGTCAGTGACTTTAGGTGGGTAAGCTCCCAGCCTGCGACTTTAGGCAGCTGAAGAAAGATTCTTCTGTCTGTCTGTCTTTCTTTCCTCTGTCTTTCACAGTGGAATTATATGGGGAAATCTGTGGATCACAGCTTTTGGCAGCAACAAATGTCCAAACTGGTAAGTAACTTCTTGAGGTTTCTATTTATTTTGTCCATATCTTTAGATCAGCTGTTTATTTGTTTTTCTGGGTGAAGAGGAAAAATAATATTTGTATGCTCCCCAAAATGAAGGGTCTTTGTTGGGAAAACAGTCCCACTTTTTGGTGGTGGTTCGTTCCATGGCTAAGTCGAAAACAACGTGTAGCTCTCCGGCACAAGAGGAAAATTCTTGACATGGTCTTAATATGAGGGCGGCCAGGTTCTGATCTACCGCTGTCTGGGTCAATGGAGTTCTTCTAGATTTAGGCTGGTATAACAGAGAGCAGAATCTACAACATCTGTATTGTTCTGGTGGTGAGAAAAGTTGGGCTAAAGTGGAGTATTTTGATACATACATACATATAGTTATAAAAAACATAAACAACAAAACCAGACTTATTCTTGTGCCAATGGAAAGAATTCAGGGAGGGTGGAGTGTTTTTTTTTTTTTTTTCCTTTTAGGAGTGTCTTGATTCTGTTTGTGCAAGTTTAACTCCATATTGTCCATTGCAATGAACCAGACCTGTTCTGGAGCACTTACCCAGTTTTGGAAGGTCCCAAGGGGCCTCACTCTGACAGGAATAGAGTATATACATCACCCCAAGGGATCAAGCCTGAAGGCACAACTGCATAGCATGGATGGATTTTCTTGAGGCAAAATGAATCAGTTTCAGACTTATTGGGGTCAGCCGTGACACTTGGTGAGGGTTCAGGAAGAGGGGTCGGTGGGGGAAACAGGCAAGCTGTGAAATCAGTGACCAAATCAGAATAAATCCCAAGCAGGAAGGGGCTTCATAACATTGTGGCTGGCTGGCTGGGGGGGGTCCACAGAGACCGTCTCTGGTCAAATTCACCGGACGGCAAACTCAGAAGTTTTGCCAGGAGGCATTTCAGCTTTTCCCTCTCCCAGCCCCTTTTGTAGTTGTATGACGGCCTGCTGCTTGCTGAGTTATGTAAGGACAACTGGAAAGAGCTGTGAGATCGCTGGGCTTTGGGGGGGGAGGGATGAAGTGGAGAGACCCTCAAAGCAGCTCCTGTGGGTGTGCGTAAGGGGGATGTTAGCCATTTATTTGACTTGGCAAGTTGTTTCTTTCTGCTATGATTCATTCTTTCCTCGTATCTTTCTCACTTCCCTTTCGTGCGCTTAAGTATTCCTAGCCTTGCAAATTACGATCTCCACACACACGCACACCCTTAGTTTTCCCCAGCAGGCATCCAGCAGCTCCAGGCATCAGCTTAGCTGTTTAATAAATAAAGCTGGTGTGGATGTGATGGTGCCCGGCATGCCCAGCCGCTGGGTATTGTCCGAATGGGCATGGTTCAAAACGAATAAGCCATGTGTGCGATTGTGAGCTTAGCAAGTGTTTTGGAGGCTCGTGCTACACCCCTGGATGGCGTGGCATCTCTACCTAGCGTGGGTTGGTGTTCCCATTTCTTGGGACTTGGGACTGGATTCCCCGCTGGCGTAAATTAGCATAGAAGAATCTGATCACGATCACTGGAAATGCCCTACACAGTTTGAAGATGCTGCAGTTCTTGTTAAAAAAAAAAAAAAAAACTGGGGGTAGACAAAATTGATTTTGTGTTGCCCATGCAATGGGGAAGGGGAAATGGATGAGGGTGGCAGACCCTTTGGCCATGTAGGACCCTGCATTTCTAGAACCGTCAGCTTCTGTTGGGTCAAGTGGAGCTCCTGAAGTTGAGCGGAGTCAGGCTTTTTGCCTAGGGAAAGGCGGGAATCCGGGAAACCCACCCTCGGGTGCCCGGCTCCCACCATCAATCTGTCGTCAATCTCTCCCGCCAACGCCCTGGCAGCCTGCATCATGGGACTGCGGCAAGAGAAGCTATTTTTTTCTGGCGTGTCGTTTCCCTCCTTTTTGGATCCTGGGCTGGTCCCAGTGAACGATATGTGAGCCAAAACTGTGTTTCCTTTGTGACGTAAAAGCCAGGGACACAAAATCGCTGAGGCTTCAGTCTGCCCACGAATGAGGATTGGCCAGCGAGGTGCAAGGGAGCCCAAGAAAACCTTTACATGTGACTGTAAGGAACTCCCTCAAACGTACCATGGCTAAGGCGGGGAACAAAGTGGTTTCTGAGCGACAGATGTGCTTTAGACAAGATCCCAGTAGCTTGGCCTGTCTGTCCTTCTTTCCAGTGCTATTACTTGGGGAATGAGGATCAAATTAATTTTCCAGTTTTGCCAAGCTGTCTGGCAGGCCCCGTGAACATCCAGATCATAGCCACCACCTCCCCTCCCATCACACACACAGGAGTACATATAGCCAAGGCTCCAACATTGGGCTGCTTGCCTCAAACTCGGGCCTTCCCTGTGCCCGTAACAATAACAGTCATAAGCTAGTTCCCTGATCGGCCGTGCAGCCCCTCTGGAGGGTAAATGAGTCTCCCCGGGAAGAGCAGGCATTTATGGGAAAAGGGCGGGCGGCATTTACTAGAACTCGAGGTGGGGTCATGTCTCACACATCCCGCTCTTGCTGCGTGGCAGCTCATCCCGTTAGCCCCGCGGCCCCATGACAAGCACCAGACTTTTCCATACACAGCGACTTGCAGTTTCCTTTATAAAGCCCTCCTGCCATCCAGAGGGCCCCTGCAATTTGGCCTGAATGGACTCTGGATCTAGCCCAAGGTGCCCCTGTCACACGTCAATCTTCCTAGCGCCGTTTGGTGAGAGTCTCATTGCTGGGTGGGGTTCTCGCGATAGGATCCTGACACTCGGTGCTGGATTTGTTTGACTCGAGGGCAGCCTTGCAGCGTCAGGCGTGGATCCAGATGCCTCCGCCACCCGCCATGACCGTGGGGAAAGCGCCTGCGTGGGTTGGGGTTTGAGGCTTGTTGGATTTTTCTCCTCACAACCCAAAAGGCCATTTTGATCCCACTAAGCAGATCTGGCTCTCACCCTGCATTTGATTGCCAACAAGGAGCATTGGGGTAAGCCTAGGGCTGCTCTACTGCCACGTCCCCAATTTTAAGTGATGGGGGGGATCCAGCCCCACTTAGTCAAGGGTCCAGCCCCAGCCTTGGGAAGCTTGAGTTGTCTCAATGCTGATCTCAGCTTTCTTTTTAATTGCAAAATAAAATAGAGGCCCATGGAGAAAGCCCCTTCTCTGGAAAGGAAACAAGCTCCCTTTGTTTAACAGAGGCAGGGTCCGTTCACAGCGGGGCTCAGTGGGTAGGTCATACAGCGAAAGCACAGATGTGAATAGGAGCCCAACTGGGACTTTGGGGCTTGGGAGGGAGCAGCTGGCTCAGAATCCAGCTAGGAGTCTGCTGCTGGCAGTCAGCTGGGCTCCAAGGGGGAGATCGCCATATCTGGGGCAGCGTAGTCCGCTCTCAGCTCCTGTGACAGCTTAGCAATGGGTCCATGGTACAGAACGAGGACCTGATCCTAGCCCTGTGGAAATGCACAGGAAGGACTCTTCCGTGTGAGTCCCACTCCCAGAAGGTGTTCAGAATGTGTTTGGATCAGCAGCTTTTGCTTTGGGCTGCAGCTCTTTGGGAAGGGGAGCGTCGTCTAGCAGTGCGAGCACAACCAGGTCATTGGAAGTCACGGTTTGGTCTTTCCCACTCACGGTGACATGTTGGTTGAGTCGCCCTTTTCTGCTTCATAAAAACAATGAGAGTCCTGTGGCACCTTATAGACTAACCGATTTCTTCAGGCATAAGCTTTTGTGGGCTCCAACCCACTTCATCAAATTCATCAGTGGGTTGGAGCCTACAAAAGCTTACGCCCAAAGAAATCTGTTAGTCTTTAAGGTGCTGCAGGACTCTCCTTGTTTTTACTGTGCAATAGACTAACATGGCTACCCTTCTGGAAATTTTCTGCCTCAACTTCCCCTTCCACCTCCGAGAACGGAGTGAGCAGCCTCCATTTCATGGGACGCTGTGAAGTGTGGGGACTGAGATCTCAGAATGGGAGGCCAGGGGCCGGTCCAGTCCTGTGCACAGATTCCTCTCTCAGCCAGAGTCTCTTCCTGGGGGAGCGGAGCTGCACCAGTTAACGCTGGCAGGCAATCTGGCCCTCTTGTGAGACGTGTTGGCCCCATCCTGTGAGAAGCTGGGCACAACTCTGTGGGATTTGATGTTCTGTTCCTGTGAAAGTCTTATGTTTCTCCCCTGTGCCCGCAGAAAGGCGATTCTCCCTTCACACTCACTCTTGGGCACTCTCACACACCCACTCCTCATGGGACTATCAATCGGTAAGGGCCTAACCCAGTGAGATCCGCTGTTCCCCGCAGCCTTCATGTCTACCCTGGACCTCAAGTGAGCATGTGGGTGTTTCTGAGTCGTCGTCTCCCCACCCTGCCGCAGTCTGGCTTGGCGCAGGGCTTCCAACCTTCCTGCCATCTGTGCCACTTGATGAAGGCTGCCTCCTCCAACCCAGGCAACCTCAGTGCAAATGCTGCCCACCTCCTGGGGCACCTCTTTCCTTGCTGGATGGGCCTGCAGGTTAAGGGGCTTCTTCCTCAGCCCTCCGCCCTTGGGCAGGGCCATTCTCCCCTCACACCTCTGCAGGCCCCCACCCTGGGTTGGACCTTCTCAGCTCTCTCTCTACCTGCGGTGTCCATTTGCACCCAGCAATCACAGGAGGGGAAGCTTTGGGTCTGATCCTCGAATTCCTCCCTGTTCCCATCAAGCATTTTAGTGCCAATAGTATTGTGTCTGTCATTCTGCTGCCAAAACAACTCCCACTGAGTCTCATGGATGCAGGTCCCAGCCTCATCATTGCCCCAAACTGTCTGCTAGCTCTGGGGTCACCCATGGGCCTGTCACTCGGCCCTGGGGTACAGCCAGGAGGCCAGGATGCAGGTATAATCCCCGCTGGCTGCAGAGCTGGGCTCTCGGCTGGGGTCTGCTCCTGGGTACAAAGTGGGGCAGATAGGCATTTGTCTCCCCTCACCCACCTTTAGTGTCTGCCTCTTGTCCCTGGCAGAAATAAGCGCTGAGCATTTCCAAAGCTGGAGGTGAGTGAGTTGGAGTGGGTGGATAGGAGTAAATGTGCGGCTGATATTGACACATGTCCCAGAGAGGAAAGCAGAGATCTCAACTGCAGCTGTGTTGCTTTTCACACCCAAATATCTCCATGGTCTGGGGTCTGATTCAGATCTCACAGAGGATCCCTTTCTTGCTGAGCTGCTCTAGATTTACACCAGATCAGAATTGGGACCCTGGGTGTTGGCTGGGGCCCATCTCTGACCATCCTACATGACTGGCATCTCCCCCCATGGCATGGTCTCAGCTAAGTTAGACAAGGGCAGGCCATGCACGTTAACAGGCACTGACTGGAATCAAACCCGTGTCCTTTTGGAGCCCCCTTTGGAGATCTGGGCTTGGAGGCAAAGCGTCTTTATGAGACACAGAGACCCAACTCCTTCCTTCCTGGCTTTTTAAAGTGACCCCTTGGAAATCTTGGTGTCTGTTCAGCGGGAGAGCCTTCAACTCCAATTGACTGACTCAAGGTCATGTAGCATGAAAGTAGCCAAGCTGGGAATGGAGACCTGGCTCACATGTCCCTCTTGCTCTAGAAACTAGCTTGTACTCCGCTCCCAAAGCCAGGAATAGAACCCAGGAGTCCTGACTCCCAGCCACCTCCCGGTAGATCCCACTTGTGATGGGAGCTGAAAATAGAGCTCAGGATGCCACAAACCGCCGCCTGCTCAAGCCACTAGAGAACATTCCTGAGCCGATCCAGGGTAGAACCTGAGACTCCTCCCCTGCCCTCTGTCTTCTGACAAATTATCAGCGTGGAGAGTAAAACGCCAGACCCCCGACACCACCTCGGCTCCAACCACGCGACCGCCCTGCACAAAATGACTAGCTCCACACATCAGTTACGGACTCCTGCCAGCAGAGAACATTTGAGATCTGAACGTGTCCCATGCCTCCATTGCTAGAGCTCATCTAACTCATTAGCCGCAATACTGAGAGTTCTCTAGCTGACCCCACCTACCCACCCACCAGCCGCTCCCCATTTCTCAGCACAGTAAGCTCTGCGGCAAAAGCCCATCAGGCACCAGTGGTTAAACAAAAGACACCCAGCGCATCCACTGGTTTGTCCTAAAGAATGAAAACAAAATGGCACCTATCAAAATAAGGGAACAAAGAACATTGTGGGAAGGCTGAAGCCTTGGCTATCATTTCTTTTGTAGCCCTCTTTGCTTGCTAATTGACACAAGACACACAATTGATCTCCCAGCCATTGCTGGGAGATGTGTCAGTGCATACGGGAAGCAAGGGTGTGTTTGTGTGCACACACAAAGTAGAAACAGTGTATAAGACGTTTGGACCTGACGAAGGCCCAGCATCTAGAGATGGGCCCTAAGCCACAAAGTTTGGATCCATACCTGAATTTCCCCCAAAATGGGGAGTATTTGGATCAGGCACCTGGTTCTTACCCAGTGCTGTTTACTGTGTGGGCAAATGAACAGTCTCACAAACTGATTCAAAGCGCTTGTGATGTGTAAATAGCAGTTCTGCTGAAACACATCACGAGAGTGAAACTGCTTTGAAAACCCATGGGCTAAAACTCTTGTGCACTAGTGTAAATGGCTGGATGAGGGATGGGGCCATAGTGAGTTGGACTCAGAATCTCTCTCTTGGCTCTTTCTGGCTCTAACTACTAGGGTCCGACATTAGGCTGGGTCGAATATCTGTCCGTCTGCATAGCTCCTATGCTGGCCAGCGGGGTGGTTCAGAGAGGATTTTCCATGCCCCTGGCACTTAGTTTCAGAGGATATTAACACAACTCAGATAAAACTCCCCCTATATCTCCCCCCACTGCCTCTGATCCCCACCCTCTGCCTGCCAAAGAAGTCTGATCCTTTTTAAGGGCAGCCAGTCTACTTGCTCTCTAGTTGTTATGATTTATTATTATTATTACTACTACTACTTAGGTGTATTATGGTAGCACTGATATGCACAGACCGGGACCCCACTGTGCTAGGTGCTGGACGTTATTTATTAGGTGTATTACGGAAGCCCCTATGAGCCCCAGTCAAGGACCAGGGCCCCACTGTGGAGGGAAACCATTCTCTGTTCAGGGCCTGACTCAAAGCCAACACAGGGGTCTTTCCGTTGGCAGTAGACTCAAGCCCTTAGCTCAGTCCAGACATAGGAGGTTCTCGGGATGACCTGAGGCCAAAGCTGTGGGATTTTTGCAGAGGAAGGGCCTTGGCTGCTTACAGAGAGAGGCTGGGTTTTTAATGTGCAGCTGGTGTAAATGTTGCTCTCCCTGTTCTGTGATACTTTTCTTTTTTCTTAGCGTCAATTTTCAGACCAGAAGGAACATTTTGTAGATGATTACAAAGGATTCAAAATAAAGGCATGAAGATGCTGGCTCCTGAACTACCCATCCCAGGGACTCAGCATTGAAGAGTTAGGCTCTGCTCTGCTCTGCCGAGGCAAGCATGGTTAGCGTTGTTTTACAGATGTGGATACTGAGGCACAGAGAAGGGAAGTGACCTGTCCAAAAGGCAAGGCTAGAACGTAGGAGTCAGGAGTCCTCCCTGTGCTGACCCTTCGACGAGGCTCCCAGACCAGATCGAGGAGCAGAACCCAAGAGTCCCCTCTTCCTCAAAACGCCAGGCCACACACTGCCACGGCCAGAATGCTCCTCCCTTGTTCTGACCAGTAACCCGTGCTTTCCTCCCGGAGCTTAAAGCCCTGAGTCCTGACTGCCAGCCTCCACCCCTGCTTTGATCATCAGCCACCCCATTGATCATGGCACCTGTTCCTTACATCCTTGACATCAATCCCAACTCTGACATCACAGTCAGCCTCCGGCCTGTCCCGAGCACATGCCTGCTCACTGTGTCATGTTCGCGCCAATGCCAACCTGATGCATCCTTCATTTGGGCTCCTCTGCAACCCCTTCTCTTGTAACAAAACCCCCTCTGTGCTGGCCATCGCCTGGGGCAGGCGTGGGTAGGCCAAGCTGGCTGTATCCATCTTTGTCCAGACCAAAGCAAAACGAGGTCTGTGTGTTGTGTTTCTAACTCAGCAAGACTCAGACAGGGTGGGGCTGGGAAGGGACAACACGTCTGATCCAGTTCCCTGTGCTCAAAGGGGGTGTGCTTGCACCCCAGACTTCTCCTTTTGCATAGAGAGGGGAGGTTTCCCAGTACCCACTTCTCTCATGGGGCAGGGTCAGATTTTGGTGTTAGTAGGCCCCAGACACTTTCACTCCGAAATGTGCAAAAAGAGGGGTGAACGCCAACTGAATTACATCAATTGACATGATGCACTTTAATTGATTCTAATGCTAAACCATGTGATTTTCCTTATTTTTCCATATTTTTCCTGCTTTTTTAAATCTTTCCCCTCCTTTGTAGGCCCTAAAAATTTCATAGGCACTGTAGGCACAGTGCCGAGGGCCTAATAGGAAATCTGGCACTGGCATGGGGACTTTTCTTCCAAATTTTAGGTCTCATCTTGTTCTTTGCAGTTTTCTTCTGTCTGTTCTGTGCGCTCCCTCCTACCCCCCCCCCAGTCTCTCTCTCTCTCTCTGAGTCTCTCTTTTTGTTAAGGATCCCCCTTGCCTTTTAGTCCCTAAACATTTTAAGGAATATTGTCCTAGTCCTGCTGCCAGCAAGAGCCATACTTCAAAAAAGGGCCTTGGCATCAGGTGGGGATCCACAGGGCACTGATCGTTAGGCGTGTACATTTGGTTTTGGACGGGGGTTCAGTGCATCCCTCTGTGAAACTGATGACCGAGCCCTATGAGTGTTCTTATCCTTTGTATTATGGTAGACTTAGGAGCCCCAGTCACAGATCAGGAGTCCTTTGTGCTGTGCATTTATTCAGTGTATTACAGTACCACCTGAGAGCCCCAGTCATGGGCCAGAACTCCACACAGAACAAAAGATGGTCCCTGCCCCACTTGCTTATAGTGATCTGGCCAGATTTTCAGCAGCGTTAGGGGTTGAGAAGTATCTGGTCATAAGTGTCACAACCAGGCCTACTGGACACTGAGCGCTGCCTATGGGGAAGCTGAAAACCAGAGCCACACAGCAGAATCAAGTTAAATCCCACCAATGGGTGGGAGATACCATCTCTCTGCTCACTGAATTTCACAGGCTGGTGCAGCTGTGGCAATTCTTCCCTCAGTGGCCACCTGAGAATCTCGGCTTTCATTAAAAAAGGACATTTCTGGCCAGTGTGCTTGGAGAGAAAAGCTTGAAAATGTGGCTCAAGCGCTCCCTAAAGATCCAGAAACTAGAAGGCGAAAAAGGATCCCCCGGACCCTAATTAGGATCTCATGATTTCTAAGCAAATGTCAGGATTTTGGAAAGGGCTGGCTCATGATGACTGCGCTGTTGTGGCTGGTAGCAGCGTTGGGGAGAGAGCAAACAGTGACACCAGCACGTGTTTAGTTGGCTCTGACCATGTGCCACCTAGGCTGGGCTGTGGCTCATCACACAGTGCACGACGCTGCAGTGCAGTCTGTTTGGCCGTGTGAAGTTTTATTCCAAGGAGGCCTCGGGTCTCTGCTTTCTCAAATGTGGCATATGGGGTCACATATGTGGGTTAGTGAAATGAGAACTAGCTGGGGCCTGTGTGTTTACACACACACTGTACATCTTGTGTACTGGGAGTACAGACACACAGAATCTGTTTCTATACTTGGTCTATCTGCCCTTCTTTGCTTTATACGTCTGTTTAGTATACAGAGGAGGGGTTGCATTAGACCATCCTCTCTAAGGTCTCTCCCCAAAGTATCTACCTGCCTGACCACCTTTAATTATTTATCTGTACAAGGCCAGCACTCGCTCCAGTTAGAGAGGAAGAAACGGAGGTCGAGAGAGCCTGTGACACACCTGGGCAGTGAACTAGGTCTGCCAACATCTCAAGCAAGTGCTCTGACCTTCATGTCCCCTGCCCTGCGAAACAGCCCAGAACTGTCTGCTTTTGGAGCCCGTTGCTTCACCTGGCTTTTGAGAAGGGACTGCTGGGGAGACAGATGTCAGGCAGGTTGCGGTGCAGACTAGCTGGGTAGACAAGGGGAGCTCAGTGGCTCTTGAATTTGGTTTTGTTATTTTAAATAATGGGTCTGGAGCCTGAATTTCATTGCTCTGAATCAAAAGAAGATAATAAAATAGAAGGAGAAATGGGTGTCTTGTGGCAGCCCCCTCACTGTTGTTTAGTTCATTATATGTTAACTGTAGGGCCTAAAACCACAGCTAAAATGAGGGGCCCCATTGCCCAGGTGCAGCACAGACTGAACTCAGGAATCTCATTGTTATGGGTGCTGAGCAGACAGTCTGGGAGGCAGCATGCTCCCAACAGAGCTCACAGTCTAACTAGACAAAGGGCATGGAAGGGAAACTGAGGCACAGAACTTTGCTGATTTCCCCTCTGGTGATCCACAAATCTAATACTTCCCAGACTACCTGATGCCCCAGTAGGTGGTTAAACAGCAGAGATGCTGCTGCCTGGGATTAGTCATCACTAGAACACCATTAATATGTAACCAGCTTTGCAGAGGGGGGCACCTAGGCTGCACCTGGAGAGCCCTTGCTCTCCATGCAGTCGCCAGTGACTTGGTGTCACACACTGCTTGTGAGGCCATCTTGTGTGAAGCCCGTGGGCATCTTTGTGAGATGCAGTGTACATGGCACAGTTTGGAAACAGGAGGCTGAGTGAGACGGGGGCCGTCTTGTTAATTGCAGCTACTGGCCCTGGACAAAGGAGCTGGTTTGATAAAGCAACTCTTGTCTTGGACTGCTACAAAGTCCAGAGCCAGATCCCCAGGTGGGGTCAGACACTATCACTCCTTGGGAGTCCATGGACCCAACTGCTGTGAACTGGCCTCCCTCTGTTGGACTCGGCGAGCTGAGTTCTGCCATGGACCCCGATAGGAGCTGGGGGCCGTGTGTCACCTCTGGGGAAAACAAAGATAAGTCCAGCACATCCAGGAATGGAATGAAGGAGCATGGTCATCGCACACCAGGGCTGTCTCCTTTGCTCTCTCTTTGTCTGCACTCCCCCGTAGGGAGCCGGGTTAGTCCAGATTCTTTTCTTTGCTGGAAGCAAGGTGGGGCACAGAGTGGTTACCTGGAATACAGTGGAGAACCATTCACACCAATGCTGAGCAGTGCTGAGCACCTCCAGCTTACACTGAAGGCTCTCAGTGCGCTGTGATCATAGCTATGGGGAGATTATATTTTGCCCCTAATCCACCTGCCTCCTCAACTCCACTGTCAGACAAAGTTGCAGCCACACTGGGCTGTATGTCATAGGCTCAGCACTTGCAGGAACTTCCAGCCTGTTGCATTGTCCCGTTTGAAAACACGTCAGGCTCCCTGTTCAAGCCAGTCAGGTTGTCTTCCCCACAGCCCATTTCTTGCAGTCAGTTCAGGGTCTGGGTCCGTATTTCTGAACGTCCCGCCTTTCTCGTCCCTTGCAGGCTATGGGGATGTTCACACAAGGGCACTTTGCTGGATCAGCGGCATTTTCCTCAGCTTCAGCCCACTGTGGGGAGCAGTGGGTCTGCTGAGTGCCTCACCCCACCCAGGAGCGTCTCATGTCGGTTTCGCTGTCCCAGCTACCAGCCACTTCTCCAGCTGGGGGTACAGCTGCAGGGCACCCAGCCAGACTGAGCTAGTTTATTTACTCATGGTCCCAAGCAGGCTTGTACAGCCTTGTGCAGCTGCTGTTTCTCTGCTGTCCATTCCAGAGCTAGCTAGAGGAAAGCATGGTCAGGTCTGTCAACGTGTATTGCGCTCACGAGTCCTACTGTAGCATGCTCCTAGTCTGGACTCAGATTTCAGGCCCGTGTTGAAAATCGTCCCTGAATTTGGGAACAGTCTGGGGGGAATTAACACAGCAATGAAACAATTTAACCAGTCAGCATCCATGAGAGATCTTAATGATGAGCGTCTTGTGCCCTGTCTGTACTCCAGAATGAGTGTCATCACCACAAGTCTGGTTAGCAACAAACAGACAATCATATTGCTCCTTACATGGCTCAGAAAGCAGTGAGCAGGGTGGTAGAAAAAGTTAATTGACCCTTAAAAGCCCACCCCGGCAGGTTGGGATTATCCCCATTTTACAGATGGGAAAACTGAGGCAAAAAGTAGTGCCATGAGTGCTCCTTGAAGAGGCAGATCTGGGAATAGAGCACAAGAATGCTGACTCCCAGCCCCACTGGTCTAGACCCACTGCCCCCAGAATGCCAGAGTCCTGAGTCCCAAACCATCAGACCATGCTTCCCTTGCGAAAGCTAGAACCAGAAGACCTGGTTTCCTCTCCTAGGCTGTTCTGTTCCCTTTGGTGTTTTATGTGAGTACACACACGTTTTCCCAAACAAGTGGCTATAAAATTCTTATAGCCCCCCTGGGCGCCATCAAACATTTTGTTTAATCAGCTGAGTTTGTTCATTGTTTATCCCTATTTTTTTGGTCTCCTTCCACCCTTTCTCCTTTGAAATACATTAGTTACTATGGATACCATGATGTCATTGGGGAGGGAGGCACATCTCTAGCTCCAGAATGGCCGGATGACATTGATTGGTGCCACGTTACGCGTTTCTGTGGCTGATATTTAAGTCTGTGTAGACAGGATCAGGCACTGGTTAAAGCAAAGTGTGGGATTCTATAGGAGGGAGTTTCGTCTGGTGATGAGAGGTGCTGGCGAATCAGGACTCCTAGGTTCCATGTGTCGTTTACACTCGCCCAATGTCATACAGGGAATGGGACCACAAGTCATTTCCCTGCTCTGTGCCTCAGTTTCTGTAAAATGAGGTTGTTGGTGAAACTGACTCATCTTTCTACAGAGTTTGGAAGTCACCTGGTAAAATAAACCTTGTGGGCCTATAGCATGGCGACAATGACACATGCACAAAGCAACCCGCCCTCTCCACATGTGTCAAAAATGCATCTATGCAATAACACTGACATGGGCAAAAAGTAATCAAGAAACCCACTTTGGATCAGGGCCGGCGCAACGCGGTAAGCCTGGTAAGCGTTGCAGGGGGGTGCTGATGCTTGAGGGGTGCCAAAATGGGGAGTGCGCCGTTGCAGGGCACTCTGATATCATTCATCGGTGCTGGCCTCTGCTGTGTTTGTAGGGGGGTGCCAGAAACGGTAGAGCCATTCCTGTTGGACTTTATACTCAGGAGCATCTGACCTCTCTTTGCTCGGTGTTTCCAAAACCATTCACCACCAGCAGAGACTAGAAGGGGAAGGTTGGAGCCTGAAGGGAAAAGTTATAAAGCATTCAGAAAGATCCTTCAAGAGGGAGCCATTTACGCAACCCTGACTAATCCCTTTCTCTCCCCTGACGCATTCCATCTGTAGATCTCAAAGCACATCACAGAGCAGATGGTGAAACCGAGGCTGTGACGAGACTAGCCCAAGGTCTCCATGGCAGAGCTGGGAATAGTAAACGCAACCTTGCTAAACGCATCCCCATCCGCCCTCCACCATTTTTGTGGACACATAGCAATAACGCGCCCCTGCCTGCAGGAGAAATACTTTAAACAGGCCCAGGCAATTATGTACTTGTGCTTTGCTGATCATGTACATATAGCTGAAAATTACCAGCAGAGAATCCCTTGTTATTAAGGCCCTGATTCAGCATGTATGTACATGCTTTGCTGAATCAGGGCCTGGGAAGAGATTCCCCTGGTCGTCTCAGACGCTGTAGCTTCGAGTGCGTCAGTCATTTGTTGTGATTCTGACCAATAAAATCAACTAGCCCAGGAGAAAGCTTTTTATTCATATCAAATAAAAATCCACTTACCTCTCTGGGCTGCAGAGAGAGTCAGGAATCTCTAGTAGCTATTTGGCTGTCTGTTTGCTGACCCTTTCTCTTTGTACTGTTGGTGGAATTTAGTTCTTGTTGACTTGGGGAGTTGAAACAGTCAAAAAATCCCTGACGTCCAAGTTATGCAAAGTGCCCTTGGTTTTGGGGTGCTTGAGGAGAGAAGATCTTGTGCCTTATTCTCAGTATGCCTGAAGCATAGCCAACTGCCACTGGTTTCAGTGGTGCTGTGGATGCTCAGCCCTTTGCATAAGTTGTCTTGAGTTGGGCACCCAAAATCAGTGGACACATTAGCAAATGTTGGGCCTCAGACCTCCCAGACTGCAAGTCCAGAATGCTTTTGGCATAGCGTTTAAACAGAAATTTTCAGTGGGTTCCCATTATATGTGTTGCCTCCTTTATACATGCAGAGAACTAGTACAGTCTTGTATGTGTGGTTGCCATCTCAGTCTGGCTATTTGCTTGGCGGCTTGTTATCAGGGACTTGAAAGCACTTTACAAAGTAATTCACTACCATTTTATCAATAGGGAAATGAAGGCACCGAAAACGGAAGTGACTTGCTGAAGGTCCCAAAGTAAGTCAGTGGCGTCGGTGGCACCTTTATCTCTCCCATTCTCTCCTTGTATCACACAATTTAGTTTCCTGAGAACTGAAGTGGTTTAGCCCTAGCTAAGTCTTCAGCTTGATATAGGAGTCCCTTGATAAAAATTAAGGGCTTGAGTTACACATGAGCTTGGCAGATTTTGATTTATATATAAATGTAGATATAGAGATATAGATGTAGATAGATAAGTTTGCCAGATAACAGAAATGTTTATTTTTTATGTATTTTAGCAGTTTTTGTCTTTAAATTTTAACACTTTTGCAAAATTATGGATTTTAAGCATTCTTTTATTTGTATCACTTTCAGTTTTTGCAGTTGTGAGGAAGTGGAGGGGGGAATCAGAGAATAATTATTTAATTATCATCAGTGAAAGGTTTGCAGGTGTATTGAATGGCATTTGCCAGTAAAAATGTACTCCTTCCGAGCCTTGTTATACAGGAAGTGACAGGTCACTTGCATCTTTAAATTAGTGAAAATGGTGGATTCTGTGCAACACTTGGTCTTTGGACTTTAGTAGCTCAGTTAGGTTAGGGATCTATTACAGGAGTGGGTGGGTGAGATTCTGTGGCTTGCAATGTGCAGGAGATCGGACCAGATGATCCCTTATATGACCTTAAAATCTATGAGCCTATTAGTCAACCTCGATGATCTAAAAGTCTCCTCTGGCTTTAAACTTAAACTAGGAACAGAACCCAGGAGTCCTGAACCTACTGCTCTGTGGCCTCAGATAAGATGGAGTCAGAATGTCTCTGCAGAAGGAAATTGATAAGGTTTTCAAGGTTGTTGAGGTTGCGAACAGAACTAGTGGAAAAATCCAACGTTACGTCTTTGAATAGATTTGAGAGAAACTATTTTAATCAAAACTGTCACAGAAAAATCTTGGTTTTTTTCCAAGAGAAAATTTAAAAATGAAACTTCTTGTGTCAGATTGTTTTGAATGGCAATTTTTTTTGCTTTTTGAAATCTGAAAAATGTCAGTTTGGAGACTTGGGAGTATTTTCCTGCCTTTAAAAAATATATTGCCTCACTTGTTTGGCTGAAAAAGGGAGAGAGAGTAGAGATTGGGGTCCTAGAAAAAGGATTTATTTTTCCTGGTTTTTGGAAACCCAAATTAATATTGATTTGGGAATAAGAAGAAAATTCTAGTTTCACTTTTTTAATTAAAAAATCAGAATTGAAACCTGTCAACTGAGACAAAACTGCATTTTTGATGGAGGCAAAATGCTTCCTTGAAAACTTAAACCAGGTCTATTGCAAGAAAGACCTTAAAAAGCCTATGAATTTGCTGTCTGAGAGAGAGGTTCAAATTTCCAGGAGCTAAGAAATTTTCTTGCAGACCTAAACTTCGAAGTGAACTTTTCAAACGCTTTCAGCAAAGCCAGCCTTAATTTTGTGGATGTGACACAGTCACGGAGTCCAGGATTTCAGATCTTGATACCTCTAGTTTTATGGCCACAATGAGGGTTTCCTAAAATAGATCAGATTAGAACACAATGGATTCCACTGAGTTTTGCGCTGATTGTTTGCAAGATCATGGAAGAAGTGAATCAAGGGGAATTAGGCACTTCTAAATACCTTTGAGGACCTGAAGCAGAGAAGAAAATTTAGGCCCTGCCTTGATGATTCTGGCCATTGCACTTTTTTTTGGGTTTCCTGCTCCCTGTGAAAATCTCAGCCTCTCTCCCATCCACCTAGGGCAGGGGTTTTCAAAGGTAGGGGTGGGACCCAATACTGGGTCAGAGACCCTCAAGCACTGGGTCGTGGTACCCAATGCTGTAGCCACCAAAAGACTAGAATGCATTGCTCAAAGATGTCATTGTTGGGTTGCAGGCATAAATGATTAATTTCAACTGCGTCCCGAGAAAAAAGGTTTGAAACACACTGACCTAGGGTGACTAAATGTGAAAAGTAAGGACAGCAGGTGGGTGGTACTGGGCAGCTGCATAAGAAAAAGCCCCAGATACTGGGAAAAAGCCCCAGATACTGGGACTGTCCCTATAAATGGGGAAATCTGGTCACCCTACATCTTGGGTCTCAAACTCAAACCACCACGAGGGCTGAATGAGGATTAGTACGTTAGCCCAAGGGCTGCACCACTGAAATCCTTCCATGCAATGATATTGCAAATATTGGTAACGATTGTGTCATTGCAGGCCACAGGAAATAGCTTTAGGGGCTGCATGTGGCCCACAGGCCACGTGTTTAAGACCTCTGCCCTACATCCACCAGGGGCTAAACTTTATCAGGCCAGTGGAAACATAAACCTTAATTCTGATTGGATTTCCAGTAGCGTAATTCCACTGATTTCACCGGACTGGCTCCATATTTACAGATCAGAATCTAGACCTTACCCTTCGGACGGGGACGTGCTTTCAGGTGCCGGGTCAGAATCTGATCCCGGTGTGCCAGCTCTAAATGCTGTGGAGCGGCCGTAGATTGATGCCAGTGTGCCCCAGATCAGCAGCCGTGTGTCAATATTTGCAGACGTGATTTCCGCTGATAAACAGCATCCACACCTACACAGGGAAGGATCGGGTGAGGCCCAGCACTGGAAGAACAATGCTCCCTTGCTTTGTCATGGCTACAGTAAACAACAGCACAGTTGCTAAGTCATCACCTTCTGTCACTCTCATCCCCCCCCAAGGCCTCTTATCAGTTAATCAAAGAGTCCTCCATCTAGTGAAACAAACTGGGGCACTTAAAGACTAACAAATCTATTTATGGCATGAGCTTTTGTGGGAGGAAATCATCTTCAAAGTACCTGACAAAGCGGGATTTTCTCCCACAAAAGCTCATGCCATAAATAAATTTGTTAGACTTTAAGCGCCCCAGGACTCCCTGTTTGTTTTGCTGAACTAAACTAACAGGGCTGCCCCTTTGGAACTTGGCTCCATCTAGTGGACAGAGATGTTACTGCCTGTAAAAAAAATCCTGGGTGGTGAATGAAAGCTACTGCAGACTTTGCTTTACTCCTAACAGGAAACATTCGCTGTGTCTTCATCTGTGCATGGTGACTGCACGCCTTTGCTGACTGCCTGAGCCTTGCTAGGCAAGCCCTCAGTGCACACACCTTGCCTCAGGCCTGCTTCTGAAGCTGGGCCGTTACTCCTTGAACCCCACCAAGGGGCATGCTGAATGGGGTGATGCTTAAATCTGGACTGGCCTCACCTTTCAGACAAAATAATGATGGTTTGCTCCAAAAGCCCTTGTCTTTTCTCATCTCTCTAGTTTTCCTGTCCGGTCATTTCCTGTAGGAGCTCTGCTGTGGGGGAAGAATCCATATCTACAGAGCCCTGCAAATCTGCAGATATCCGCATTATATCCGCATCCACCAATACAACACGGATATCTGCGGACCATTTCTTGTGGATGCAAATCGGATACAGATCCACATATTTTTATCTGCACAGAGCTAGAGCCCTGCAAATCCGCAGATATCCGCATTATATCCACATCCGCGGATACAACACGGATATCCGCAGGCTATTTCTTGCAGATGCAGGTTGGATACGGATCCACTTTTTGTATCCATGCAGGGCTCTAAATATCTATGCTTGGCTACCTAGAGCTTCCTTTCCAACAGTCTCAGCTGGCATCTTTTCAACTGTCTCTGCAAAGATGCAGAAGCAGAAAGAGAACCCAGAGTCACAATGCCCCCAGCTTTCCTCACTTGAGCCAGTTCCCTATCCAGAGCCGGGAGCAGAACCCTGGAGTCCCAACTCCCATGCCCACTGCGCTAACTACTGGACCCCACTCCCCTCCCCTTACCTAGTATTAGAGCCCATGAGTCCTGACGCCCAGTGCCCTGGCACTAACCACAAAACCATGCACTTTACCATGCTGTTCCTGGCCTCTTAGCTCTTTGCTGATTGAGGCAGGAGGGCGGGTTTTGCAGCAGAGCTCTTTCCATTCCTGTCCCATCATGTATTTTCCAGCGGTATCATTCCCCTGCTGGCTTCCCAGTGGGCCTTGCCCCAGCCTGCAACTTGGAACTACACACTGGAGCCATCAGCCCCATGATTGTGGGCCTGTGCATAGCAAAGCACGTAAGCCCCGCAAGCCAAGGCCCACTCACACAGCAAGGGTGATGGCACCAGTGGGACTGGAAAGAGGCCAGCCTGGAACCCCTGCTGGGGGCCAGATCCCAGGTGCATGATGGGCTGGGGGAGCAGCTAGTCTGTCTCCAGAAAAGGGGGTGGGACTGATACCGTTCCCCCTCTTGTGCATGCAAGGGAGGTCTGGCAGGCCCTGGCTGAGCAGTGAGGGGAGGAGGGCTGCTGAGCAGCTTCATGCATTCTTGACACCACATGGCGCGCCGGCGGCTTGGGGTTATTTTTACTATGGCTCTGTTAGTACCGTACAAGGGGCGGCCCTGATATAGACACGCGGGGGCCTGGAGGGAGCAGTCAGGCTATGACCCAGCCTGACTCGGCTGTCTGAAGGCACATGAGAGGCTGGAAAAGCAGGGCCAGTGCAGAGGGATCCAGAAATTTCAGCTGTTTGCCACCCTGCCCCATGCGGGCACTGGCGGAGACATCACTTGTCAGTGGTCCCAGGGCTCTGGGCTGTAATAGCCTGCAAGCCAGGTCCAGAGGCAGCAGTCCTGACTCCAAGCTCCCCCACTCTAACCACTAGAGCCCACTTCCCTCCCAGAACCAGCAGTAGACCTCAGGCTCCCACCCTGCCTGACCACTCTACCCACAAGATGGCATTGCCTCTCAGATCACATATTTCCCCACACAGCAACCTAGCATGGAGACACAAAAGGCCAGCCCGTAGAGTTTGCCAGTTTGCAGAGCTGCCACTTAGGCTATGTCTACATGGCTCTTTTATTTCGAAATAACACTCATTATTTCGAAGTAAAAGAAAGTAGGTCTACAAAATATTTTCTTATTTCAAAAGGACGGATCCCGTCCTTTCGAAATAAGAATCGTCATTTCGAAAAAGTAAAACCTGCCCCCCCCCCCCAACAGCCGTTATTTCGGAAGGGATATTTCAAAACAACGCCGTTTAGACCTGTTCTTTCGAAACAGTTCTTTTGAAACAACAGGTCCAAACGGCTTTATTTCAAAATAACCATTTCGAAATAACAGCCATTTGGATTGCAGGCTTTCCCTTAATTCGAATTAACATTTTGTTACTTCGAATTAACTTATTTTGAAATAAGGATTTTATTTTGAAAGGGGTTCTTTCGAAATAAAAGTTACTGTGTAGACATAGCCTTACAGTCCAGGCCTGATGACCCCTCCAGCCTCTGTTTTCCCCACGGAAGCTGGAGTAGAGGCTAGAACTCCACTAGGATCAGAGGGGAGGAATTGACGGCACCAGGTCTCTTAAATCACAGCCCCCTGTGTGAATTGCTAGGGGTGGCAGAGCTGGGACTAGAGCACTGGGGATCAGGGCCCAAGCTGTGCATGTGTGCGCACACACACAGGTTGTGAAATCCACACACACAACAAAATAAAGCACGCATAAAAAAATTCAACAGTGCTAATATTTTTATGCTACTTTTAAGAAGGTGATTTCAAGTAACATGTTTCAAATAAGGTTTTGTAATTTATAAAATCATTTCCATCACCAGATCAAAATAAAATTTAGATATTATTTGTATCATACACACTTACTTCATTGCACTCACAAGTTTGACCACACTCACTGGAGTGCACACAAATTTGGACACTGGCTCCTAAAATTTGCACAAAAGAAATTTTTTGTGCCCACAGCCTATGAAAAATTAGAGGGAACGTAGATCAGGGCTCCTGGGTTTGGTCCCCAGTGGAGCGTGGTAGCATGTGAAACAGGCTTCCCTGCACTTGGCGAGGAGTGGGAAGTCATCTAGCGTGAACCAAAACTCTTGGGGCCTCCTATTTTCAGTCTATCTAACCCTGGCGAGGAGTTCTCAGAGGGGAGAGTTGTTTGCCCAGATTCTCACTCTGACAGTGGCCAAAACCAGATGGTTAAAGAAAGGTGGATCATTCTCTATTAAGTGCATTAAGGTAGTACATAGGCACACCCCAAGCACCCCATTGTGCTAGGCACTGAACAGACAGAGTCAGACTGGCTCTACTCTGGAAGCAAGCGATCTTATCTCCCTTCCAAAATGCCTGGTTGGCCCTGTCAGCTATTTCTCCCTCTAGTCCCTTTTTTGAATGTGAATCCTGATTTCGGAGCCATCGTGTGGCAAGGAGTTCCACTTTATAAAAGTGAATCATGCGAGGAGAGGATTCCCTTCATTCGTTTTGAATTTGCTCAGGGATGAGAGGTGAGGGGCGTAAACAGAGCTGGCTGGATCTGGGGGGGTCATAGTTGGGGGACTAGAAAGGGGCAATCCCCCTCCGTGTCTGCCTGTGCTTGTCTCACACTCTTCTCTCTCTCTCTGGGAAGCTGTCCTTATTTATACAGCAGGATTCACTCCTTTCCATGCTTCCACTTGTGACTAGCACCTTCCAACGAAACAGCCCAAGAAGAGAATAGCTGGTTTTTATTTGCAAGTGCTTTGCACACAATTGGCGGGAGCCAGGCTTCATCTGGGAGGTGAAAGGGGGTGTGGGGTGCAGTCCAACCCCTGTGCAATCTGCTGCTTTCCATGTGCGATCTCAGCTCAAAACTACGCTGGCCCCCTCCCCTTGGATAATCTCCTTCCCCATTAAGATCCAAGTCACTCCAAGGGACAAACATTGCAGTTAGTCACCTGGGTGAAATCCCTGCTCACAGGAGTGAATGTCACAGCTCCTGTGGGATCACTGCTTAAAACCCTCTGTGGATTTAATCTGGAAAATTCCCAGAACTTGAAACCCTGAATTCCCCCCTCCACCAGAAGCAAAAATTCACTTCTGATGGGACTTGAGCCCCCAGCCCCACAGAATCATGGTGATGAAACTGTTTCTGGGCCTGAAGCAAGCTCTAGTGCAGTGGTTTTCAAACTTTTTTCCTTGGGACCCAATTGAAAATAATAATTTATGCCCATGACCCAACAATTACATCTTTGAGCAATGCACCCCAGTCTTTTGGTGGCAGCAGGAGGTCCTGTGACCCAGTCCCTGAGGATCTGCGACCAAGTGCTGGATCCCGACCTGTGGTTTGAAAACCACTGGTCTAGTGAGCTATAGTATAGGAAAGATGCTGGGAGGTTGGGGAGAGGGGTGTGAGCATTCTTCCAGGCACTGCCCACACAAGCTGCCAAAATGAGACACTGATAGCAGTCAATTGCACAGATATTCATATGCCATCCAACTCCACTGGGCTCCCCCGGGGTGAGGCTTGAACTTCTCTGTGGGCTCAGCTCTTTCCTGATGGGGAAAAATAAATCAGCAATAGCTTCTCGCAAAAGATGCCTTCTGCTACTGCCAAAATGAGAGGTGGTCCACAGTGAATGGGGCTGATCTGCTGCCCTCCCTTATGGGGGGATGAAATAGGTGACAGTGTTGACTTTTAAATGATCAGTCCTAATTCCTGAGGCATCATCTGCCTTTCCCTCTCCCTTGAGCTGAACAGGGCAGCTCACACCTTGCTACACCCTTGTTCCAGCTCGCTGCAGCCTCAGGCAGACATTGCTTACGCAAATCACGCTCCCAAGATTTTCTTTGTGACCAGGACAGCCACCTTTTTAAAAAAATGACTACTGATCATTTAGAGAACAAGAGAAAGACCAGCATGACATGTGGGTGGGTTTCTGAACCCTGGTTCCAGCTCCCCAAATTTATTAGTCTTTAAAAGTGCCACAGAACTCCTTGTTTGTTTTGCTGAACTAGACTAACACAGCTACCCCTATGGAGCTTCCGAAATGTTTACCTGCTCCTTCCCCTCCACTGTTGAGCACGTACAAGAAACATTTTTTAAATGAGAGCTGGGCTTAGCACATGACTCCAAGAGCTGGGGCTTGAAGCAAAACAACCCACCGTGTGAGAATCAGCAAGACCGCTTCCCTCCCTGCCCCTCCAGCTCCATGTCTCATTGTTCCTCGGAGCCTGGGTTTTTATCCCTCTCTGAGGCCGTTCTCCCTTTGTTAGCATTTCAGGGTGAGGCCATTTGAAGGGGTTCGGGGTACACATATTGTTGGGCAAACCAAAGCCATAATTGTTAAATGTTGTAACTTTGGGATAGATTTTTCAAGGGTTAAGTCTGGCCGTGAGGGATGCAGCTCACTCTCCACGCTGGCTGCAGTGGGATAATGCCGACTTTCTGTAGGCACTCAGAAGGGAGTGAGGTATCTGGGGATAAACGGCCCCCGAGAGCTTGGGAAATCCAGACTTGAATAAACCCTAACTCTCCACTAGTGTTGGTTTCTATTCCTGGCTTTGCCAGTGGCCTGCTGGGTGACCTTGGGCAGGTGACTGCCCCACTGTGTGCCTCAGTTTTCCTGTCTCCACAATGGGAATAATGATAGCACTCCCCCTTGTACAGCACTTTGAGAGCTGGGGATGAAAAGTGCTAGGGACTGTCAGATCTTTGCAAATGCAGAGTTGGGGTAGTGCTGGGGACAAGAACCCACACATCCTGGGGGATATTCCAGCCAGCTCAGTTTTAAAACCACTTGAGCTGAATTGGCAGTGAAACTCAGTGTATGCAACTGTCGAAGTCCGCACCCCTTGAACCCCAGCTGAATGCACTTAGTCACTCGCCTGCAGTCAAATCTGTGCTTGTGATGAGCTCACATCTCACGCGTTCAAGCAAAGGCAGAGCTGGCTGGTACTTGAATGGGCGAAATTGCCTGGAAAATCCAGTAGGGCGTGGTGCCTGGTAATTCAGCAAGGGGCACTCTTGACAAGCCAGTCCAGGGCCCAGCAGTGCCCCTGGGGAACATGGGACTGCTGGAGAATCCAGTTTTTGGGTGAGGCCTGTCCCCATCTGGCAAAGGCAGGGAAATATGCAGTATCCTGTTGTCCAAAGTCTGTTGTGTTCTGATCTCCCACGTTTTCAATCACATGCTAGATTCTTTTCCACTTCCTGTCCTATTCTTGCAGTATTGCTGTGTGTCACTAAACAGCAGCCATTTTCCATCCCGGAGGTGGCGGCATCTTAGTGCTGGGTGAAAAAATTATAACCATGAGGCTGCTCACTAAATCACATGGGATGGAAGTTGCTATCCAAAGGCGTTTTTATATGAAATTTAATTTATTCTGGGCATTCTTATTTAAATGAATCACGAGTTTCCAGGCTGTGGAAAAAAATGCTTGGAATTGTAGAGAATTTGGTCACATTAAATGATTACGTTTGTTATTGTGATTGTATTGTCTCTTGGTTTACACTGTTTTCCTCCAGAACCCTTGGAGTTGGTTGGAAAATACACAGCATGAGCTGATATTTTCCAGTCCCAAGGAAGTGATGGAAAATGTTTTAGAAAGAGGTTAAATAACTTACTGAAGGATCTTCCTGTCCTTAGATCTATCCCAGGAGCCTAGTAAAAAGCCATTGTTTGAGAGGAGAGTAGTGTTTTCCTTATATAACCTCTTCCAGGCCCCCATTCAGTCCATTCTCCCTCAGCACTGATGTTTACAAATTTGTCACTATGTGAGGGAGGGACGATGACGTGGTTCCTTCCATGTGTTGGTTGTTCATCTGATCACATGGAGCTGTTTCTGCTTCCTGTCTGGTTGACTTACTAATGCCGTGAGCCCACTGTGCTGGGAGCTGTACTTTATTTATTTATTATGGGCTCACTGCTGTACACATGGGGCCGTTTTGCTTTTAATGCTCCCAGTAACAGGGTGACGTTCAGGAAATCTGATCAATGCGAGTTCAGGTTTAAAACAAGGCAAAGCAGAGGTGTGCAATAGTGGGCAGTGACCCAAGCCACATGGGTTTGCAGCCTAGTGGGAGAGCTGGGACCACTTATTGCCTCTCTCTGTGCTGCAGTTTTCTTCCACCTTGGGAGTGTTTAAATAGGGGTCTCAAACTCAAATCACCACGAGGGCCTCATGAGGACTAGTATGGGGCCACATGTGGCCTAGTAAGTTAGCACCAGGGCTGCAACACTGACACCTTTTCATACAATGATATTGCAAATGTTGATAACAATAGTGTTGTTGTGGGCCACAGGAAATAGTCTTAGGCGCTGCATGCGGCCTGCAGGCCATATGAGACCCCTGATTTAAATTGTAAACTGTTTGGGGCAGAGACTACCTCTCATACGACACAAGAGGGTGCCAGTGTTGGGCAGAGTCTGTGCAAAGCCCAGCATAAGCGGGCCAAATTCTTGGCTAGGATTCCAGGCTCCATTGCAATTATTAAAGCCCACATGCAGTGCCCAGTTAACATATCAATAACAGATGATCAATAGGAGATAACCTCTCCGGGGACAGAATCTCTCTGATAGGACCTGATGCCTTCTGGCAAGGGCATGTGACCAGTTCCCATGGGGAAGGCTCTCCTTGTTAACTCAAGCAGGGGGTTTGTGCTGAAATGTCCTGTGGTGGCTGGAGAAAGAGTATCACTTTTGTGATTAATTACTAGGCTGTCTTACAGTAGGACCCAGGAGTCCCAGTCATGGACAGAACTCCGTTGTGCTAGGCCCTGTACATTATTTATTAATTAGGTGGTACTGCCTGGACTCCCCGGACATGGACAGGACCCTGTTATGCTAGGTGCTGCACATTATTTATTAGGTGTTTCACGGTACTGCATAAACTCCCCAGTCATGGCCTATGAGCCCGTTGTTCTAAATGCCGTAAAGCTTAGTCACATCACATCGAGGCTGTTTCTGCCAGCATGGCCACCCCTGGCCCTGTGGTCTGGGGGGAGAGGTGCTCCCACACGCTGGGTGGGAGGAGGAAAGCCAGGCTGTGTCAGAGGCAGATGAAGGAATGAGATGGGGTCCTGGTGGGGTGGCCTTGTCAGCGGTTGGCTGGTGAGGCTGGATGCCAGGACACCTGGGTTCTATTAGCCATGGAATTGGTGCAACCTGCTCTTGACCAGTGCACCCATCATCATCAGCCCAAGTCACCATTCTGGGGCTCAGCTGTTGAGCCACAGAGGCCACTAAGTGCTGACCCCTGGCCCCACTTTTCCAGCTCTGGACACTCCTCCCAGCTCTGCCAATGCCCCTCAATTTCAACCCACAGCGCCCGCCCTGAGCATCTTGAACAGAGACAGCCAACCTTGCCCTTCTGCCACCTTCCTCAAGTCTCTATTTGCCTTTCACATCCTCCTCTGAAGCCATGTGCCTTTTGGAGCAGGCCAGGCCATTCGGGTGGGGTTGGGAGGGAAGCCCCAGTTCTGGGTTTGGGTGCTGATTGTGGTTCAAGGGCTGACACTGGGCTCCGAAAGATCCATTCCAGGCCCAGCTGGGGAGGGGTCGAGGTTGCTCGTATTGTGTATTACATACAAATAAAAACTAGCTCTGCAGGATGGCTGGGAACGGGAGACAGGGTTTCCGGAGCTGCCACTTAATCTCCGTGCTTTCTAAAAATCTATTTTTAGGGTCATCTTCATGCTCCAGAAACAAGATGCCTGCAGCCTAGGGAGTGGGGGGGATGACTTGGAGGGCTCGGAGCTCATGGTCTCAGAACAGGGTGCAGCTCCAGAGTTTTCCCGGGGAGGCTGGGGTTTAGGTGGAGGTGTACAGGGTGATGGGGAAGAGGGGGGATGAGGGTCTCTGCTTGAATAGAGCGGGGGGCACATTTTCGGATTGGATGGGGGTCTCTGCTTGGAGAGAGCGGTGGGGGTGTTTTCAGATCATGTGGGGGGGTCTCTGATTGGATAAGGGGGCTTGGGCCTCACTTTGCCTTCCCTTCTTCCCAGCAGGTGTTGGTGGATCCACTCCCTGGGGGATCTCGGAGGGAACCTGAGCTGAGCTGGTGAGCTGCCCCTCCAGACTCTATCCATGTGCTTGGTTGGCTGGTGAGTCCCTGTTATTGCATCCCTGCCCAGACCCACACATCACACCCTCTAGCCTTTGAGGTTCAGGCTGGGTGCCCCAGAGACTGGTGGTTGGTGCCGCTGCTCTAATTAGCCATGGGAGATGGGGCTGAAAGGTTCCTTCCACAGCCAACCCTGCGATTTCCCCCCTACCCCCAGCTGACACTTGTCCCATCTGTGGATTGCATGGGTGAAAGGTTGAGCTGGGGGAGACCCAGGAGTTGGAGGATGGGAACACAGGGTGATGGGGGCATGGCTCCGTCTGGAAGAGGAAGGGTTAAGCCTGTACCACTTCCAGGAGAGGGCGGGGGGGCTGTGGTTTGACGGGTGGGCCCCTCCGCCAGTTTCTAGGAAGCTGCATCAGCCCCACCCCGCCGGTGGAAAGTCACTTCCTCATGGTGGGCACAACTGCAGACTTCCCCTTGGCACCTGGCCTGGCCCAAGCCTTGTCTTCAGTGGGGAAGGGGCTCTGTCCCAGGAAGACACACTGGCGGTGGGTGGGGGATACAGAGCGACTCAGCTAGAGTGTGCATGCCAGTTCATGCTGTCCAGGGTCTGTACCTGCTGTACCAGGCCAAGCCCCCCACGCCCACTGGCGTGGGGCCATGTGTGGGTGTCTGCGAAGGAGCATGTGGGTGTGAGCCCAAGTGAAGGTTTGATTTCTGTGAGTGTGAGTGTGTAGATGCGTAACCACAGGTGTGATTTCTGCAGGTGCATGGTGGGCGGGATGTGTGATTTCTGTGTGTCTGTAACCGCGGATGTGATTTCTGCTTGTTTGAGTAGATGCATGCGACAGCATGAGTGAGTGAACGTGTGATTTCTGCATGCGCATGTCCAGGTGTGATCTGCCTGGGGGCCAGTGGGTGTGACTGTGAGTGAGTGTGGGACTGATTTCTGTAAGAGTGTGCATGGGTGTGTCATGAAGCAGAGGTGTAAGGTGCATGTGTGTGAACGTGTGCATGCTGTGAAGAACAGTGCAGTCACCTTCAGGCAGCCAGAGCGCCATCATGTGAAGCAGCACCCAGGGCCTGCAGTATGCACTGCTTTCTGGCCTCGCAAACCTACGCGGCTGGTCTGGGGCTCCTTGAGAGCAGATCCTGGCTGCTTCCCTCCTCCCTAGGGCTGCGAGTGTCTGAGATCAGTGGTGTTTGCAAGCCCATCCTGCCCCGGGTGTAAGTCAGCCCCAGGTGTAAACCAGAGCAGCCCCTAGGCTGCTCTGACTTTCACCAGGAGCTGATTGGGAGGTAGAGTCAGCATGCACCAGCCGTGTCCCTAGACCCCAAAGCAGGAGTGGGACAGATCGCCGTCAAAGGGGAGGCACAGAACACGGCTGTTTCCCTTAAGCTGAAGCTTTATGGAGGAGGCATGCGCTCACTGAGCCAGTGCTGGCCCCAGTACCCAAGTGTGGCAGTCAGGGGTGCTGTGTTGCAAGAAGATGTGCTTGGTGAGGGAACACTGTATTAACAGCCCCTGCACCCCACCCCAGAGGTGACTGCATCAGAGCATAGAGCACAGCGCTGTGGGGTCTAAGGTGCCATGGCACTGTTTATCTGACCTGCTCTTCACTCACCGATAGCTGGTGCCAGCGTGATGCTGATTGGAGACCTCAGGGCACCTCTTGGAGTCTGACGCCTTCCTCTCTTATATTTCCAGCTTGGTGGACATGGTGCAGGCTCCCCCCACCTCTCCCAGCCAGGGTGGGCAGCCGCTTCTCCCTGCCCCTGTCAGCTGGGGTTCCTGGTGATGCGATTTTTATCCTACCACCCAAAATCACATTGCCAGGGATTTCCAACGGGCAGTGGGCCACAGCACCAGAGACTGATTGGCTAAGGGGGCAGGCCTGAGCCACTCCCTTCCTCTGTCACCACATCCCCTCCCAGCTCCAGGAGCCCAGAGATGAAGAGGAGCAGACCCCCCCCATCATGGTAACAGCCCCGAGCCAGCTGCAGGGACCAGGTATGGGAGAGCTGAGGGCTGCCTGCAGGGGAGAGGGGCAGAGGGCTGGGGATGATGCACTGGTGGGGGGGGAGCGGCAGCTGGGGAGAAAGTTGAGGGCAGGGGGTGTTTTGAGCTGCCCCCTGAGCTGTCTCCCGGTCCTGCCCAGTGCCCGCCCGACGCCGGGGTGCAGGGCTTAGCTCACCTGTGAACAGAGTTAGCATCCGCATCATGTTCACAGTGGCTAAGTTCCGCCTCCTGGAGTCTGTCTCCTGGGCCTAGAAAGCTCCCTGGCAGCTGGGATCTGCCCAGGAGGCTTCCCCGGGTGCAGAGGTGGGGTCGAGTGGTTAGCGTGTGGGGTTGGGGCTGAGACCCAGGACTCCTGGGTTCTGCTGTCTCGTGGGGGCCCTGTGTGCCGCGCTCCCGAGCTCCGCCTCCTGTGCCTACTGAGCTGATACGCAGTTGCTTTGGTTAAACTGGCTCAGTTCAGCAGGAACAGGGGTCTGGCTCCAGCCTCACGCCGGCCGGGGGCCCCCTCTGGCGCTGCCCAGCTCAGCCCAGGGGACCTGAGAGAGCCTCCTGGCCAGGCCCCAGGTGCCAGTGTGAGCTGCTGAGTCCTCGTCCCTCTCGCTGGGGCCCCAGCCTCATTCCCGCCTTCCCCATTCACTGTCTCCCAGGCCGTGCCCCATTCACTCCAGCTCTGCCCCATTGCCCCCAGGATGGCCAGGGGAGTGGAAATCATGGCATAGGGCAGGAAGGGAGGGTGAAATGCCAGGGCATTTGTGGGGCTGTCTGCCCTGGGGGGAACCATGAATAAACACTGTTGACCTGGCCCAGCCTCCGAGCCTTTTCTTGCTGGGTGTCCTGTGCGGGTGGGGAAATGAGGCTGTCTGGGGGGAAAGCAGCCAGGTGTGGGGAGGAAGGCGGCTGTCCCCAGTTCTGCTCTGTGCTGAAGGGGGTTAGAGCAGGGCTGGGAAGCAGGACTGCTGGCTTCCTTCCATCCCTGTCTTTGGGAGTGGGAAAAGCCTGCTGGTTTGAACAGGGGTGGGAGTCACCACGTCTGGGCCTGTCCCTGTTCTTTGTTCAGCAGAGCCATCAGGAGAAGGGCTCCGGGCCCAGCCTCCCAGCCAGCAGCTGAATTAACGGGGCGGGGGTGTTCCCCCCGGGCTAGGCAGCCGGAGTGGGAAGGTTGGTGTTTACCGGGACACCCACTTTACACAAACACTGGGGGCCCTCAGCTGTCAGGGGATGGGACCCAGCTGGCCTCACGGCCAGGACCGCCCTGGAGTTCAGCACATCTTTCCCACAGCGGTGCCTTGCAGCCCACAGGCGCCAGCCTCACTCAGCAATGGGGCAGCCAGAGCAGCAGCAGGGGGCTCAAAGGGGGCGCTGCGCTGCAGGGAGCAGGAGGCTTTGTAGGGCGTTCTCCGCTCTGAATTAATGCCAACCCAGGTGCCAGCCACATGTTTTGCTGCAGGGATGAAAGCATTAACGGTGTGATCATTTGAATGACCAGCCGAGCCCACCTCACCTCCAATGCAAGGGGCGGCTCCCACCTCTCTGAGCCAGGCTTCAGCTCTTTGCAAACTCAGGCAGATCCAAGGACCTTTCTGAGGTCGTCTCCGCCAGTGTCCGCACTGGAGGCTTCTTCACGTGATTGCCTCTGTGAGGAGAGCTGAGATCCCCGAGAACGAGCTGCTGCTGGAGACCTCGGTGGGTTGACCCAGTCTGAGCACAGGCCCTGTCTGTGAAGCCAAAGCGTGTGGCTCCACAATAAGATTACCCCCACCCAGCCTGTTAGCCCCACCAGTGGTGTCTGCGGAGAGCCAGCCCTGCGCTGGGTGTTTCTCCAACACCGCTACCTCCTTCCCCTGTAGATCTGTGCAAAAGGGGAGGGGTGACCAAAGCTGGGGAAGGCTGGTCCCTCTGCCCTGGAACAGGGTGAGCAGGGGAATGGCTGGGGATCCCCTGATGACCACCCACGCCCCCACCCCAGCGCAGTCACCGAGATGAGGCACTTGACTTGCTTGTCAGCCAGTCCATCATGGAGGGGGCTTCTGGCCCCAGAGAGGGCGGGGTGATGATCCTGTTCCCTATCGCACAGTGAGATGGAACTGAGGCTGTTTCTCACGTCGTCCCTTCCAACCCGGGGTCATCCATCCCTTCCAGTCTGTCAGCACCACAGCAAAGCAGCACCCTGAGCAGTACGCCCTGTACCCCCACGGGCAGGGGGGGCCGGTATCGCTTCCTTCTTTGCAGAGCTGGTAAGGAACTGAGAGATGAGAGGAAACGGGTGCTGGAAATGCCCCCTCTGCCCTCCACATGGAGCCTGCCCAGCAGGGACCGTTGGGCAAACCACAGGCTTCCTGGAATGACCTCTTACGGGAATGTGGAGCCGTAGGGCTATTGTGACACAGGGCCAGGAGCAGCACCCTCACAGTAGAGAGGTTCAAAGTGATTAGGGCTCACACCCCCCCAGTACCCAGACGCAGCCACCTCTGGTGGGGCGCACTGGCAGCTGGTCAGCTGTCACTTCCCAATACTTCAAGAGGATTGCTTAGCCCACACTGAGCAGTGGCCACCTCTGGGGTGGAGATGTGGCTGTTGCCTGTTTGCAAAGCCTTTTAGGACAACAAGTGAAGGAAAAATGAGTTGTGACATGAAACCGGGGTGGGGGTGGGGGGGCAGGGGGCACTGAGGCCAGCGGAGTAGGTGGTAGGAGAAGTCACTGATGCTAGCACATTGATTCAATGTGTAACTTCAGCACCAAGCCACACCTCACTTGGTGCCTCAGTTTCCCCACCTGTAGAACAGAGGTGATGGTTCTGATTCTGCTCCCATGAGGGGCACTTGGCCCAGGGCCTGTCACTGGCACAGGAATGGCTGCCTCCTGTGGCGAGCCAACACCACTCACTGTGCGAAACAAGCCAGGGCAGGGCCTTGCAGATGCCAGAACTGCCTGAGATCAGCACAGTGCTGAGGCCAATTCCCGTGCGCCCAGCTCAGCCCCAGCCCACGCAGTCCCTTTGGGGCTGCCCTGCGGGCAAATTCCTGGCCCAGCACGGCTCATGGGAACATTTCTCAGCAAGTCGAGGCTTCATGGCAATTAACGGATTACGGGGCGCCAATCCCACCCGCGCTGAGTCACTGAGTGGCTGGCGCCTAGACCAGTCTGTCCTGCCCCCCCCACCCGCCCCCAACGCCAGGCAGGCAGTGGAAGGATGGCAGGTTCCCACAAAGGCGAACAGGTGACCCTGGGGCCTGGCCTGTAATGCATGAAGGGGTAGCTAGTTAGGGGTACGGTGCCTGATGGGGCAGTGTGTCAAAGTCAAGGCAGGTCCCAGGCTAATGTGCCCTGCCGGGATGGGCAGTGCCCCTTCTCCCTGCATGCAGTGAGTTTAATGGGGCTCAGCACAACCCAGAGCAGGCCAAGCCCATGTTACAACACTGCCCCTAGGCACGCACACGTGCCTCCCTCTGTGGCTATGGAGATGCCCCCTCCAGGTGGCTGCAGTGGGTCCTGAATGAAATCCTGCAGCTGCTGCCTGAGTTTTGGGGGGGGGGGGGGGGGCGGCTGGGGATGTGTGCCGAGCCACTGCGGTAAGGGACCTGCTGACATGGGGAAACTGAGGCATGGTGAGAGGCAGGGACGGCCTCTCCCCACCCCTCCCTGCAACTGAGCCATCTTCAGAGCTGTGAATAGGTGCCAGAGGGTCCTGCCGCTTACATGCGCCCCTCCCTTGTCCAATGTTGTGTCCCGCGGCCTCAAGGGCTGAGCACAGCTGCGCCCAGCCAATTCCTGCCCCAACTTGGTGCCTTGCCCAGCCCACACCCAGGAACAAGGACACCGTTGGGGGGGGGGGGGGGCGCCCCGGGGGGGGGCACAGGTCACACGCATGCAGGGGGGGGGGGGGGGGGCCGGGCCACCGGCGGCCCGGGGGGGGGGGGAAAATTGGGGGGGGGGGGGGGGGTCACTTTCCAGCAGTTGCTTGAGGCCTGTCAGGAAGTTATTGTCTGTCTGGGCTGCTTTGATCTGAAATGTCAGCTAGAAATAGCACCAGAGGAAATGGAACAAGACCGACGCCGTATCCTGTGCTGCCCCCGCCTCGCGCCTGGCCTCAGATCCCAGGCAGGGCGTGCCTGTGCCCAGCTGAGCCTGCCGGGTTGGGGAATGGAGGTTGTGGGGCCTCAGTGCCTGGCATGTGGCTGGGGCTGGACTCCGGGGGTCTGCTCCCAGCTCGGGGGGGGGGGGGGGGGGATGTCAGTCCTTGCTGCATCAAACCCAGCGCCAAGGTGCCTAGCTGGCATTCCCCCACCCAATGGCATGGATATAATATTGGGGGGGGGGGTTCAGTGCCACAGCAGGGTTAGTAGCATCTGCCACGGGGGCCAAATGGCACCCATGCAAGCCGCACATCTTGGTTTCATGCCACCAAAAGGCAAATTTGCTTAAACCCTGGTCAGGTTGCTGACAAGGCAGGATTGGGCCTGGCACAGCACCAGCAACTGGCCCTTTGGCGCTAGCCCCAGCCAGCCAGCTTCAGCGCCCCCCGCCCCCCCCCCAGCTCCACCTGGGCCCCTCCCAGCCAGTCTAGCCTCACAGCCACGAGTGGCTCAGTGCCTAGGATTAGCTCATTATGGTAACGCCACATGTGCCCAGCTGAGCGCTGCCCCCCCCCCCCCGGGTGCCCACAGCCAACAAGTGTGCATGTGTCACTTCCCCACTGACTCGCCAGCTCACACGACAGCAGCAGGCACCTGGGGAAACTGAGGCCCCCCCCCCCCACGTGCATGGGCCCATGAGGATGTAAGTAGCCCACGGTCACCTGCCACCAAAGCCCTGCCGCCCTCCCAAACCACACTGTGACTTACAAACCCTGCCCCCCCCCCCACCCCCCAGTCGTCTACCCTTTACCACCCTGTTCAGTCCCCACCCCCAGTAATGCTAGGCAGGGCTGGGCACACTGGCCAGGGCGTCTGTGGGACCTGGTAATGTGGCCGCACCGTTGGCTCACGGCGCAGCTGACTCACACGATGGGGCAGGCGCTGAGTCACTGCCGAGCCCTTGCAGCCAGGTGTGTGGCTGGCAGGCCTGACCTGCATGCTCAGATCTGCATGAGCCAGCGCTGGGTTGGACGGGCTGTGCCCCCAGGTCAGCATGGCAGAGCTGCGGTTGCGGGGGGGGGGGGGGGGTTGTCACCCCCCCCGGCCGGGGGGGGGGGGGGGCCTCGGTCCCTGGCCAGTTTAATGAGTGCAAATGGGGGCGGCACTGTAACCTTCTGGCTTTAATCACTGCTCCGAGGCCTGCAGAGACAGCCAGAGGCTGGGGCCTGTTACAGGCATGAGTGGGGCAGGCTGGCAGCCTAGACACGTATGATGCGCCCAGCTGGCCTTAAAGTCTACGAGTTGGGGGAAACTGAGGCACCGGGGTGGTGGTGGGGGAAATGGCCTAAAAGGTGGGGGCA
Organism: Podocnemis expansa; assembly: GCA_007922195.1. Classification (NCBI taxonomy): domain Eukaryota; kingdom Metazoa; phylum Chordata; order Testudines; family Podocnemididae; genus Podocnemis; species Podocnemis expansa. Next base: position 1,734,583 of record ML682037.1, read on the forward strand.
AAGGCACAGTGTCCTGGCTCCCCACTGTTGTACTCACTAGCTCCCATGCCTTTCTCAGAGCCCCAGTGGGAGCCCATTAACACCCTGTGCCCCCCCCCATGGCAAACATGCCGGTGTCTCCCTGAGACCAGCCGCAGAGTGAACCCAGCCACAGCCCCCTATAGCCTGAGCGAGTGGGGCACTGCCTGGCACCTGAGAAGGGTTCAGTGGGTGCCCAGCGCCCTCTGGTGGGGCCCATGGGGAAGGAGCTGCTCAGCTTTCCAAACAGGGCAGGGGCAGGTGGGGTTGTGTGATTCTGCTGGGGAGAGGCAGCCAAGGGTAGCTGTTACCAGCTACCAAACCATGGAAAGGTGGCCAGGGAAGTATGACAGGGAGGACACTGGAGGACACATGGAGCAAGTGTATCACTAATGTAATATTCTTTTGTTTTTAGGGGGCCCTGGAATGCTGCCCCCTAAAAATAGGGTGTTCCAGTAGACTTTAACCCCTGTAAGTGACAAAATCATGTATCTGTAAAATGCTTGCTGGACAGAAGACATGACGGTAGAAAGGAGGACCTCTCCTCCTTTTGCCTGACATCTGGTAACCCTAGCAAGGCCAGGCTCACCTACAGGGACAGTGGCAGGAATGGACCCCAGGCAGCTGCCCCCTGCAACCACTAGGCCCCCCTTCCTCTCCCTGAGTGGGGCACAGAAGCCAAGCAGCCTGCCGGTGCTGGCCCACCATGGCGTTGTGCCTTGCACACGGCACATGGGCCAGTCTGACCCCCATCCCCCAAGAGCCCTGCCGAGGGGCTAAGATTTGAGCCTCCCCCTGCACAAGCTGCTGATGCTGCCCCCTTTCCCCAACCACCCAGGTCTTCCCATTGCCCCCATGTGCAATGCTGCTGGGCCATGTGCATGGGGGTGGGGAAGGGCATACATCTTTGCCAAACCCACTAAGCTTCATCACTGACCCCCAACATCACAGTTGAGCTTCTCAAATCAGAGCAGCATTAACAGGCTCAAGGAGGCTGGAGAGTTACTGCTGTGCCCCCCCCAGCAGCTGCCCCGACTTCTGCTCCAGCCCCTAAAACCTGCCATCCACCCACCACTGACCCCAGCCGGCACCCAACCACCCTGTGGGACCCAAGGCGTGTGATGGAAACTCGAGCCATGAAAGAACCCAGGCATCCTGGCTCCCAGCCTCACCCCACCCATGACTCTCTGGTGCTACGGGGTGAGACTCTCTCAGTACAAGCTGCACAATATCCAGCACAAGGGGACCCCCTCATTCTCCCCACCCCTGCAGCTGATGTGCTCAACAGCCCTGACTCAGGGTGGATGCAGGGAGCTAATGCCTCCTGCCCTGGGTCCCCAGCCCTGCCCGCTGGTGAGAGCGTGCGGGGTCCTGGAATAGGTGCAGTGGCAGCATCCATTCCCCTGTGGCTGGGCGCATAGTGTGGCCCCTGGGGCTGGATCCCTGGCCAGGGCTCGGCCTGGAGCAAGGGACACAGCCAGATACAGCAGGACTCAGGGCATGGAGTCTGTGTCTAGCCCCCAGGTGCCTGGACCCTGGGCAGGTGCCCTCTTGTCCCAGTATTTCTGGGGGTAGGTAACTGGGTTCTGTGGGGCCTCCTAGCACAACATCTCCCCCCACCCAGTCTCAGCCCATGTGGCAGCAGAGGCCACAAGCCAATGCCAGCTCTGTGAAAGATGTTTCCTTTGATCACTTTTGAATTTGGTGCCCTTCCAATTTCCTCCTACTGCCCCTCCTGGCACAGCAACAATGATGCGGCAGGCCCAGCAATCCCTGTGTGTTGAGCCAACACCATTTAGAAACTGGGATACAATCTGCCTGTCCCCATCTCTGGCTGTGGGGACACGAGTGTCACTGAGCCCCTTGACTGGTGAGCCCCATTCCCATCTGGGCCACAATCACTGCTCTAAAAACCTCTTTCCACCCTAAAGCCATGCCTGGCTGCAGCAAGGAGGCTCCAGGGAAAGTCTGAATCACGCTGACCACTGGAGCCGAAGAGAAACCCAGAAAGGCTATTTTTTTTTTCCTTTTAATGTTAAAACTTTTACAAAAAATACAATACAATAAACAGTTCAATAAATAGAAAAAAATTACAAAAGTACATGATTTTTTTAATAGAGGAAGGGAAACGAACAAACAAAGGAACGAACGAACAGTGACCATTAAGTAACAAAACAGATCAGCAGGGCTCTTTGCTAGAGCTGTGCAATATAGGATAATATAGCCTGCCCCTCCTAAGATATCAAGGGACACGGAGTACTCAAACAGCCCTCCCCCAGGCCTGTCAGACCCTCTCTTCATATATATTAATTTATTTTTAAATTATCTTGTCTTCCCAATAGTGGAGTTTGCAATGTGAACATGGTGTTTTTCCTGAGTAGAATTTAGCCAGAGGAAAATGAAATTTTGGAGGGGGTGCCCTCCAGTGGACACTGACAATTACCCCTCCCCCAAGGGGCAGAAAAAGAAATAAGACACTCTCCCACTTCCTAGGAGTCTCGTTCTGGCCCAAAGAGGGGGTTTGAGGTATGAAACGAGTGGCGCTACAACCAGGGAACATCAGGCAACCCCAGATCTGTGCACTGGGAGAGGCCAAATTAGAATCCTTCACTTGTGGGGTGGCTGCAGAACAGACAGGGCCCCCCCAAGACACACTGGGTTGTGCTGCAGGTTGGTTCAGGTCCCCCCTGTTCCCTCTTCCACCCTTAAGGGCTGGCTAGAAAAACTGAGGGGGTGGGTAGCAAGGTGGGATTGGAGATAAGAGGGCAGGGTGCATGGTTGGTCCCTAAATATTCAATTGCAAAAACCTCCCTCCTCAGCTGGAAAGGAACCGAAGAAGGGACAAAAAAATGCACTGAGATGGTGGCTTGTGGCCAGGTGCTCCACGGCGGAAGAAGAGAGCAGCGGCCTGAGAGCTCAGAGGTTGCAGGCCTGGGCTGGGATCACGCCAGAGCCCTTGGGAAAGACCAGGCTGGAGGTGAGGGGAAACGGCTGTTCCTGCCACTCTCAAAGTCCACCTGCTCAGGGTCCCTTCTTATGCCAGACGTTCTCCAGCAGGTCCAATACCAGGGTGATTGGCACTGTACAAAACCCAGGTCCCCTCTCGTTTCCCATGCTGGATCAAAGGGTGGGTCCAGCCTGCCCCCAGCCTTTGCCCATGGCTGCTGACACTTTGGGAAGTGTTCGGTAGCCCTTTGAAAGCCGAGGAAGGAGCCAGGCGGCAGAAGCAGAGGGTCCAGCCTGATGGGCTCCCTCGGTGGGGTTATGGCTTCGGATTCCAGTGGCTGCAAGACGGCAGCATGAAAAGCAACAAGTACTGGCACAGGGTGGAGCCGGAGTGCACGGCTCTTCCCCCGCTTCCCCCCACCTCACCTGTGGGGGGACCTTCAGACATCACAGGGTTGAATCCCTGAGGAGGGATTTATGGGCAAACAAATGGCACAGGCTTGGTGAGCACTGGAGGAGGAACAGAGCTGGTTACAAGCATTGCAGATCTCCCACCTGGCTCAAGAGCAGCAGGAAGGGGGAAATGCTACCAAGGCGCTGGCTAAAAATCACACGGCTCTCTACTGTCACCAAGCCCAGGATCAGGCCCAGACTGCACTAGGATCAGGGTCCCCAGCCAACCAGCACCAACTCAGGCTGGCTGCGGTGCCAGTCGCCTCTGCTCGTCTCCAGCGCTCCCCCTCGACTCCCCAAGACGGTCCTTCAAGGGAGACGGCTGGTGGCCACAGCCGTCCCATGGTAATACTGAAATCTGTGATTCCTACAACCCAACCACAAGTGTGCCCCAGCCCACAAATATAAATTAAACACTGCAGAGAAACAGGGTCCTTCAAACAGGTCCAGAGCCCCCCACTGACCAGCTCCTGGCCCAGGGACCCCCCATTCTGATGGGGGCCCCCAGGCCAAGGACTCTCCCTAACTGAATGCTGAGGGGCCCCATGTCAAACCATCCCCTCGCTCAGGGGGCAGTGATTTGGGGGGCCCCCAGCTGAGACCATAGCTGTCCCCTCCCCCAGTGCAGCTACTTCCATCCCAAGGGGGGGGAGGGTTCAACCTATGGCCCTGCCCCAAGGGGAGGGATCAGACTGTGGCCTCGCCCCTTAGCCAAATCGCTCCCGCACCAGGAGCATGAGTTTCTTCTTGCCCTTGTAGGTCTGTTTGAGGCTGTCGAGGAACTGGGCGAACTGCAGGTGCCCGTCAGGGGCCAGCAGGAAGGTCTCACGGGCCTTGTCCAGGAATTCGATGAACTCGCTGTAGTGCCGGGGGCTGATGTGGGTGAGGCGTGAGTGGGTGGTGCTGATATAGGCGGCAACGGCTGCCTCCAGCAGCTGGCACAGTGGGGCTTTGTCCAGGCCAGTGGCCGCAGGGGGCTTGGCTGTGTTGCGGCGGCTGGAAAGCGAGGCCAGACCGGGTGAGGGCAGGCTCCAGCGGCGCAGGATGTCGGACAGCATGGGGGCACACTGCACGCTCTTGATGATCAGGGGCACCACGGCTGCCAGCTGGCTCTTACCCAGCGAGTGGCTGAGGGAGCAGGCCCAGAGCACGTCATTGACGGCTGGGTGCGTGTCCTGGTTGAAGGCGATGCTGAGGTGGGAGAAAGCCAAGGTGGCTAGTTTGTAGGCGCGAAGCGGCAGCCCCCGGTGCTCCATGTACCGGGCCACTGTGAAGAGGTGAGAGTGGCCCATGGTGGCCGAGGCAGCCGAGTCCAGCACGATCTGGTAGGCTGCCTCGAAGGCGGCGTGGTCCTTCTCACACAGGGTCAGGGCAGGCAGCGAGCAGTTCTGCGGGTCCTTCATGGCGCACTGCAGAGCCACCGCCCGAGCCCGGGCGCACAGCGCCTCCCGCTGGCCAAAGTCCAGGTTGAGGCGCAGCAGGGTAGCATGGGTGGTGCCCGTCACTGCCACGATGGTGGTGGCTTCGATGGGGGTGAAGAGCGTGTACCAGTTCTCCATGATGTTCATCAGGGCCTGCACGCCTGTGGGGAGAAGGAAATGCAGTCAGCACAGCTCACGGGTCTCAACCCCCTCAGTGTCTTTGGGTAAAGGAGGGGTCAGCTCAGGTCACTCATTCCACCAGCTTGTCCAGATGAAAAGACATTGACGTGCTCGGGAACCCAGGAGTCCTGAGGTCGTATCCATCCCCCAATCTCACCATTAGCTCCCACTCCCTCCCCGGGCTGGGAAGAAAAGCCAGAAGCCCCAGGTACTGGGTCAGAGGGACACAGTGGGGGCTCAGCTGGGCACAGGGCCATTCCTAGGTTGTCGCTGTGGGGGTGTATGCCCCCCCAGCTCACCCACTCACCAATCTCTGTGGCACAGCTCACCAGCCAGCGCACCATCTCCCTCCGGCGCCAGGTCATGGTGTTCAGAGTCATCCGCATCACCTGGTTTGGGGTGGGGGGCGACAGTTCATTACCGCACCCACAGCACAACCCCTGCACGACACAGCTTCCATGTCAGGGCGCCTGTCTATAACTGCCATGTGCTCCGACTCCAGCTCTAACGGAGCCTTTCACCACAGGATCTGAGAGCACAGGGGAAGGGGCCACCCCCACTGCACAGGGGGAAGTGAGGCCCAACAGGGGAAAGAACCGGCCCAAATGAATCTGTGGCGTAGCTGGGAGCTGAACTCACGAGTCCTGACTTTCAAGGCATCCCCTCCCAACCTCTGGACATGATCCACTTTCCACTGTGTGCCATTAACCACCCCTGTGCCCCACCCCAGAAGTGGGTGCATGTCAGTGCTGGACAAGCAACTCAAGGGAGAGTCTGTGAACATATTCACACCCCTCCCCTGGAGAAGCAGCAGCCACTTTCCCTCCACCCCCCTGGCCATACCTGCAGGCCGAGCTCCAGGGAGATGTTGAGCAGCGTGGTGTCTGGGGGGGCACTGGCCGGCGTCGCTGTCTTACAGGCGTCCTGGGCCAACTTGAACAGGAGGGCAGGGGAGTGGATATTTTGCTGGATGGACCCCAGGACTGTGTGCAGCCATTTAGGGTCTCCTAGAGCAGGGATTTGGGGAGGGATTAGTCCCAAGAGCAGCTGGGATGCACAAGGAAAGAGATTCTGCAAAGCTGAAGGATGGGAACTTGGGGCGCCCACGTGGAGGGGATAAGGTGGCCCTGCCTGGCCCAGCGGGAAAAATATCTCCTTCAGAAGCTCATTGAAGAAGGGGGTCTCCTGGTTCTCCCACACCTGCCTTGGGATAGTGATGTGAGTCAGGCCCCAAGTCAGCTGCAGAAGAGGGAAGAGAGCCCAGGAGACCTAGTGCCCAACCTCCCACTCAGCACTATCACAAATAGGCCCAGCTCTCCTCCCAGATCTGGGACAGCACCCAGGAGTCTGGCTCCCAGCCTCCGCTCCCACCCACTCTAACTATTCATTAAACCTCACCTCCTCCCAGATCTGGGACAGAACCCAAGAGCCCGGCTTCCAGCCCCTCCTTCAACTCTAACTGCTAGACCCTACTCTCCAGCACCCAGGCCCTCTGTTCTAACCACTAGACCCCACTTCCCTCCTGCAGTTGGGATCAGACCCAGATGTCCTGACTCCCAGGCCCATGCTCCAAGGCCCGGCCCTAGATCTGGCTCACCTTTGGCAGCAGTGAGCATGGCCGATGCCAGCTCGCACTGGCGTGTCTCCAGGTGGCCCAGGATAAACCAGCGGGGGAAGCGGTTGGCCATCATGGAGTCCAGCGGATTCTGGGGGAGGATGTCCCCAGCTCGCATCACCGTCTCCAGCACTGGGAGCCTGCAGATGGGAGAAGATTGCTGGTCAGGGGAGCTGTCCCCTGGGGAACGCCCAGCGCCCCCAACCCCAGACTCAGCTGGACAACCAGCAAGGGGGGGGCCAGGGTCCTCTCCTCTGCTTTAAGCATCAGACCCCTTTCCCCTCCCAGGGCTGGGGAGAGAACCCAGGAGTCCTGGCTCCCAGCTCCCCTGCTCTAACCACCAGACCCCACTCCCCTCCAGAGCCAGAACCCAGGACTCCCAGCCCCTCCCTAGTCATGAAGGCTGCAGGAGGGGAAAGACATTGGCTGTCCCCCACCCCCAGCTGCTCATTCCCTAAAGTGGGGGGTGGTCTCTGGGGCAGGGGGTGAGATGTTCATGGCACCTGCAGCCTAGGCTCTCCCCCGAGCCGGATGGGGGGCAACACCACACACCCAGGGAAGCTGGGGGAGGAGCAAAAGCTGGGCGAGGCGAGTCTGGGGAGCAGCAGGGAGTGCCTAGACTGCGCTGCAGGGTGGGGGAAGGCAGCCGGCCAGCCAGAGCCTGCCGGGTACCTACCTCATGGCTCTCAGTGCCAGGCGATAGGCCAGGTCGGCGTCATGGGGCAGCAGCGTGGTGAAGAGGTAGCGGGCGAAGGTATGCATGGGCACGCTTTCCCGGAACACCACCTCCCCGAAGCCACTGAACGGGCCGCCTGGCCGGGAACAGACGCCATGGTGAGGGGCTGGCCGGACCAGGTGCTCCACGCCCCCTCCATCCCCCCCAGTGGAGGCACAGAGAGCAGCCAAGCAGTGTGCCCCAAGCGGGACAGCCCTTCTCAGCCAACTGCAGCACAGACTGCCCCACGGCCCCTATGGAACCGAGCCCCGCCTCTTGGAGGGGTCACGGTGAGGGAATGGGGCAGGGAGAGCCCCAGGATCCCAGCCCACTCAGGGTTAATCAGGCTGTGCCACCCCTGCCCCATCCCATACCTTCCAGCAGCAGAACAGCCTGCTTGCGCAGCACTTGCACCAGCCGCTCGTCCGGTTCCATCTCGTCCAGCAGGCCGATGAGCTGCTCCTCGCTCCGCACCACCTTGTCCTGGGCATAGAGCCCCTCGGGCATGGCCCGCTGCTGCCCCAGCCCAGCCAGCGCCACCTCCAGGGCCAGCGTGACGTAGGACTCGCCCGAGCCAGGGCTGGAGGGCACCGGCACATGGTGATAGACCACCTTCCGCACGTCTGCTGCTGCATCTGCACAGAGCGGGAGCATCAGCCACGGATGGGCCAGAGGAGATGGGGCAGGGAGTGCCCCCTGGCTCTCCCAAGAGGGGTAGGTTCCACCCCCCACCCCCAATACCTGGATAAAGCGCAAGCCCCTCATCCTCCATGCGGCAGGGCTCCAGGAGGGTCCGGCACAGACAGCCGATGGGGTCCAGGGGGTGGCCCACCCATCCCTCCATGTTGGTGATGGACGTGCTGCCTTTGTGCAGTAGTTCTGTAGAGGAGGGCGAACCTGTGAAAGGCTGGCCACGCTCGCCACACAAGGGCCCTTTCCAGCCAAGCCCCTTGCTCCTCCACACCTGAGCCAGGGAGTCTCTGTGGGCAATGGGGAAGCCCCCCTCGGGCTAAATGCCAAGGCCACAAGTAGAGCAAGGGACCCAGGCATCCTGGCATCCGGCTGGCTCTGTCCACTAGACCTTACCCCCCACCCCAGGGCTGGGAATAGAACCCATGTGTCCTGCCTCCCAGCCCCCCCCAACCCATTTAACCCCCTATCCTGGCCAGGAAGGGACCCCCACTGCTCCCCACCTTTCTTCTGTTGCTTGTAGCTCTCCAGCTGGTGGCGCCGCTGTAGGCGCATGGTGTTAACAACGGCAGTGGCCAGGCGCAGGGCCTCACGGGCATAGCCGTGGGCACGCAGGGCATCCACGCGGGCACAAGCCGTGGGGAAGGGGTCGCCCAGCCAGAGCGGGCGGCCCTGGGGGTCAAAGCAGAGCTTGTCCCCGCTGCTCTTCACTCCCAGCCCGTAGCAGTCACTGCCCAGGATTTTTTGCAGGTGGCAGTCGCCCCAGCACAGCTCCCCGGCTTTGATGGCGCGGCCAAAGACCGTCTGGCGGGCAGCTACTGCTGGAAGAAAGGCTGGAATCAGGGCAGGGCACCAAGCCATGGGGCCTGCCCCCTCTAGGAGCGCCAGCTCTGATCTGGCCCCAAGGCGGGGGCTGGCTGGCTGGCTTAGGGGACAGAGAATGGGGCACAGGGCCTTCCTCCTCTAAGGGGCACCGACTCCCCTTCTGTGCCAGGGCTGGCTCAGGGGACAGGGAACGGGGTCTTTCCCCTCTAGGGGGCACTGCTCCCACCCAGAGTTGGAAAAGACCCTAGTTGTGGGGAGCAGACGCTGCTCTGGGGTCCACAGAATGGGAACCATTTCCAGCCCCACCCATCTGTGCACAAGCACCCCCCAGCCTCTCCCTATATCTCCCCTTAGATTCCTACTCCCCCCCACCCACAGTGAAGCTTGGATTCTGCCCCCCCCATACCTGTGCTGGGGACAGACAGGGGCTGCAAGGCTGCGGCTGCTCCAGGCACATCAAAGGAATAGTTTCCCTCCTCCAAGGGGCAGACGTCCAGCTTGTTCCACTTCTTCAGTAGTGCCAGCCACAGGGCCCGCTCCTCTGCCTTGCAATGGGGGTTCAGGACCACGCAAACCCACAGGGCTCCTGCAGCAGAGAGAAGAGGGTGACGGGGGGGACGGCAAGTCACAAGGACTTCACCCAGGCTGTGGGGCACCCATGGAGGTAAGCAGAAGAGAGGGGAGCCAAGGGGCATGATAGCAAGGCCCATGGGTTGGGGGTCAGGGGCACCAGAGGAAGTGGAGGGGGCAGGAGCCCAGGGCCAGGATAGAAGCGGCCATGGGCTAGGGTTGATGGGCACCACTGGGTCAGCGCAAGAGGTGTTAGTTCAAGAGGCTCCCTCCTTTACCCAGCTCATCCCACAGCTGCCGGCACTTGTCCGTCATGCCAGCTCCCTGCTGCCTCCACAGGGCCAGGCGTGGGTCCTCCAGGAACTGCTCCGTCATCAGGATCAACATGCGAGCACCATTGGAGTCCCGCATCCGCAGCATCTCACGCACCTGGGGGGAGGTAGAGAAGTGGCTCAGAGGGGAGCTGTGAAAGTGGTAAACCCAGGGTCGCTCCCCTCAGCCCCCAGGTCCAGCACAGACCCTCACAGCAACTTAAAAGGGGGGCAGGCAGTGACAAAACCCTCTTCCGCCCCGAAGAGGTGCCTAAGCCAGCTCAAGAGAAGGGCTGAGGTGCAGCCAGTGCCTGGGGAATGGCTGGGGGGGACATTTATCTAGAGGAACCCCTGCTCTGTGGAAAGCCCTTGGGCAGGGGGCCAGGACCCCAATTCGGCAGGCAGATGGAAGGGGACTCAGGTTGGGGAGGGCATAACAGGGAGGCTGTCTCCTTGCTGAGGCTGGAGGGCCCTTGGCCAGGGGGTCAGGCTGTCTGGGGGTACACATTACCTTGTTGAACATGGACTGCAGCTGCTTGCTGGCCCCATAATAGCCACCATTGGACAGAAGCTGCTTCACCTGCTCCTGGATCTGCTCCTCGTCCAGGTGCCAGCAGTTGGCATCCTCGATGCTGGCACCAGCCGTGGGGTCTGGGGCACCTGGGGATGGGGAAGCAAAGTCACTAGGGCAGCAGAAAACACTCTCCATCCCTTCCTGGGACCCTGGTCCCACCTCCCAATCTGGGGCACCAGGGGTGGGGGACAGAGTGACCAGGAGGCCCCCGCTCTGTTCCCTTGGGGACAGGGCCTGCATTCGAGAGCAGTGGTCTCCAGCCTTTCACCAGCAAATACTTTAATGGCAGCTGCTATTCAACCAACCAACTGGTGACTGCTGTTCTGGAGCAACTTACTCCAGAGTCTGCCCTGCAGCCACTGGGAGGATAGATCCCAAATTCTAGAGCAACCCAGAGACTCCCACTCCTCAGCCAATCAGGAGGCAAACCCAGGGCGCAGCGTGACCCATAGGGGCAGTTGGAGGGGGGGGGGGCAGGGGTGGTGCCCCTACCATGCACACGGTTGATCTCGGAGCCCAGCAGCAGGATCTCGTCGGCCAGACGCTGGGCCGTGGGCAGCACCTCGGTGTGGTGGGCGCTGATCAGGTACTGGACAAACTTCTGCAGCTGGTCACGGTTCATCTGGGAGAGGGTCTCGGAGATGGGCAGGCGCAGCTCCACCTGCCGCGCATTGCGGATGCGGTAGAGCGACAGTGCCACCACGTGGGCGCAGTAGAAGATGTCCCGGTTATCACAGGCACAGCTCACGGACGTGATCTTGCAACGGTCAAAGCTGATGGAGACGTGGAAGCTCCGCTCTGGTTCGCTGGGGCCTGCTGGCTCGGTCACATTCCCGCTCAAGTGGAAGCCTGGGGGCAGGAGGGGATGGGGTGATTGTGGGGAGAGGAGTTGGTCCTTTGCTCCAGCTACTAGACCCCACTCCCCTCCCTGTGCCAGGGACAGAACCCAGTAGCTGGGGCCCCCGGACCTCACCAGCCCCTTGACCTCACTTCCCTCCCAGAGCTGGGGATGGAACCCAGGAGTCCTGGCTTCCAGCATGACTTACGCAAGCCTGACCAGCTCAGCGAATCCCCACTGAAAGCCCTCAGGGTCCCCTTAGCTGACTGGCTGCTGCCCCCCCAGACACCCTCAAGGAAGTGATTAGGGCAGGGGTAGGCAACTCCTGGCATGTGTGCCAACAGTGACATGAAAGTCCATTTGGAGTGGCACACAGTACCCTCTGCAATGCCACAGAAATTGTGCCTTCTGCCACTGAAAGCCACTCCAGGCAGCTTCTTTCAGGCACAGCTGGGGCGTGGAGGGTCCCCTCCCTGCCCACGTTCCAGGCTTGGTGCAGACAGAAGATGCCTGGAACGGCTTCTCTCCATGGTGTGCAGCTGCCAAGGAGCCACTCTGGGTAGCTTCTTTCCTCAGCGTGCCTGGGGGGGACCCCCAAGAGGAGCCACTCCATGCAGCTTCTTTCTGCGAGTGGCTCCTTTCAGCAGCATGCTAGGGAAGCACCCCCCTCCCTGCTCCCAAACCTCCCACCATGGTTGCCACCAAATTTTCAAGCAGCTGCCACTTTTTTCCTGTGGAGGGAGCCACTGGCACTGGCTGACAGTCAAGGAAGAGGGGGCACAAGGATTGGGAAAGGTTGCTGACCCCTGGATTAGTCTGGCTAAAGAGAATAGTGCTGTGGTTGGAGCAGAGGACACAGGGAATCCAGAGGGTAACAGGGGCTCTTTGGCTGACAGCGTCATTAACCCTGGACTGGAGCAGGGTTTTGAATCCAGAGCAGCCTGTTTTTTCCTCAACCCTCAGAGACCAATAAAAGCTATTTAAAGAGGTCCAGCCCGAGACTGCCCCACCCACGGATGTGTCAAGAGCCCAGCCAGCAGCAGCAGGAGCTTGCTGCGTGTTTCTGCACCTCCCTGCCCCCCCCCCCCACCAATCCTGTAACTAGCCTGTGCATTGTGCTGTGAGCCCTCAATCTGATTTCCTGGCACCGAAATGCAGCCACCTCAGGGGTGGGGATGGGCAAGACATGGCAGGTGGTTAACAACCACACAGCGAAGCTGCTTGTGCCTTTGCTTTGCCTGAATGTACCTGTTTATACACAGATCCTTGCCCAGGGCTGGCTGCAGCTAGCTCTGGGGGAGGGTGCAAGGCCTGTTCACACAGGGGTCTCTTGCCCGGCACGGAGGTGAAACTGCCATTGGGGCAGGAACCATTCCCAGCCACATCACAGTTTAGGACAGGACGTGAAGAACTCTGTATCCTTCTAAAATGGACAAGATCAGTCCCATGGCAGCCTCGGACTCTGTCCAGGGACACAGGCTGTTTGGCCCCATCCCCCTGCATGGGCCAATGGAGAGGACTTTGGATGCAGGATGCCTGGGTCCTGTTCCTGTGGTGTGCCCTTGGGAGACCCCTTCCTGCTCTGCACCTCCTTCCCCTCCTGCCATTGTCTGTAGAGGCTGGGAGCTCCCTGGGGTGGGGACCCTTTCTCCCCATGTGTCTGGGCAGCACCAGCACAACGGGGCTCCTGACCTCGGCTGGAGCCAGCGCAGGGCCTTGCCCCATGGGGTCCCTGAGCTGGGATGGTGCAGCAGCAATGGGGAACGTGCAGCACCTGGCCAGCAAAGGCCCTGTCTTACTTGAGGCCTGGAGGTGCAGACCCAACTGCAGAGTTTGCCTATATTCCACCTCGGCTTCTCTTCCACAGAGTCCCGGTGATGCGGGGCAGGGAGGTACCTCAACAGTCCCCAAGCTCAGTCTCTGCATTGAGACAGGGCCAAGGAATCCCTGACCAACCTTGACCGGGCTTTGCCCACTGCATCCTTAAGAATCTCCTGCAGCCACGGTTCTGGCCTAGTCCAGAGCTGAACTCGCCTTAGATATAGATGGGTTTTCATGATTGCTAATGTAAATCTCCCCAGTACAGATTAAGCCCATTGTGGCCTGTCCTCTCCTCAGTGGACATGAGTCCAACTGATCCCTGGCGTGCTTCAAATCTAGTTTCCAGTACGAACAAAGCCAGGAGCTAGAACGCCTTCGAAAAAAAATCCATGCTGGCAATTTCTCGTCAACCTATTTTTCCCCTGGCCTCACAGGTCAGATTTTCTCAACTGTTTCTCAATTTTTGATGCTCTCTGGACTCTCCAATTTAGTCACCTTTTCCTTTGGGTGAAGCACTTGGAGCCAGATGCACGACTCCAGTGAAGGCCTCTCAATTGTGACTGCAGCAGGACAGGGACTTCCCATTTCTTACATATGCCCTTCCTGTTACTATAGCTCCCACTGCCTCCCAGAACCTGCTGGTGGCTTGCAACTGTGTCCCATTGTTGGCTCACATTCATAGAGCAGAACAGCCACCTTGGGTCAGACCAATGGTCCATCTAGCCCAGTGTGCTACCTTTTGGCAGCCAATGCCAGGTGCTTCAGAGGGAAGGAACAGAACATGTAATCACAGAGTGATCCATCCTGTTGGCAATTCCCAGCCTACAGCAAACAGCAATCCCTGCCCATGCTGGCCAACAGCCACTGATGAACCAATCCTTCATGGACTCAGCTAGTTTTGTTTGGAACCTCATTATTGTCTTGGCTTTCACAACATACTCCAGCAAGGAGTTCCACAGGTTGACTGTGTGCTGTGTGAAGAACTTCCATTTGTTCGTTTTAAACCTGCTGCCTGTTCATTTCAGTTGGTGACACCCAGCTTTTGTTATGAGAAGAAATAAGTAACACATCCTTTTTCACTTTCTCCACACTAGTCATGATTTTGTAGATCTCTATCATACCCCACCAGTCATTTTACCAAGTTGAAAACTCTCAGCCTTATTAATTTCTCCTCACATAGATGTTTTTTCATACCCCTGATTATTTTTGTTGCCCTTTACTGTACCTTTCCCAATTTCAATACATCTTTTAAATTGGGCGAGCAGATCTGCATGCAGTATTCAAGATGTGGGCAGACCACAGATTTATATAGAGGCAATACAATATTTTATGTCTCATTCTCTATCATCTTCCTAATGTTTCCCAACATTCTGGTAGCTTTTTGACTGTTGTCGCACATTGAGTGGATGTTTTCAGAGAACTCTCCACAATGACTCAGATCTCTTTCTTGAGTAGCAAGAGCTACGTTGTATCTGAATGGTTGTGATGTTTTCCAGCTTGCATCACTCTGCATTTATCAACACTGAATTTCACCTGTCATTTTTGCTGCCCACTCACCCAGTTTCGTGAGATCCCTTTGTAACTCTCTGCAGTCGTCTTTTGACTTCACTACCTTGAACAGTTTTGTATCCGCTGCAAATTTTGCCACATCAGTTTACGCCCTTTTCCAGATCATTTATGAATACGTTGAACAGTCCTGCTCCTAATACAGACCTCCATAGGATCCATCATTTACCACTCTCCATTCTGAAAACTGACCATTTATTCCTACCCTTTGTTTCCTATCTTAACCAGTTACAGAGCCAGGAGAGGACCTTCCTTCTTATCCCATGACCACTTCCTTTGCTTAAGAGGCTTGGGTGAGGGACCCTGACAAAGACTTTTGCAACTCTAAGTCAGGTGTGGCCAAACTGTGGCTCGGGAGCCGCATGTGGCTCTTGAATGAAAAAGTGTGGCTCACGGAAGAATGTCAGCAAATCAATTTAGTATGTAAAAGTATATGGCTATATGCCTCAGTGCAGCTCTTGAAGGTTTAATAATCAACTTGTGTGGCTCTTGAGTTCCATAAGTTTGGCCACCCTTGGTCTCAGTACACTAAAACAAACAAGTAGTCCTGTGGCACTTAACTTCTCCCCAGTTAAGTTGTATTCATCTGTGTGTCTGATAATTCCATTTTTTGCTATAGCTTTAACCAATTTGCCTGGTACTGAAGTTAGGCTCACCAGCCTGTAATTGCCAGGGTCGCCTCTGGAACTTTTTTAAAAAATTGGCATCACATTTGCTATCCTCTAGTCATCTGGTCCAGAGGCTGATTTAAGCACCAGGTTACATATCACAATTAGTGGTTCTCCAATTTTATATCAGAGTTCCTTAAGAACTTGTGGGTGGATACCATCTGGCCCTGATAAGTTATTAGAGTTTAATTGATCAATTTGTTTCACAAACTTCCTCCAATGACCCCCTAATCTGGGGCATTTCCTTAGATATATCAGCCAAAAAAAAGCAGCTCACATTTGGAATTCTCCCTCACATCCACAGCCATGAAGACCAATGCAAAGAACTCATTTAGTTTCTCTGCAATACCTTTATGCTCCTTTAGGATCTCAGTGGTCCAATGGCCCCAGTGCTTGTTTAGCAGCTACCTGCTTCTGATGTACTTAAACATGTGCTGCTGTTACTTTGAGTTTTTGGTTCACTGTTCCTCGAATTCTCTTTTAGCCTTCTCAGTTATAACACTTCATTTGCCAGAGTTATGCTCCTTTCGATTTTCATCAACAGGCTTTAACTTTCACCTTTTTTCCCCCAATTTTTAATCTACTGTAACCCTTACATCCTTTTCCACAGCATCAGTTATGCCTCATAGTTTAGCTTGGCCTTTGAGTTTTGCTTCCTCTGGACTTCTCTTTGCCTAATATTGCCTTGTAGATTTCAGTAACAATTCTCTAAATTTGTCCTGGTCATTTTGAATTCCAGCCTTTTCCTCCAAAGTGCTTCCAACCCTTCCCAGTTTGGCATTGTCTTTTGGCTGTACACGGACGAACACAGCTACCCCCCTGGAAATTTTCACTATGCAAGGCACCGAATTTAGCCACATGAAATAGAAATCTATGAACCTCATGAAAAATCTCACACAGATCCATCCATCCTAAATGAATTGACTTTGCTAACACTTGCCCTCCTCCATCCTGTACACCATTCAACTGTAGTTTCCACTTCATGCATCTGACGAAGTGGGCTGGAGCCCAGAAAAGCGTATACCTGAAGAAATTTGTTAGTCTTTAAGATGCCACAGGACTCACATTGTTTATTCATGAAACGACTCAAGAGTGCAGGACCAAGAGCAGACCCCTGCAAGATCCCACCTGATACCTCCTCCCAGTCTGACACCAAATAGTTGATAACTACTCTCCGAAGTCATTCAATCAGCTGTTCCTCCACTGTACAGTAATTTCATCTAGACTACATTCCCTAGTTTGCTTATGAGACCATCACGCAAGACTGCATTAAAAGTCTGACTAAAATCAAGATACTTTGTGTCTACTGCATCCCACTCCCATTCATGAGGCTAAAAATCTTGTCAGTAAAGAAAATTAGGGTAGGTTGGTTTGGCAGATTTGTTCTTGACAAAGTCATGCTGGCTGTGCCTCAACCATCATTTCAGTCTGTTCCAATCTCTTTCCAGCTCTTGTAGCTCAATTGACTGTTTACAGGGCCCAGGGTTCCCCCTTTAAAACACTTGCATTTCATTTGCCCTGTTCCTACCCTGTGGGTTCTCACTTGTCCCCCAAGAATTCTCAAAATAATTGCTAATGGGCAGGAGATTTCTTCCACTAATTCCTCATAGGCCTAGAATGAATATCACCCAGCCCTGCTAATTCACATCCCACTAATTTACCCAAATATCCTTGGGACAAGGTCTTTCCCCATTTTGGCATGCATTCCTTCTCTCTTCCCTGATCGTGCTGAGAACTTTTAGAGAAGGCTGAAATCACCTTGACATCATAAGTTATTAGCCCTCCTTCCCTGCTTAGTAGTGGCCCAACTCTTCCCCTGGCTCCTGAGGTCTTTACAGAATCTCTCTGCATTGCCTGTTCTGCCTCAGCCATGCCGAATCTGTCCCTACGAGCCGGTGTTATCCATGGGTGAGCCTCCTTAGCATTATGGCCACATCTCCACTTTAGGTAGGAGTCTTTTACCCCCTTGCACCTTGTTGCCACCCCCTGGGTCACCTGCATTTCCCCCCCACCCATTCACAGCCCCATGAGGCAGAGCTGGCAAGAGCTAGCATGCCCGGTGAAGGGCGAAGGGAGTTCAGCCCAGCATCGGCAGAAGGGGTGACTCACAGGGGTGAGACGGATTTGACACAGATACCCTGACGGAACCCCTCCACCGGCCGGCCTCCCCAATACTGCGTCACGGCCCAGCACTGTGCGCTCACATGTCGTTCCCACACACAGGAGGCAGGTGCTGATGTCTCACCGAGAGTGGCCCGGGCCCAGGCGGTGAGTCACACTGGCACAGCTGGGGTTGGAACCTGTGGCTGCTGGCCCACGTCACCGCACGCTGCAGGCTGGGCCGGAGCCAGGGGCACATGTCAGAAGGGCAAGAAACAGGACGAGGAACAGCTGGTGGGAATGTTGGGTGTCTGAAAGGAGATAACACTCTGGCCTGCATGGATGGGGTCAGGGAAACTGCATCCACCCCTGGATTCCTTGCCTTGATTGAGACTGTGTAGGGTAAAACAGACACCTTTTTCCCCACCCCCAGGGTCCCCACAGACCCAAGGGGCGAGAAATCCAGACACTTCATCCAACTCAACACACATGCCCACAACATCCCATGGGGAAAGGGGGAAGCTGCACATTGCAGCCAGCATGAAGCCAGAGCCTTGAATACCCAGCCCCTAAGGGCCAGGTGTCTACGGTCAAGTGCCACAGCCCTGGAAGGAGGGATGGGGTGGGTGTGAAGAAGCTGGAATGGGGGAGGTCCAAGGTCAATTCCCAGCTTTGCCACAGACTGTGTGTTGTCCAGCAAATCAACCCATCCCTCAGCCCCCCCACCCCCATCTACAATGGTCTCTCACTAGGTGTCTGTGCTGTGCTCAATTTTAGGTGGTGGTGGGGGGAGTCCAAGCACCATCCAGAACTCCCAGAATCATTAGCGCTGAGATGGAGAACCAGAAATCGCAGTGGGAAACTCTTCTATATGACTCTCCACTTCCTGTCCTAAACAGGGGTGTGGCTGGTATGCAGCTGCTGTACCGCACCCCAGCAGTGGCTGCATTTCAGTGTCAGGTGAGGGATCCCCATACACTCAGCCTTGTGTCCCACACCAGAGGTAGCTGCATCTTGGTCAAGGGCCTCTGGCCACTGCCAGAATATAAATAAATGCTGAACTTTCTAGAGCTGCGCAGCAATCCCCAGGGGCTGCTCACAGCTCCACCAGCTAACGCTGGTCAATAGCCAGTCTAACCTGTTGTGTGGTATTGTTGGGCTCTGCCCTAAAAGTGGCTGCATCTCAGGGGCAGGTGAGATTTAGATAGTGGGGTCCTGAAAGATGAAATACAGGGCCAGACCCCATAAGCTTCCAGCTTGTATACAGCCAGGTGTGTTATAGCTCCTGGCTTTGCTAGGGAACACTGTTCAATGTATATACCATGGACCCTGTAACACTGTACTTGCAGTGTTTGTCACACAGTTCTATAAGCCACACAGCTTGCTCAGTGATCTCAGGGCAGAAGACACCAGGAGATCACTAGTAGGGCTATAATACACACTCCAGGGCCCAGGAGCAAGCCAAACCGAGCTACAATACTTATTTTACTGAGCCCCATTAGGTATATTATGGTAGCCCTAAATACGCTTGAGGCTCTGGTTTGCCAGGTGCTGCACAGACTGAGGAAGAGTCCTTGCCTTGAAGCATTCACAAGGGGGGAGGAGAAACCGAGGCACGCAGCAGGGATGAGAGGGTCTCAGCTCGGAAGACAGCCAGAATTAGAAACCTGGCATCCTGGGTCAACTCCTGACGCAGCATCAGATCAGCCATGGGAATTGCCCTTCAGCCCCAGTCACCCTCAAAGTCAAAGTCAGTCACTCTGCCTCTGGTGTGGGGCACGGATCAGCTGAGCTTTGGCTTCCCACTGAAGCCTCGGCTGCTCCATTTCAATGGGGTGAGTGCCTGCCCTGGGGCTGCGTTACAGAGACCCACTCCCTGCAGCCTCATGGACACTTTGCCTAGAAATCCACCATGCCCACGGGAGCTCTAGGGCAGACCTGCAAACTCTTAGCTGATGTTCCCCTCTCCCACAACTCTCTGGCCACTCTCTCTGCTTCCTGATGATGGTGTGCTCTGTACTCCCCTCCTTGAAAACCAGTCACCTTTTCCCCTCCCTGCCCTCCCCAGGGGAGCCACTACCCCTTATTCCCCACAGCCATCTTCACCCTTCAGCAGGCACACAGTCCCACTCAAAAACACAGCTGCATTTTATCCCCCTAGGGACAGTTTCCTAGGAGCATCGTGGACACATCACTATGGGCCCTCTCTAAATCAAAGTGGTGGTGGCGGTGTGGGGGTGTGTGTGTGTGGAGAGGGTATGTTTCTAGACTAGTTGCTCCAGGAATTAAAGGCAAAGTTGTGAGGCCTGAGCCAGGCTGGGATCAGACGAGATGAGCCTCGGCACCCACCATCTCTGGGTCATTGATAACTGCCCACCTGGACCAAAGCAGAGCCCAGCACCCTGCCTCGCACACTTGCCATCATCAGGGGCTGAGTGGAAGATGCACCAACTTCACCACAGCCCCCAAGGAGACAATTTGCCCCTGGCATGAGGTTGCACACTGAGCCCTGCAGACGTGTCTACACTGCACACCGGCTGGGGGGGGGGGGGGGGCTGGTCCTAGCATTTGTGTGCTTGCACTGCCCCCTACACCTGGGCTCACGCTTGCTGGACCTGGGTCTCCCAGCTGTACAGATGTTTCTGATTCAGATCTGCACCGTAACCTGCGTCCAGGCTGCAAAGCAACAGAGCTTGGACCCAAGTTACAGCAGGACACCAGCTGAGACATCCCATTCCCTCCTCCATCCAGCAGGGTCTGCTCACTGACTGAAAGGCAGAGAGGGAGGGAGGAAGATGGCACAGATCCCACCTTGAGAATCAGTGAACAGGCTTAGGGGGCAGCCTCCTAGACAAGACTCCAAAGAAAGGCCTTCTATCCCTTTCACACCAGCTGCTGGCTCCAACTCCAGCCGTCTTTGTTACCCTAGAAAACATCCAATCCCTCCAACTCTTGCTAAACTCACAGCCCCACTGCCACACAGTGGCAGAGAGTTCCACAAGCCAACAGCCTTGTCTGGAAGTCTTTGCGTTGCTCAGTTTGGCATAGGTGGCCTTTTTGTTCATTGCTATCCTCTTGATCTTGTGCCACAAGGCTGTGATCCTGCAGACAAGACACTCTCCAGCCCAGAGCTCTGTCAGCAGATCTGGGTGATGCTTTGTTCCAGGAGCATCTCTTGGACTGTTTACACCAAGAACGCCCAAGCTTAAGCCACCTTGCCGGCCACAGCTATAACGCCACATCACGAGGGCCCAGCAACATCCCTGAGAAAGGCAGGATGTCTCTAGCACCCTTGTCCATAAACGCATCTGGGGAGAAGGTGTTGCGTCTGGCGCTCACATGGCTCTTTCACACCAGCAATCCCCTAATCCTAACCAGGTCCAGGCAACTGAGGAGAGCCGAGGATTAAGGTGAGGTGAACCCTGTAGCTACTGCCATGGGCAAGTGGCACACAGCTTTCAGGACACGACTCTGTAATACAAAGGGGGGCTCAATTGTGTTGTAAGTGTCCTGAGCAGATCAGAGCCAGAGCTCTGGGTAGGATCTGTCTACAGCTTAAAATAAAAAAAAGTCAGTCATGGGTGGGGAATGGGTCCTCTGCCAGGGTGGCTGTATCAGTCTATGTTCTTACAGCATGCCACCAACAAAAACCTGGCTGTTATTCAGCTATTTTCAGCAATAAACCTCAGTGTTTCACAGAGGAAGGCAGCATCGCTGTCCCTATTTTACATATGGGGAAACTGAGACACTTTAAAGGAAGGGACTTGCACCTTGTCACTGAGCAGGCCGATGGCAGAGCTGGGAATAGAACCAGACTCCTGAGTCTGGGTCCAGTGCACTAACCACTGGAACACACCACCACCACCGAGCACTTTTCATACTGCATTCCCAGAATTACTGCTCCTACCAAATACAGCGGCCTTCCTATCAGCATCACAGGGCCGCCGGACCAACGCTCCCTCTAAGCTGCGCACACACGCAGCAGGGAGCTGCAGCCAGGCTGGGGTTGTTTTCAAGTTTCCTACCCTGAGCATGCTCAGATTCATGCTCAGGGTGGGAGGAGCCTGGCCAGGTAGCAGCTCCAGCCAGGTAAGGAGAAATAGGCTCTGGGGGTCAGGGACAGGGAGCCGGTGGGGAAAGGGCAGAGAGGGGTTGGGGTGAGCAGGGAAGGCACAGGGGATCGAGTAGCCAGCAGATGGATCAGAAAAGAGGTCAGGGGAGCCAGCAAGCAAGCAGGGAAAAAATGGGGGATTGGGGAGCTGCAGGTGGGCAGAGAAGGCACCTGGGCACTGAGGAGTTGGCGGGAAGTGGGGAAGAGGTCTGGTGGGGATTGGGGAACCAGTGGAGAACTTGCTGTGCTGTATCATCAGCTTAGCGGGAACATTATGCTGGACATGCAATTAGTGTCAGGAAAGCCCTCAGGAGGCAGCTCCATGCACACAGGTTTGGGTAGAGGGCTCACGTGGCCTTCAGGCCCAGTTCTCCAGAGCTGCCTGGGCCTTCACCCCATAAAGACTCTCTAAAGGAAAAAACAGCACAGCAGGCACCAGACCCAACACCTGCCTGCCCGCCTGCTGCATTTGCAAAGCTGGGTGCTGGAGAGACATCCAGCTTTCTCAGAGACGTGGACACATCCTTGTTACATGACATTACTGTTGGGGATAATCACTCACTGGTGGGTGTGTGAAGCGTGCAACCTCTTGGCATAAAATAGCCCAACGAGAAAAGACACAGCCAGATCTGCTAGCACTCATCAGAGTGACACAGAGAGCCTCATGTCCATGGCATCGCTCGCTACAGGGGGAGAAGCTGGTGCTCCAGAGGGCACCAACTTTGCTTACAATGGGACTCTGTTGAGTGTTTTCAGACCAGCCGCGATTCAACGAGGAGCAAACTTCAAATCCACCCACAGAGAAATCCCACAGCAGCGTCTCATTTTCCACACACAAAGCAAAGCCAGCGGACAGAGGCTATCCCTTTTGAAATTAACTTGTCCTTACCAGGCCTCCCTCCCATCCTCCTGTGAGATTTTATTCCCAAGCTATTTTCCCTGAGGCAATGGGAAACATTTGGGGTTATTTTTCCCACTGGGGGAAGTGGATGATCCTTTACATCAGGCCAAGGGAGAAGAACAAGATTTCACACAATACAGGCCACAAATGGAACAATGGGGCCCCATGTAAAAAAAGACAAACAGACTTTTGTTGCCTAAACAAGGAGAAGACGGAAAGCCCAGACAGCTGATTGATGAGTCTCTAGCAGACAGACAGACAAACAGACACCCCCAGCTGCCTATGGTTTCCCCTCTAGGAGAAGGCCATTCTTAAAGTTGCCTGGAAAGGTCCTTGGGGGGCAGGATAGGACCAAATGGGGAGAGAAATCAGACAAAGGCAAAGCAGGTGTCTGGGCCATGCAGACAGTGGCTTTCCTGGGATACAGGTCACAGAGGGCCAGAAATGCCACAATTAGATACCGACCTGGACTCTGTGACCTGGACTGGAGACCCCGTTCTGCCAGACGCCACACAGGTTCCCCCCACAACTGTGGCCCAGACCCCATCATGCCAGGTGCCACACAGATTACCCCCACCACTGCCCAGAGGCAACAGAGGCCCATCGTGTGCCAGGTGCTACAGACAGCCCTGGAGTCTAGGAGCTGAACATGTAAGACAGAGCAAGGATCATCCCCTTGTATAGGCATGGGGAAACTGAGGCCCAGAGAGAGGCAGTGCCTTGCCCAAGGAGTCAGTACAAGAGCCAGGAAGCTGAACCCAGAGCCCCCATGGCTAAATCCTCCCTTTGGGCCAGGCTCAGCACAGAGGCCCAAGGACCAAGCGAACGCACCACGCTCCGCCCCAAGGAGGCAGGGGGACCTGCTTGTGCAGCTGCTTTTGCCAGCCCCCAACTGCCTCTTAAAGACACTTGACAGGCAAAACCCACCCTGGGGGGCAGGGGTCAGCTTGGCCTCTCTGCCCCAGCTCCCCCTGCCCTGCTCCTGAGGCTCCAGCTGGTGACACTCACCCACTTGAAGGACCCGGTCGACAGCCCCAGACTGGAGCAGATGCAGCCCACGGTTGAAGGGCACCCGGGAGTCCCGCTCGCCTTCAGGGGGGTGGTAGCCAAGGGAGGAGTACATGCAGATCTCACGCTCACTGCGCGGGAAGGACCAGAAGACGATGCGCTTCTGCACAGGCTCCGGGACGCGGGAGAATCGCTCCTCCACCTGTAGTATGGGGGCAAGGGTCAGGACAAAAACCCCTCTTCTTTGGGAACCTGCCCCATCCCGCCACACACCGGGCATCGCCAGGGAAGGCAGTCATCACCAGCTGCACCCTGCCAGGGCACCACAGATGCTGACTCAGCTTCTGTCCCCACCCTGCTAGGTCCAAAGAGGAAGCTTCTGGCTGATGGTTGTGATCTCTGAACTCAGCAAGGCAGCATCAGTTTGCCAGGGCTCCCCCCAGCAGTGGAGGCTAGCGGTGACAGCAGCAGGGGTGGCTCTGGGAGTCAGAATGCCCTGGGTTCTCTCCCCAGTTTTAGGAGGGGGTAGTGGGGGCTAGTGGTTACAGAAAAGGGCTGAGAATCTAGGAGCCATAGTTACATGTAAAGCTTGTCTTTGCTACAAGCCTGGCCCAGTGGCTACTGACTAAAACAGCCATTGTGGCCCTGGTGGCTTGAAAGGCTCCAAGAGGCCTGGAGATGAGGTGTGCAGGGTGCATGTATGGTTACAATGACTTGGGCCCTAGGGAGACACCAGGCCAGGAAATAAAACCACACCTGGACAGGAGTGATCAGATTCCTGTCAGTGAGATTTTTAAATCCCATCATCATCATCGAAGCAGGGCTGACGTGAGTGTGCCCAGTGCTGCATGCCATCCCTGCCCACCCAGACTAACCAACGCACACAGGAGGGATCCTGCCTCCCATTTTACAGAGGAGCAAAACTGATACACAGAAAGGGGCAGGGCTTGTCTGAGGTCACACGAGGGTGAGCCTGAAGCAAACTCCAGACCAGCACACCCCTTGTATAGCCCTGTGCCCCAGCCTCCTGTTTTCATGTCTCACCATGGGTCCAATCCTGAAGATCCTGTGGCCTCACCCCAGCAAGGAGCATAGGGTCAGGGCTCCCTGCAATCCCCCCAACCCTTTAACTGGAAGACAGGACTATCAATATCATTAAAGCCACACAGGTGTTATTTTCCAGGCCTGTCCGTGGTCTGTTCCCCCATCCACCCACCAGGAAAATGTCAGTGCAGGGGGCAGAAATTATTACAGTCAAAGCTCTAAAGGGCAGATGGATGTCTCCGTGACGCAGGGGCTCAGAGCAAAGAAAAAAAAAAAAAGCCACTGTCAGTTTCACCACAGACAAAAAACAGGCCGCCTGGTTCACTTGTTTCCTTCTGTCAGCTCTTCAGCTAGACGGCCCCACAGACAGTGAGCCAGTCAAGGTTACAGAGCAGAGACTTGAAGAAAAAAGTGTCACCACTAAAAATAGTGTTATGTAAGTGAGGAGTGCAGCAGTAGTCAGACAGAGCCCCCATGGGGTTACTGGACACACCGGCACCCTACGCAAGGTGTGAAATATACTGTAGGGAAGGAAAGCTCTATTTTATCTTAGATCACCAAGCAGACCTCAGTCTTAACCATATTTATCCTGCGAGGCAGGGCAGGGATTTGATCCCTGAGGTACAGATGGGAAAGTGAGGCACTGAGAGGCAAAGCCTTGCTCAGGATCACACTGGACTGGGCTCTGTGGCAAGGGAGGGACCTGAACTCAGCTCCACCAGGTCCTCAGCTACCACACTAACCACTGTGCCACCTTTCCACTGCCTCAGCAGGTGGACACCAACCTGCGGGAATCCTAGGGTCAGAGCCAGGAGCAGTAAAATTAGGGCCTCATCGTCAGGTGTGCTCGAGGATACATCTGGCTGCCACCATAGGGTCCCTCCTCTACAGGGATTTTCTAGCACTACTCTTCTCACACCAGGCTCTATCTATTCCACCCAAAACCTTCCCCATGCAGTCATGGCTCATCCTCAGCCACCAACTGGGCAAGGCCAAGTGGGCATGGCCCCGAGACCAAGAATTGATGATCTAAGGGTTGGAGGGAGCAACCTTCTACCGGGCAAAAATTTCATGCATTTGTGGGTATTTAGACAAGGCCCCAGCTCAGCCACTCTGCAGCAGGAGAGCAAAACGACACAGCCCCAAGAGATTTTGAAGAACGCAGCTGAGGCTGAAGCAGGCTTTATTTTTAGGAGGTACCAGAAGCAGCCCCCTGCTAAATGAGTCTCTGGGGCTGATCCTCACAGCTGTCCTTTCTAAAGCCACATCTCGCATGTTCCAAAGCAAGAAGTCTCGGCATGTCCCGCCGTGGTGTGTGCGGGGGGAGTGTTCATTCATCTCACCAAGGGATGTCATGAAAGGAGACTCCCGTTTGACAAGTTCCCCAGCCTGACTCGAAACCAAATCCCTTCCTTGTGAGAATCGTCACAGCTGCGTGGACTCTCGAGGGATGGGGGTGTAAACACCGATTTCGGGGTGGGGGAAGCTGGGCCAACATTCAGACAAACAGACCGGGACAACACAGCCTACAGTGGTTCTCCACCTCAACACTTTGGCCGAGGCTCTCACTGGGGTCTCTTCTCCAGGGTGTTGCCCAGACTAGTTTTAGACGTCCCAAGCAATGGAGTGCCCATCACTTCTGCAGGGAAAGCGACCACAGCCCCCAGTTCTCACTCTCAGAAAATACTTCCCGGTTCCCACCTTGAAAACAGGAATCTAGAGCTGGCAGGGACCTCCTGGTCTGGCCCTGAGGGAAATCCTGAAATTCCCCCTCGCTCAGTTTCCACCTTCCGAATGACTGAGCAACCAGCACAGCGCAGCAAAGCTGGGGAAGTCTGAGGAGGGGCTGAGACGGGACTGCCCATCATCACCCCAAAAAGAGGTCAAAGAACCACCCAGCAATTTAGAGAGGGCTGGTGTGGCCCGGGTGTGGGGCAACCACTTCCGCTGATGCCAGCTGGTGTCACCCAGCCTGCAGGCAGCCACCTGTCACCAGCGGGTGGCAAAAGGCCACTCGGCCAGTGGGGTGAACCTGGCTCCCAGACCGTGGGGGGTGAGGACTGCGCTAGTGGGGGACCCCCCCGTAGGCGCGCCCGCATCCACCCACAGGAGGTGAAGGGCTGGCAACAGGGATTGTTTGGGGGCAAGTGGGGCCACCCTAAGGGACAAGATGGGGATGAAGGCAGAGAGGGCGGCTAAGAGACAGGAGGAGGACACCCCAGGTCGGCTAACGGGGGGCACCCAGGCACCTCCAGGAGCCGAGGATGGAGACACAGGAGGGCTGAGGAGGCAGCCCCCCACCCCCGGGAGAGGGCAGGAAGATGGGGCCCCTGAGGCGCCCCAGAAGGGCCGATGGGGGGGACACGGGCCCGGCCGCCCCCCTCACCTGCTCGAAGGCCCAGGTCTCCGCCACCCGCTTGGCGCTGAGATCCAGCAGCGTCTCCGCCCGGCCGCCGCCGCCCTCCGCCGCCCCCTCGGGCCCCCGCCCGCCGCAGGGGGGGCAGCAGCGCCGCTTGGCGGCCGGGAGCTCCATGGGGCCGGGCTGCCGGGATCGCCCCCTCCCCGGTGCGGCGCTCGGTGGCGGGGGCGGGGTCTGCTCGGGCCCGGCCGCTCTCGCTGCGCCGCTCCCCCGCCGCCGCCTCCGGCCCCAGCCCCGCGATGCGGCCCCTTTAAGAAGCTCCACAACAATGAGCTCGACGGCAGCTTGATCCCCGGCTTCCCCTCCCCCCGGCTGGCTCCCATTGGCCTCCCCGAGGCAGCCTGCGCTTGCCAGTGGCTTCCCTCGCTGCCAATCAGCCAGCGGGTCCCCTCCCCCACGTGGGAAGGCAGGGGAAAGCCGTCAATCAGGGAGGGAGCGCCCCCAATCAGGGAGCGCGGAACCGGGAGGCGCTGCCCATATATGGAGAGGTGGGCGTGACTCCCGAGCCTTCATTCACAACATTCGAACGCGGCTGGAAAGGGCAACCAAGTAGCAGCCGGGCGCTGCGGCGGGTTCCGCTCCGGGACTCGAGAGGCGGGATCTTCCGCCGGCTCCGCCCCCTGCCTAAAAACCCCGCCCGGGGGCTCCCCCACTTCGCCCCACCGCCTCCCAGCCTAGGGACCCTTGGTCACAGCGCCGGATCTCCCATTTCCAGTGCCTAGGGCCTACGAAGGAGAAGAAAAAATTTGAAAAATAAGGAAAATCGCGTGGTTTAGTATTAGAATAGTTTAAAGTGCATCATGTCAATCGCCGTAATTCAATTGACGTTTACCCCTCTTTTTGCACATTTCCAAGTAAAAGTGCCTAGGGCCTACAAACACCAAAATCCTGCCCTGCTTGCACCTCCCACCCAAAAAGGACATGGTCCCATAGGCTGCTGCATCCATCCCACAAACCAGAGCCATGCCCTTGCAGGAGGCCCAACAGGCTGCTTTCTCTGAAGGGCTCGGATTAACATCATAGATTTGCAGAAGGGACCCTTCTGTTGTCACCCTGTGCTGTCCCCAGAGAGGGCTGCATTGGCATACAGCCTCTGCAAAGCCTTCGGGGATCCCTCCCCATGCACCAGCCTGCACGTCACCTCAGACCTAGGCCCCGCTGGGGATATCAGTTAGCAGCTCCTACACGGATCCGTGACCACAGGTGTGTGTACCTGGGGTGGTACACGCTCCTCCTCGACCCCTGCCCCTTCTCTGACATGAGGGACACTCTGGCACACCCCAGACTGCATCCCTTTCCCCAGCTCCTCCAAAGCCATCTCCTTAGGTTGTGGAGGCACTTTTCTCCACACCTCCTGATTTACACACGCCCTAGCCACAAAGTGATGAGATCTTGTCACCTTCCTTCTGGTGCTGGCCGTCAGTCCATGTGGAGACAGACACTGGACTGGGAAGTGCTCTGCAACTCTGGGGCCTATTTCCACCCCTCTGATCACACATCCAGGCAGTGTCCTGTGATCTGTGCCTACTGGCTCGAGAGAGATCTTTGAGGAGCAGTGGGCACTGCCCAGGCTTCTCTGCTCAATGTCCCCTTCTAGATTCCCAGTTTTGACTCTGTGACCCTCACACCATCCCAGGGATCTGATCCAGTAGCTTGTCCCCTTAGGCTGCAGAGATGAGCCCGTAGCTGTGGGTGGCCCTGAATTCCCCATAGGTTCTCACTTCTCCAGGCAGTGTTCCTGGATAATCTCTACTGCCCTTTGTTCCCCGCTCTCCAGCTGTTTCACCTGCCCTCGGCTACCAGCTTCTTCCTCTTCCCCCAGCATCAACTCAGGAATGAAAGGATTAAAGCTCAGAGAGCTTTCAGGGGCCCCCTAGCAAGCTCCTGAGAAGGTTCCTCAGCTCACCTTGGACTAGAGGATGCTTTTTATTCTGCTGGCACAGGGTACAACCTAGGCCTGTGCCAGGGAATTAGAAAGCCTGAGTAATCATCACCTTAGAGACAACTCTTGAACCCTGCTTCTTCCTGGAGAGTAGGTACATAAGGCCAGTGCCAAGCCATGTTCTCTAGGGGTGTAAGAATCTGGGGTTCAATCACATAAGACTGTTGGCTAGAAGGCAAGAATCCCTGATCTAATACCAGCTACGTTTTCATCAGGAGATCTTGGTGCACTGTGGAGAAAGTTAGAATCTCTATCCCTTTTGTAGGTAGAGAAACTGAGGCACAGAACAGGAGTGACTTACCCAGTTTCCCAACAGAGCTAAGAATAGGACCCAAGGCAGCTGGTCCAGCGCTCTGGCCAGTACGCCACCAGTCCCTCCTCCATCATCAAAATGGTGCTACTGAAACAAACAGGCCAAGCTATGCACGCAGGAGTCTGTCACTCTTCCTGTGTAACAGCTTAAATTCAGAACACTTGGATTCCTGAATTACACTCAATCGCTTGCAGCAGAACAGCCAACTGCCACTCGGTTTTCACTATATTGCACAGCTCATGTTGCATGTCTAGGACCTGCTCTGAAGCCAGATAATCAGGAATCCCGTTCAAAGGACTTCTTGCTAAAACTTGTTTCAAATCCCAGTGCTCGTTGGGTCTGAGCCTGTCAAGAAACCACAGGGCAGCCTAGATTCAACACGGGATTTGGAAGCATCTGTGCCTTCTTTGGACAAGCAGGTACTTGAGCTCACCAGGGAATGGCTACAGTGTGATTGGCCCACTGTCCCCACTCCCCTATCCTACTAATAGGCAGGTTGGTTTCGCTTCAGAGCTGTGTGGCCTAGTGGTAAAATGCTGGATGGGGTCTTGCAAGAGCAAGTTTCTAACCTTAGCTCTGCAGTGGTCTGCTGGGTGATCTCAGCCAAGTCACTTTGCTTGCTGGTACCTCAGTTCCCCCGCCTGTAAAATGGGGTAAATGATTCTGCTTTCCTTTGAAAAGCACTTTGAGAGCTGCTTCTGCAAAATGGTAGACAGGAACTAGGGACTGCTGTTCAGCAGTGGACATGCAACCAAGATTTGCTCCAGAATGGAAACGCAGACCTGATTTGAATGTGAGAAGAAGGCACAAGGCTCACCACTCACAGTTGTTGCATGTTCTTTCCCCTTGGAAAGAGCTAGGGTTGTATTTCTTCAGTGACACAAGTCTGAGGAAGTCTCAGGCCAGCTGCAAAGCCCAACCACAGCTAGCAACCTTCACAGAGATGCCACCAAGAGATCAGAGACCACTCTGTACAGTGGTGGCTCTCTCCAAAGTGCAATGGAGCCTTGTCTGTCCCCAGCTCTCTTGGAGTCTCATTATGAATGGAGCCTCTCAAGCCCCCAGAGCTGCGAGCAGTAACATTAGCCTTATTTTACAAATTGGGAAACTGAGGCACAGGAGAATGACTTGCTCAAGGTCACATAGCAAGTCCATGGCAAGGCTGGGAATAGAACCTGGACTCCTGATTTTCCCCCTCCCTATCTCCCACCCAAATCACTAGACCACAGTGTGCTAGAGCCAGAGGCTGATTCCAGAACTCCTGTCCCGTCGCTTTGGACACTTGTCAAGCACAAAGCGCATCATGGCAAAGGGCTGAGGTGTGTGAGAGGAGACACGTCCTGTTGCAGAGGGATTCAGGCTCCACCCCGGCAGGCTGATGCCTCTCACACAGGGTCTTGCGCACAAATGTCTCCTCGTACTGCCCCTTTTGGAGCCAAGATGCCCAGAAATCTAGGCCTTTTCAGCAGTCCTATTAAAATGAGTGCAGAGCCAAGCCCGACGCACATCTCAGCTCAGCTTCCTTCCCTGGTCAGCATCTGGGGAACCCTGGTTCCAGGCCACCGGGTGCTTCACACTTGGCCAAATCCTCCATTGTCCTTGCTGCTGGTGAGTGGCTCCTAAGAGCTGTGAAGATCTAACACCCCGGATTGAAGTGAGGTGAATTAGGAGGCAGATGCCTCCATTATGAGGAGAAATAAGGGCGCTTGTAGCTTTGGTCTGTCTTAGTGTAATGCTGAAGGCATTTTGCTCCTTCTCTGCACCTTGGAATCTCAAAGCATTTTGAGAAAATTGATCCACCAGTCCCTGAAGCACAGGCCCATGTAGCTCTGCTTTACAGAGATAGAAGCTGAGGCCCAGATGGGAACTGATTTGGGTCTGATTGTGGAACAAAACAGGAAGAGACCAGATCACCCAAACCTCAATCCACTGCTTTAGTCACTAGGTCATGTTCCCCTCCTATGGCCAGGAACAGAACCCAGCAGTCCTAGCCCTAAGGCTCCTCCTCTAGCTACTGTGCCTTTTCCCAGTGCCAAATCCGCTTTATAAAGCACCTGAAAGAGGTTTAATTCACCTCCCCCAGTTGTGAGGTTGGGGAGCTAGGTTAGTGGGGCAAAGCTGACACATGGGAGTCCTGCCTTTCAATTGCTTCTAGTGTTTAGCCAGCCCTAGGGAATTCCCATTGTTCCCTGCAGGCACCTAGGGGCTGGCAGGTTCCCCAGCCCAGGCTGACCCTCCTCATCGCCATGGGGGTGCAGGGAGGAAGCAGGGGAGAGGGATGTTTCATCAAACAGGACCCTGCAGAGATAACTTGGAATCAACATCCCCACCCCAGACCTGGTGGTTCCTCCCACATGTGGAGTGTTAGTACAGGAAAGAAGGAACCAGGCCCAGTGCCCTCAGACTTGGCACACGTGGGGAAATGTCTGTGTTAAATGATGGAGCATCAAGAAACAAGTGTGTGTGAGGGGTGGGGGTTTATTGGTTAGTGTAGAGCAGTGGGAGGCTGGCTCCTGGTCTCTATCCCCAGTTCTGGGAGGGAAAAGCTGTTCAGTGGGGTGGAGCCAGGGGCTGGGTGCAGGACTCCCAAGTTCACCCCCTGCTCCCCCCCCCCCGCTGTCTCTGCTCAAGTTGCTTCCAATCCGTTCTTCACTTTCCTCCTCTGCTCCTCTAAAAACTGGGCTGAGTCTCATCAAATTCTCACACCCAAGAAGCATCAGAACAGATTGGAATTTCAGCCCCATCCCAAACACTGGTGGCTGCCCCATCTGACTAGAACCCAGACTTGGGTATAGCAGAACTGAGTATCCCCGGGGAAGGGGAATGACACCTTTAACAGATCAAAGGCCTTCCCCAGTGCACCAGGGGAACATCCTTCCTTCCCAGCTCCAGGCTGTTAACACCTGCAAATGACACAGCCTGGCAGGGCCCACCAACATCACAGAGGGGACCAAGCTTGACCATCTCCTTCCATTCTGCCACATCTAATCCCTGGCTCACTTTGTGGGAAGAATCTTTGATCTGTCCCCCTCTCACTCCCTGTGCCTCCTCCCACAACCTTCAGCAGCCAGGAATATCTCCTCTCCCTCCACCCCCCCAACAAAGCAAAACAGAAAACCCAAAACCCATCACTCCAACCAACAGCTGCCTCACTGGGCATTAATGAGGGGAAGGATCTGAGGTGGGGCTGTGAGGACTTGAAGAGTCATAGGCTAGTCTCGCATGTGGGGGGAATCGGCACCAGGAAACGCAGGAGCAGTTTTGCAGCCTCCTGGTGCACAGCTGCCCTGCAGAGGTGCACAGTGGAGAGGTGGTGCCCTGCCTGACAGCCAGCAGCAGACACTAGCATGCAGAAACCAGATTCTGGCACAGCTGCTTGTTTGGGGCAGGGCAGCAGATCAGGACACAGCAAACTTCTGCTAGCCTACACTGCAAAGTCCCCTCAGGTGCTCTGCTGATGTAGCTTGGCCACATGGAGTTTGGCCGCATTAAAAGTTAGGCTGCTATTGGTACAGGGGTGTGAAAACCCCCTCCCAGGCAGTGTAGATTGCACTGACCGAACTCCAGCCCCCAGCCACGTGGAGGGCAGCATGGAGGTTCCTTGGAATGGTGGAGTTCCTATATCAATGGAGAAACACTTTCCCACACTCTCCCTTCACCCTGGGGGTTGAACCATACCAGGCTAGTTATTCCAGTACAAACTGCATACACACACACAAGGCCTCAGTGGGGCAGACCACATGCCCCAATGCTTCAGTGTCAGCCTTCATGTGGGAACACCCCCACCCGCTCTTCCACTACTTAAGAGTTTAAGGCCAAAGGGATCACTGCAATCCTACCTCCTACAGAGCACAGGCCAGAGCACTCTTGCCCAGGGCTCATGGCTGACTACAACAGATACCCTGTCTTGATTTCAAACTTTACATGATGGCAACTCCACCATATCCCTAATTCCCTTCATACTACAAGTGCCATACTGGCAGGATGCTAGGGTCCATTCCAAGCTCTGGTACAGGATGCCCTGGGTGACTTTGCCCAAGTCACTTTAAGCATCCACTGATTTCACTGGCAGTTAGGTGACTAACCAGTGTGAAGATCTGGACCAGTTATCAGTCCTGCCCCAGCTGACAGAGGAGTCAGGGGAGGTGCCCAGATACGAGGGCGATGAGGCCAGATGAGTTCCTGAGGTAGATCTAAACAAGAAGTCATGCACACAGACTGCACTGAGGATGGACAGGAGTCACATCTCTTTCCCCTCCACCCCCCCCATAGACCCCTGCTGGCTCAGCCAAGGAAGGGGAACATCTCCCAGGCTGTCCTGAGCCCAAGCACAAAGCTATAGGGTTGGTCAATGAGCCTACAGCAGTGGTTTTCAAACTAACCGTCGGGGACCCAGTACGGGGTTGCCAAAACGTTGGAATGCATTGCTCAAAAATGTAACTGTGGCATCACAGGCAGAAGATTTTTTTTCAGCTGGGTCCTGAGGAAAAAAGGTTGAGATCCACTGGCCTACAGCACAAGGACCATTTGGATCCTGTACCCAAGTCCCCAAAGAGGTAGCACAGAGGGGAGTTAAAGGCAAGGACGTTCTTCTCTCCTCCCCCGCCCCCAAGTATATTTTATGAAAACGGGGGAGGATGGTGGGAACAGGAACGCACCCTGGCTGCACACCCTTCCCTCAGGCCATTCAATACAAAGCCCAGGACATCTGCAGAGACCATTCAGCACGGCTGGAGTCAGTCAGTGGAGCTGTTAAGAGAACAGGAGATTTAATGCCTCAGCTCCACAGGCACATGTTGCTCCCCTTCCACCCACAAAAAATGAGTTTAGCTTCAGGTGAGTAATTCACACACCCCATCAAGGGTCCCAGCCTCAGGTCCAAGTCTAGTCCGGAACCACCAAGCTTTCTCACCTCACTCCACAGGAGAAGAGTTGCAAGTGACAAGAGGGAGTCAGTTTAGCTTGTCCCATGCATAGTACAAGGGAGGTTAATCACACAGGATTAAAGCCACCCCTCACCTCAGACACCAGGCATGAAGGAGGCCATGGGGGGAGGAAATACGTGAAGGAGAAAGAATAAGTCCAAGGAGGTAGCTGCAAAAGCACCTTTGTTCCAGGGCCCCCAGCTGTCCACATCCCTCTCCGTTCAAATCACAGGGCTCTCAGATGAGCAGGCTGGTCCTCTTCTGCCAATCTACAGACTCTGGGAGGTGCCAGGTGCCCAAGGATGATGGCAACTCCCAGCCCTTTCCCCACAGCTGCAGGCTCAGGTTATGGTGGAGACTTGCTGGAGGAGCCCTTCTTCTTGGCTCCCTGCTCTGGCACTTTGACCAGGGTCAGCTTCTTGGGCATGCTGGTGCTGGCTTTCATTGCCACCTCATGTTCAATCTTCTTCCGGATGCCAACTTCCAAGTTCTAGGGAGAAAGGAGGCTGTGAAGCACAAGTATGCAGCAGCAACCATCTAAGCAAACAACACGGGGGGAGGAACCAGGAGACTGCACGGGTCACCCTCTAGACCCTGCTCAACCCACACATCTCACCTTCCTTCACCTTTCTCTATCAGCAATTGCAACTCAACAGATCTTGGGTTTACCTGATGAGACACCCATGGGAAGGGGTACCAGATCTCAGCAAGGAAGAAAGATGGACTCTTGGACTGTGTTCCCAAATGTGGCTCGCTGCTAATGTGATCCACGTCCTTGTCTAATGCAGTTTCAGTCATGTTTTATTGATTAGCTGTATCAGCCATGGCTCAGAGAAAAAAAAAAAAAAAAAACAACAAGCAGCTGTGTGGCACTTTAAGTCTAACAGATTTATTTTTTGCATGAACTTTCGTGGGAGAAGATCCCACTTCCTCAGATGCTTCGAAGATGGGTGAACTTACAGAAAGGAATGAAACTAAATGATCCTATGTTTTACACCCCCTTGCATTTAGTTTCATTCCTTTCTGTAAGTTCACCCATCTTCGAAGCATCTGAGGAAGTGGGATCTTCTCCCACAAAAGCTCATGCAAAAAATAAATCTGTTAGACTTAAAGTGCTACACAACTGCTTGTTGTTTTTCTACTGGACTAGACTAACACGGCTATCCCTTTTGAAAATGGCTCAGAGAGCCTGTCACAGCCTCAGATCACACTGTGACATAGAAAGAGAGTTCCACCCTCAGAGTTTGTAAGCCAAGATAAGGGACAATAGATGACAGACCAACCAACTGACAGGGGAGCACTAGAAAACAATACAATATTGGTCACTACACAATGTTCAGGCAGGGTTCACGTGGAAAGGATAAAGCAGACTGGAGCAATTTAGATCTTTGATTTACAACACAGAATTTAAATCCAGTCTCTTCGCACAGGTTCTTATCCCACCCATCTCTCCTTAGCACCTAGCCTCATTCCAGCTGCACATCACCCACGTGATTAGCACCCATCACATTGACTCATTCTGTCTCTCACCAAGGAGGGAGACAGAACGTGGAACCAGAAGGGACTCCCAGTGTCCAGGACTCCCCAGCTCAGCTCCCGCAAAAACCGGCCAACACCTCATATCATCCTCTTCACAGCCTAATCAAAGGCCATCCTGAAGCTCGTTCTGTTATTGCCCCCACTGCTCTGACTAGAAGCCTGTTCCAGAATCTTCCTCCTCAGATGGATAGAAATCTGCTTCTAATTTCTAGCCTTGGTTGCATCACACCCAGTTCATCTCCACTGGTGCGTGCACTGGTAGTGTTTGTTTTGGTAGGGTACTGTGTTAGATGCACATGCAACTCCTGGCTTGCATCAGAGGATCAGGTCAGGACTACATAAAACTGCCAACAGCCATTCATCACCACTGGAGAGGGACCTCTGTCTCAGGGGTAGCCAAACTTACTGACCCGCAGAGTTGCATACGATAATCTTCAGAAACGTGAGAGGTACATGACATGTACAACCTTTACACACACATTTTAAAAATATTAGCACCCCATATGCTGCAGCACGGCTGATTACTGCTAGAGCTTGAGGGCTTGGGCATCTCCATCCTGGTTATTAGTATCTGGAAATTCAGTTGATGTTCCCAAGGTGGTACAGAAAAGATCAGCCAGATGTTGATTTGGAAGGAGTGCACAATATTTCAAGTTCCAGAGGGGTAGCTGTGTCAGTCTAGTTCAGCAAAAAAAAAAAAAAACCACCCCAACAAACAAAGGAGTCTTGTGGCACTTTTAAAGACTAACAAATTTATCACGAGCTTTCATGCAAAAGCTCATGATACATAAAAATTTGTTAGTCTTTAAAAGTGCCACAAGACTCCTCATTTGTTTCACAAGATTTCAGTTTTACTAACTTCATCATGGAATGCAATGATCCACAACACTACGTTGGGCCAAAAGCTGGAATGAGTTGCATGTTAGCATTCTTGAGCTGAGGATAGGCCATTCTCGGCACTTGCTCCCATAATTAATCTTTATACTGTGATTTATGTATCATCTTTAGAACCTGGTCCTCCTCGAGTTCCAATAGCTCCATTTCTTCAGTAGATGTTTCCATAGCCAGAGTTTCAGCAATCAGACAGCCACCACTGGTCCAATCAACCATGAATGGGCTTACCGGAAAG
Source organism: Podocnemis expansa (assembly GCA_007922195.1). Classification (NCBI taxonomy): domain Eukaryota; kingdom Metazoa; phylum Chordata; order Testudines; family Podocnemididae; genus Podocnemis; species Podocnemis expansa. Next base: position 1,771,225 of record ML682037.1, read on the forward strand.
ATGGATCAGGATCTCAACTTCTGCAAGTGTTCAAAGCTGACCTGAAAGTCATCAGGCAGGACTACAGTCACACGTCAACACAATTAACACACAACATGATTTCTCCAGTCGAGGACTACAGTTCCTTAACTGTAGGAAATATGCTGTGTGTTAGTTATATTGTGTGACTCGACTGAAGCTTGCGATTTACCTTTGTATTTCTCAAGGTTGTGATCATCTAGTCTGATATCAGACAATGTGTTTACTTTACTCTTGAGACGGGGAAAGTGGTTGAAATCTCTCGATCCTGTCTCTTTGCAGAAGCTTTAACTTATTATGGAAGTTGAAGACTCAGTAAAGTCAAATAATCTTATCCTTCCCTTGGAGTGCCAAATTAAAGTCTGAACATGCTGAATAATATCAGTGAAAAACATCAGAGCCTGCATCCATTGCTTATCTTTCAGCAGTTTGGGGCAGGAATTTTCCTTTTCTTCAAGGAAAAGACTGACAGGCTCTGGCAGATCCAGAAACCTATTTAAGAAATTGCTGGCTGGTAACCACCTCACAATACAGTAGAAAGAGCTCTTAGGTTTGTCTTCAAGAGCCTGCTCTTCTGCGAAATTTTTGAACTGTCAATGAGCATTCCCATTAAGTGGATGAAACTGCCAATTTCTAGAACATTTTCAGAATATTTTTCTGCTTAAAGTACCTTCCTGTGAGATGTTCACAAAAGATCATGCAATGAATAGGGAAAAACTCCGGAAATCTGGGACTGCTTTTCAAGAGTCCTACAAAGCCTACTTTCTTCCCCACCACTGCATGTGACCCATCCGCTGCAACACTGATAAGTTTATCCAGTGGTATGCCAGTATTCATCAATGCTTTGTCAAGTGTGTTCTTTATATCCACATCGCAGGTTGTTTCTTTTAGTACCACTAAGTCCAATATTTCTTCTTTCATAACTACATCCATGGAAACATGGCAGATAAACACCACTAGTTGCAGTTTATTTTATATATCTATGGATTCATCAGGAGTTACGCTGAAGTCTAGAAAATTTTTTAGATTACTTTGCATCTTGCTTGCAACATCAACCCTGATCTGGGAGATGCACTTCTCCATAGTGTGGCACAAAGTTGGAATTTGCTTTATTGATAGATAAAAGCTGTGTGTTACTTGGATCTAAGATTGCAACCACTTCAGCAACGTTCTTCTTAAATTATTCCTCAGAAGATGGATGTTTAGCATGCTAAATGTTCCATGACATAACAAAACCAGCTTTGGTTGTTGTGTCAGCTTCCTAACTGAACACTGAAAGCAGTACCTGTTTAGGTGTAATTTTAATGTACTTAGCTTAGTTAGTTCCTTCTCACTTAGAGTATTTCAACAAAAAGTGATCATGATTTGTTTTGCAGTGATGTTTCAAGATGCTCACTTTGTAGTGATTAGTGATGCAGATAAAAGCACATGGGCTTATCGCTACCTTGAATAGTGAATGCAAAATCTCTCTTTTGTTCCGGCTTAAAACTTGCGTCTTCTTTTCCATCCTTCCCTTTCTTACACATTGAAGATGTCACTACCAACCCTCTGTTAATTTCATGGATCAAGCTAAAACTGTTCAAAACTAATCAAATGCAACTTACGAGCAATAAATACAGCTCCTATTCTTGTGAACCCAGCACAATGTCCAAACACAGAGGGATCTAATTTTACATGCGACCATCTTCCTAACAGTCTCTCACACCACTGGGTTTGCTCAATAAGGAATTTTGAAATCTTTCAATAGATGTGGCTTATTAAAACACACACTTTAGCTGCAGCAGTAATTTCCCACCAACCACATGTTCTTCGCAGGGGTTAAAGTAAGCCGGCACACAGCGGAATGCTGTTCCAGGACCCACTATTTTTAGAGGATCAGCCTTGAGGCCTCTAAAAATACAAAGTGGAGCTGGAACGCTTCATTCCAGAGCCCACAATTTAAAAATAGTAGGCCCTGCAATGCAGCATTCTGGTTCCATTTTCTATTTTTAGGGGTCCAAACAGGGGCACAGACAGGTGCCAGGGGAGTTGCTGGGGGATTCAAGTCCTGCCCCAAGCCCCTCCCCAACCACACCACTGCCCTGACCTTGGACCCACCTCCCCATTTGTGCTGCCACCAGTAAATGCAGGGGCAGCCTGGCTTGCACAGGGGGGGGGAGTAACGGGGGGGTAGAAATGGGGCACTGCCATGTAGGGGGTCAAGAGCGGGGATCCGGAGAGGTCCACTCACACAGGAGCATTCTGGGGCCCCCCAAATTATACTTTTACCTCGGAGCCCCCAGGGGTTAAAGAACTGCAGGGGGCTCATGAACTGGGTGCTGAGGGGCCTTGCTCCATTAGGAACCGTGCTACCAACGCTGCTGCTGGCGGCTGGTTTGTCCCTCGCCCGCCTCACCTTTTTCAGCTTCTGCTGCTGGATCAAGCGAGCCTTCTTGGGAGCGATGACCCGAGCTGGAGGAGAGATGGGGCAGGTGAGTTTTGGAGCCATGGAGGCCGAGCTCCCAGCCTGGCGGCCCACGAGCTCCGCGGGCCGGGGCTGCAGCTGCCTCCCCCTCGGGCCTGGGGGCCCTGGAGTGGGGGTAACCAGGCAATGACCCCCCGCCCCTCGAGCTGCGGGGCAGGGAACGCAGTGGGCCCGGACCCAACGCCCCAACCGCTCACCTCCCTTCCGGGGGCCCCGCACCCCTTGGGCCGCCGCCGGCTTCTTCCCCGCGCCCGGCTTCTGGGCCTGGAACTTCCGCGTGCCCTGCACCATGGCGCGGCCGCCTTCACTTCCGGGCCGGCCCCAGAGCACGCCGGGAAGGCGAACGCGCCGCGCCCCAGTGCACGGCGGGATACGAAAGGGTGAGGAAACAGCGTCTCCCAATGCATGCTGGGAGAGGGGCACACTCCACCCGGCGCGCGGCAGGAATCAGACACGCCCCCACCCCAGTGCATGCCGGGTAGCCGCACCAAGCCGCGCCCCCAGTGCATGGCGGGATACGGAAGGGTGGGGAAAAGGCGACTCCCGGCGCATGCCGGGATACAGCGGGGCACTCACCCCCTGGAATACGGAGGGGGAGAAAAATTGCAGCCCCCAGTGCATGCTGGGATACGGCGGGGGCACACTAACCCCAATGCATGCCGGGATATAGAGGCACACACCCTGGAGCACATGCTAGGTTCAGGGCGGAGATGGGGGCCAACAGCGTCACCCCCCCCGCGGCCAGGGGCCCCAGATCCTGGCTGTGCACAGCAGACAGGGGAGCCCACGGCCTCCTGCAGTCGCCCCCTCGTTTCCGCATCAGTGAGTCCCAAGTTGCTGCTGGGACAGGTTCTGCCAGGCCCTGTGGGCCACGTGCTGCCACCCCCAAAACATCCCATGACCTCCCACCTCTGGCCTCCACCCCAGGGGATGGGGGGGAATCTCGGCTGTGCAGGGCCCATGAAACACTGGGGGGAGAGGTAGTCAGACTCCCTCCAGCACAGGACAGGGGTCCACGCACGCCTGGTGACACAGCGGCTAATTCAGCCTCCTGCAGGAATCAGCTAAAGCAGAAATGCCGTGGTGTCAAAGACAGCATGGTTTATTAACAGCGTGTAAGGCACGGAGCCAGCCACGGGGCACATTATTCTCAGTCACAGTCCCGGGCTCCACAGGAGCAAGGTGGGTCTCTCAACATCCTCTCACAGTGCCAGTCAGGGCAATTGCTCTCCTTTCACTGCCCGGGTGATGGCCTCTGGGAGCTCCTCAGGGCGGAAAACACCAAACTCTGTGACGATGCCTCCTGTGATGAGCTCATGTGGTGTGACGTCGAAGGCCGGGTTCCACACACCAATCCCTTGGTGGGAGAAAAACACAGCCAGCGTGAGCCACTCTGCAACATGACACAAACACTCAACCAAAGATTCCCCATTGGGTGAGTATCTACACAACCTCCTGCACCAGCACACCCAATTGGTCCATGACACTGTACCCCCACTAAAGTACCTGGCGCTGCAATCCGCACTCCATTGACGTCTGTCAGCTCATGACTCGGCCGCTCCTCAATCACGATTTTGGCCCCGTCTGCCAAGCTTAGGTCACATGAAGTGCTAGGGGCTGCCACATAGAAGGGGATCCCATGATGCTTTGCAGCGATGGCCAGCTGGTAGGTCCCCACTTTGTTGGCGGTGTCACCGTTGGCCACCACCCGGTCGGCTCCCACAATGACAGCTGAGTGAGGGAATGTAACGGTTGAAGTCCAGAAGGGCGTATTCCCATGGTGCATGACCACCAAGGAGTCAGCAATGAGATAACCACCTTAGTCACCCTGTGATCCTCTCACTGTCCTCCCCTTCCACATCCTCCCTGCTGCTGTGGCTTGTAGACCTCCCTCCCCACTGCGTCTCTCCAAATGACTGCACAGGTCCCCAAGGCAGTTGCTCTACAGACTGCTCAGTGTGCTGGTCCAGGAGGCAGCACTGTCTTGGGGAAAAGGCACCAGGCTGGGAGGACCCTTGAGTCTTGGCTGTGCCCCAAGATCCCCAGCAGAGCAGCTGCAAGCCGTCACCTCTCTCTGTGCCTCAGCACTTCCACCCTCCCCCCCTTTAGTGGGGAATAATGCTCTTAATATGTTCAGACGTGCCCCATCTAGGGAAACAGGCATTACTGCGTCCGCAGCTGGGGCTGGCTCCTGGTGACATCATGATACTGGGTAAGATGAATCTGCTCATCTGACCCACTCTGTCAATTCCCTCAAAGGCTCAACCAAGATGGGCTCTCCCTTTGCAGGTGACACTACACAAATGTCTCCCCTCTGACCAAGATTGGGGCCCCATCGTGCTGGACACTGCAAACCCACCAGCCAAGATCAGGGCCTCCTCATGCTGGGCATTTTGCAGCTGCCTGCCCTGACGGAGATCATGCCAGATTCCACAGGGAAGACAGGCCCTGCCTTGATGAGCTCACTGGCTGACCAAGCCCTAGGATTTACATCCCTTTCTAATGTGGCCAGCAGGTGCCTGCGTGCTGCACTTTATGACATGCTCACCTGACACGCCCTTCTCCTTCATGGCCACAGACACCATGCTGTCTGCGATGAGTGTGGCTGGGATGTGCTCGTACACTAGCTCGTAGGCCGTCAGGCGCGCCCCCTGGTTGTAGGGCCGCGTCTCTGTGCAGTAGACGTGCTCTAGATGGCCCAGAGCATGCAGAGAGCGGATGATGCCTGCAAGGTGAAAGGGAAACCATGAGGTTAGTGAGGAGAAGAGAAGTGGCTAGTGGTCAGGGTGGGGTGGCAGGACCCCTGGGGTGCATTCACCTGGCCTGGGAGGGGGCAGGTTAGCAGCTAAAGCAGAGGCAGTGGAAGTCTGGCACTGGAAGAAGGTCTAGTGATGAGCCCGTGCTCTACCTGCAATCAGGGCAGAACGCTCATCTCCCTCCAACCCCGGGTGTGGGCAGATGCCTCTTCCAGCCTCACTTACCCAGTGCGGTGCCATAGCCAGCAGTGGCCAGGGAACCGGTGTTGCAGTGGGTCAGCACGGTCACCTTCTCCTGTGGTGACCCCTGGAGAAGGTGGCGCGCCCCGTGCTCTCCGATGCTCATGTTGTCCTGCAGATCCTTCTCCAGCATGGCTTCTGCCCACTGGATCACGCTGGAGGCAAGGTGGCAGGTTAGGGAGATGCCTGTGCCACCTGGCCTGAGGACGGGAAGGGGCCAGGGCCCTGCTCTCACCTCTCCCGCAAGCTCTCCGCCGTGACCTCCTCACGCCGGGCCTCCTGGGAAGTGAAAGCCCCCAGCTCCTCAGCGGCCTGGGTCATGTTCACAGCCGTGGGTCGCGCAGTCACCAGGTAGCAGAGAGAGTCGTGGATGAAGGTCTCCAGGCTGGCCTTGTCCTGCCCCATTGCGGCCCCAGCTTGCAGCTCCACTGCCAGGCTCAGGCATCCCACGATGGCGATGGCGGGGGCGCCCCGCACCTAGGGGGCAAGAGGCACCGTTAGCCAAGGATGTGAGGCTTTTGGGGAGAGAGGGCTGTGGGGATGCTACAGAGGAGCTGCACCCCAGGTCAGAACAGCTCAGCTAGACCAATCCCTGGGGCAATCTCGCCATCCTCCATCCCCAGCCCCATAGCCCCCACTCCTCTCCAAACCCACCCTGCTCCGGGCCAGCCCCCCAATCCCGCTCCCCACCTTCATGGCCCGGATGGCCTCCCAGGCCTGGCGCACGCCGCCGATCTCTTCGTAGCAGCTCCGCTGGGGCAGCAGCAGCTGGTTGAGGACGCGCAGGGATCCGCGCTGGTAGCGGAGCGACTCCAGGCTCATGGTGCGCGCTGCCCGGGCCGGAATCCGCAGCCGGGACTTGGAGGCAGCCGGGCTGGGCGCTGCGGGAGACTCGTCCGCTGTGGTCCTAGCGCCGCCGCCGCCGCACCTGGCTGGCTTCTCTCGGGAAGGGGAGCGACCCTGCTCCGCCCGCGTAGAAACCCCCCTGCGCTAACCGCTCGACCACACTGCCCTACCAGGGCTGAGCCGGGTGAACCCAGGCGTCCTGGCCACTCTAACCCCCAACGCCCTGCCAGAGCTGAGGATACCAACCAGACCTCCTGGGCACCCCCTGCTCTAACCACTAGACACACTGTCCTTCCACAGCTGAGGATATAACCCAGGTGCCCTGGCCACCTTCCACTAACACTGCGTTACCAGAGCTGAGGAGGGTGAGCCCAGGCATCCTGGGCACCCCCCTGCTCTAACTACTAGACCACACTCCACTACCAGGGCTGAGGTGGGTGACCCCACGCATCCTGGCCCCACTCCATGCTAACCCCCTACCCACACTGCCCTACCAGAGTTGAGGATACCACCCAGACTTCCTGGGCACCTCTTGTTCTAACCCCTAGGTAACACTGTCATTCCAGAGCTGAGGATACCACCCAGACTTCCTGGGCACCTCTTGCTCTAA
>ML682037.1:1778168-1813362 GCA_007922195.1 Podocnemis expansa
CAGAGCTGAGGATACCACCCAGACTTCCTGGGCACCTCTTGCTCTAATTACTAAGTAACACTGTCGTTCCAGAGCTGAGGATACCACCCAGACTTCCTGGGCACCTCTTGCTCTAATTACTAAGTAACACTGTCGTTCCAGAGCTGAAGATTCAACCCAGGGGCCCTGCTCACCTTCCACTAACACTGCGCTACCAAAGCTGAGGAGGGTGAACTCAGGCATCCTGCGCACTCCCTGCTCTAACCACTAGACTACACTGTCGTACCAGAGATGAGGCTAGAACCCAGGCATCCTGGGCACCCCACTCTGCTAACCACTAGAATTCCTGGCCTCCCAACTAATGTCGCCAACCTTTCCAGGAATGTCCTGGTGTCTGCAGGAATTAATGATTAATCTTTAATTAAAGATTATGTCAAGTGATGAAACATCCAAGAATGCAGCCAACCAAACCTGGCAAAATTAGAGAGATGGTGTGTCCTGATCACCCCTCCCTCCCTCTAACACTGTTCTCCCAGCACTGGGGAGAGAACCCAGGAGTCCAGAACCCCAGCCCCCCAACCTTGCCATCTCCACAGTACTGACTGAAATCCGGGCCTAATTCCTTGTCCTCTGTTGTCAGCACAAAACACCTACAACTCAACTGAATTCCTGACTTCACACCAGAGTCCTGATTTCCTGCCCCAACCCTCTCTAGATCATTGGCCATCATTACTCTAGTTACTGGCACCCTGCTGGTGCTGCCAATGCCCAGTAATTGTTAAAAGGGAACATTTTAAAACCACTTTTTCACTGTTGCTGTTTTGTTCACTCTCCTGTAAATCTGGACTCATCACTTTCACTATTTCATCTCCAGCCAGAGAAGGTGGCTCTCCAGTTCCACATCACAGTTCCCACTTTACCCCCTCCTTTATCCACTAGCAGAGATGGGGAAGGTTGTAAATGGGGCTAACCAAACACTGTCAGCAGAAATTGCGTTTTTGACTGTCTGGACAGTTCCTGAGGAAATTCCACTTTTCTTTCTTAATGTAATATTGTCTGAAAACAAAAACCTTTTCAATTTTTGACAGTCAAATTTTCCCCAGGAGGAAATAAAATCCAGTTTTCAGCCCACTTGAGTTGAAAAGTTGTGCTAGTCAATGTTTCAAAAGGCTTGTAATCTTTTTACAAAGCACTGAGTACCAGGGGGGCTATTTTGGGTGTGTAACACAAAGCCACTGTGAGATTCTAGTGTCAACACTAGAGTTTGCAAGTGTTATCCCAGCTAACCTTCTGAAGACACAGCTCAGTGCTTGGAGGGGGGTGTTTATCCTGCTTTCCGTGAGGAAATGAATGATGAGGGGAAGTTTCCTTTGGTGGCATAGCCACATAGACAGTGGAACTTTCACCAGCATGACTAGGACAGGCAGGGGAGATTTTTTTTCACTACTCCTGAGGTAGGTGTGACAGCAAAACTTTTCAGTGCAGAAGTAAGCCTCAGAGACCCAAGTCTTTTCAATGGGAGTCAGCTCTCATCTAAACACACCATAAGTTGTACCACTTTTTAACTATAGCAGGATGATTAAAAATAGGCTAGAACCCAGGATGGATATACGTATATCAATACAAAGGTGCAGCATAGCTTCCCATTCACGCTGGGACTCTGGCTTAGAATCATTTAAAAGAGGTCAGCCCAACTCCAGCCCTAGCTGAGAGTCAGTCCACTTCAGTGTCAGAGCTAGAGTTTGAATAGTCTGCCACCAACGAGGAGCTGAGACTGGTGGAACAGGAGGTACTGGCAGGTCCTCTGGCAGGGAGGGTGTCACTATCAGCCACTGGGGAGTGGTGCTGGGCTGTCCCAGGGGCTGTACTCTCACGGCTGTGCCCGCCACACTGCATCTCCTGCTCCATGCTCTCTCTTGGGCTGTGCAGGCCCTCGGGTGCTTCCCTGGCTTTGCGGCGCACAATGCCCAAGTGGCCGCTTGTGATGTGTGAGCCACCACTGGGCACCTTCGATGGCAGGACTTTCCCAGCAAGCCCCAGTTTTTTAAGTGTGTCAGTAGCTTTGCCTCCTGGCGTCTGAGCAGCGGGGAACCAGGAGCGGCTGGAGATCTCTGTTCGCTTCAGCTTCTGTTTGTCCTCATAAGCTGGAAGGAAAGGAAGGGACAGCAGGGATGTGAGGGGCATCCACAGAGGGCATGAAGAGGACCATGGGGGCACCTAAAAGCTCCCAGCAGGCACTAGCTCAGGGCCCCTGGGACCAGCACCGCACACCTGTGCTGAACAGCACACACTGATCAACGGGGCTTCTCATCCTCTCAGAGCCAAATACCACTCCTCTCAGAGCCCACCCCAAATCACACCTCCATAAGCAACAAAGCCAGGACTGGAACCCAGGAGTCCCAACTCCTTTTCCTGCCCTAAACACTAGGCTCTACCTCACCCAAAGTCAAGAACAGTCCCCGGGAGTCCTGGCTCAACCTGCCTGTGGAACTCCTTGCCAGAGGATGTTGTGAAGGCCAAGACCAGAACAAGGTTCAAAAAAGGAGTGAGTGAGTTCTTGGAGAAGCGGTCCATCAGTGGCTGTTAGTCAGGATGGACTGGATGCTGTTTGCCACAGGCTGGGAATGGCTGCAATCACCTGTTCTAGTCATTTCCTTGAAGCAGCTGGCACCAGCCAGTCGGGAGATGGGATCCTGGGCTGGTTGGACCACTGGTCTGCCCCACTCCGTTCACTGTAATATACTCCCCACCCAGAGCTAGGGTAGACTCCAAGACTCCTGCCTCCTCTGATCTGTTCATCCCCAGTGGAGGTCACATCCAACTGACACAGTCAGCAGTCCCTTAACCCTACACTGCCCACATCCCACAGGGCATGAACTCCCTCGGTGCACAGGGCCCTCCAGAAGCCCTAAGCCTGACCCCAGCCCGAGCAGGCAGCACGTACAGTCCAGACTTCGGTACTTGAGCAGTCCTGCCAGGCGTCGATCCTCCTCTGTCTCCTGCACCAGACGGATGCTCAGGTTGGCCCTGGTCTGCAGAGCCAGGTCCTTCTCCTCTTCCTCCTGGAGAATCTTCTTCTCTTCCTAAACAGGGACAGACAGGGAGGTGAGAGAAAGGACCCAGCCAGCAGCCCTGGTGTAAAGGGAGGGGGCAGATCCATTGGCTTCAGTGGAGCTGTGCCTGTTTATGCCAGGGCTAGATTTACTGTCCACGAGGCTACTGCTTCAAGTCTGGCCCAGACAACTAATCAGAGAGAGACACCACTGAACTATCACAAAATCCATTGTAAAGGGCAGCCTCACAGATGAAGTCGCTAGTCCTTGCTCCAGGCCAGCACCTCCACCACCTCCCATCTAGCACCCGCCACAGGAGGGCTAGATCTTTCTGCCCATTTCACAGATGGGAAGACTGAGGTCCTGCCCAAGACCACCCAGCAAAGTCCAGCTCTCCCAAGTACTAGTCCAGCTCCACCCACAAGGCCGCACTGCCTACTGAAATGCAAGGAGGGCTCCAATTAGAAGCAACGTGCATACTACAAGGATCTGTCGCAGCTCACCCTGAACTTTTTGCGCAGCATACTGTTGATTGCAAAGTCATCCTTCCAGGCGCTCTGGGCCTCCTGGATGTTGGACAAGGTGGGGATGGCTCTCTGCAGTTTGCTCTGGTCTGCAGTGCCATGCTCTAGCCTGTACATGGCATCTGTTTCCAGCTTCTTCTTCTCCTCATGTTCTGGAAGAGGAGGGATGGTCACACAGACTCACGAGTGGGCTCTGCCCTCCCAGCCACCAGAAGGCGCAGGGCTTGAGGCTCCCTGGGCTCACCTGTGGTCAGGATCTGCTCATTGTTCTGCATGTCCCAGCGTTCCTCTTTGCGCTGGGCCCCACTCACAATGACATAGTCACAGTTAGCCGGGTCCGTCTGCATCTCGATGTAATTGACGCACAGGTGGCACTTCATCCGAAACCTGGTGCCCGAAGAGACAGGGCTGGGTCATGGTAGGAAGGCTATTTCCTGGCCCCCTCCCTTAAACCAGACTCTGACTCTCTAACCTTTGCTTCCCTCCCATCCCTGTCCCCTGCTAGAGGGACCTTACGCCAGCTCCTGAAGCTTCTTGCCCGACCAGAGACACAAGGCTGGATCAGCTGACTCCAGTCTGAACCACCATGAATGCATGTGCTATATGAAACCCCAGGAGCTACTACTTTTCTTTGCCTTCCATTAGCCATAGAGGGAGTGGGGGCCTTCAGCCTCTATTACAACACCACAACTAATGAGGCCAGATCTCACCATCCACAAATTGCCATGTGCTCCACAAACCCTTATTTGGATGCGTGCGTGGCAGTGGAACGGAGCATTAGAGGGGGAGAGAGATATGGGACTCACCCAAAATCAGGAACAGGCTCTCCTGCTCTAACCGCTAGGCCCTCCTCCCCCTCCCAGAGCTGCAGGTAGATCCCAAGAGTCCTGGCTCCTAGCTCTGTTTTTAACCACAGGCCCCTCCCTAGGGGAGCAGGTGCTGGCAACTGCACATGGACACCAGGGAACATTGCTTTACATCCAGTACAGAAGCACCTTTATCATCTTTGTCACACCACGTTTGTCCTTGGGGCGCTGTTCTGGGGGCAGTTTCCTATCCCTCCTGGGCCAGAGGCAGATGGTGTCTCCACTGACCATTCCAACCCTGGGCCTTTGCTAGGGAAGGCTGTTTGGTGCCAGCAACCATGGCCCCCCAGACATTGCTCTGCACACACACACAGCCTGGGACGTGAGACAGGGAGGATCATGCACTTCCCACACCCACCTGTAGATTGGGGTAGTGTAGTAATTCCCAACTTTCTTCTTCTCCGCATTGTACCGGACACCTGCAACAGAGAGAGCTGGGCACTGGAGAATCTGAGGTGCCACCTCCAGCCCCCCACCTTCCTTCCAGCCCCAGCAAGCATGTCACGTCTTCCAGGGCTCCCAAGCTCTGCTTGAAGAGGGCCCAGGAGTCCTGGCTCTCAACCGCATTGATTCCTGGGCTCTCAGAAACATTCCACGGTGTCAGTAGCAAGGCTTCACACCTTTGGACTAGCCCCACGTCACACACCAAGTTGAGGGAAAAATGGGAGGAGAACCCAGGAGTCCTGGCTCTCAGGCTGCCATGCTCCCCACTCCCCCAGCTGGCAAGAGAACCCAGGAGTCCCAATTCCCAGGGCTCTATCACTGTATTCCACTTCCCTCCCAGAACTGGAGCCAGAACTCATGAAGAGTCCTGTCACTCAGCCTCTTGTCTGGACCCCACTCAGAATTGGGAATAAGACCCAGGGACTGGGAAGAGAGGCTGCCTGTGAGCTGACCCCCAGACAGTACTGATGGGAAAAAGAGGCTGTTCTCTTGTACCACAAACTCTCTCCCCCTCATCTCTTTCCTGCCTTGTCCTAGTTCCCATCACCCCCGTTTTACAAATCAGAAACTGAGGCACAATGAAGATTTGCCCAAGGTCTCACAGGAAGCCCGTGTCTGAGCGGGGAACTGAACTCTGGTCTCCCAAGCCTGAGTCCCATGCCCTGCCCACCAGACCTCCTTTCCTAAAGCTGCTGTTTGAGCTATCCCCATCGGTATCAGGCCAGAAATACGAGGGGGCTTATTGAGCAAGGGCCCAGAGGCAGCAGAGGGAACAGCATAAGGGCCACCGTCAAAACAACTAATTTTACATGAAGAGTCATTTACAGCTGGGTTTGGTCTCACCCAAAATCAAGGAGCCAAGCCCTAAGGGACAAGCCCTTTGATGTCCTCCCTCCTGCCCCCTCTTCTCAGTCCTGCCATGGATTAGCTCCACCATGGCTCTCCATTGCAAGGAGCACAACTGTCTATGCATGGCTTTGAGTGTTGAGCATCTGGATGATGGAGGCCAGGGCTCCGGGCAGGCATCAGCCAGCCCTGCGCACCTGTGCACATCCTGCATGCAGGATGAGCAGCGAGATCCCCTAGGAAAGGGCAGCTTACCCATGCCAATGTGGTTCTTGCAGCCATCACACCAGATGTTGTAGGGCATCTCGAACCTAGGAGAGAGCAACCATGCTAGAAACGCCAACAGTGAATGATAGGTCAGGACAGCAGCTGCTGCTCTGAGGCCCTTGGAGCAGGCCGTGGTTAGAACAAGCCCCACATCCTCCCCAGCCAAAAGGGTCCAAGTGCAGTCAGGAGCCATTTGTGAACCTCAAAGGGCAGCGCCCCATTCTCAGTCAAGAGTCTGCACACAGTCTTTAATTCTGCCTCTGAAGGGCCTTTGCCTGCCTGCACTGGCATCACAAAGATAATTTTTCTCTCTTGGTGAGGCAACTACCCCAACCTCAGCAGGGGGCTAACTCAATGTCCTCCCTCACACCCCCCCCAATGGAATCGTGACTCAAGCACCCGATTCCACTAAACCTAGACTTGGGAAGAGAGCCCAGAAGTTTTGACTGCAGTTCCCTGCTCTGTCTACATGCCAGCAACCCAGGGGATGCCCCTCCATCCCCACAAAGAGGTGCCCCCAGGGTACAGTACTGGGACCCCAGGGTCTTACCTGATGATAAGGATGCCCTGAGAGAGCTTGCGGGCCCTCTCTCGCAGGGGGTGGCTGTTCCGGTATTTATTAAGGGAGACATGCTGTGTAGGAGAGAATGGGAAGGCAGCTGTTAACAAGCCAACAGCAGTTTGGTTCCTAGAACTACAGCACCGGATCAGACCGATGGTTCCTCCAGCCCAGGTTGCCCATCTCTGGCAGCAGGGGGTGGTTGAGAGAGGGGTGTAAACCCATCACAATATCCCAGGGAGGAAAATCCATACGCACCCCCAGTGCGAAAGCAGCTCATGCCTACAGGCCCTGTGATCCTAGCTATGGCTGACTTTGTTTTTACCCACATCACCATCTAATCCAGCTATGCAATGTACTAAAATCCTACAGCAGGGAGTTCCACAGTCCCTTATAAAGAAGATTACCCTTTTTCCACTTTAAATCTAAGCTGCCCTCCTGTAGATTTTTCACAGGGCAGCAGGACACAGTGAGGCCTGACTGCCCTAATTCCCAGCTATCACCACAGTCTCAGAACTTTGCCCATGAGGCTGACTGACAAACCCAGGGCTCAAATGGGCAAAGCAAACCCAGACACCAAGTATCACTGGATGTGCCTATGACCAGGCCTTGCTGTTCAATTCCTGCTCTTACCTTAGCTGGATCGAAGTCAGGGGGGTAATACTTATTCACACCTTTTCTTTCACCCTAGAAGGAAACATACAAAATAGTAATAATCAAATGCTTACATCTGGATGCAAGACTCAAGCAGACGATGACTCATCTCAGGTGAGGTTCAATTATTTTCATCCACCTATCACGGTGACTTCATGAGCATCTCAGCTCTCATTGAAAAGAAAAAAAGTGGTTTCCTGCACCTGTGGGTCATGAAGAAAAGCTTGGAAACTTGGCCTGAGCGACTGAAACAGCACAATAGGCCAAGAGAAGGAATTCACAAAATCTCATGATTTTAAAAACAATCTTCTGATTTTTAGGCCCGCCTTGTGATTTTTTTTTTTAATATCCCAGGAGGAAACAGTAGGATCAGCTCCCCACTTACCATTGTGGAAAGTCTCTAGCTCCAAACAGCTGGAACACACTCAGTCTATAGAAAAGATAAGGAGAGAGGGTCATTTCTGGGGCTACAAATAACAACTTGCTCTTACAGAGGACTTTTCATCCGTAGATCTCAGTGTGCTTTACAAAGAAGGTCAGTCTCATGACCCCTATTTTACAGGAGGGGAAACTGAGGCAGACTGCAGGAAGAGACTTGCCCAAGATCACCTTGAAGACCAGTGGCAGCCCTCCAATCTGCTCAGCCACATTGCCACTCTCTCTCTGCCTGTTAAACTGATCTGATAGGAGCAACCACATTCTTCTTCTGCTGTCTGGCTCAGCTCTGAGTTCCTGTCACCCTGGGGGGACTGGTTACAGCATGGCTGACCTGACACCCCACCACGCTCAGACCATATTTGGCCTAGTAACGTAGACAGGCCTCATCTGTATGCTCAGCATCTCTCCAACCAGCATGCCCCCCTCAGAGGGCACAAGACGGAGCTGGACTGGTGCTGGGGAAGGGGCATCATGTCCCTGCAGCCCCCCACTCCACATGTGCAGCAGAAGCCAGGCCAGAGTGGCCCGAACGGGTCAAGCGCTAGGGTAGCTCATCTGGGATCTCTTGGGAACACCAAAGTCCAGCTGCAACTGACATGACCCTGAGGGTGGGTCTGGTGTCACCGAAAACACCCCCCAGTAACCAACATTCGAGAGAGGCAGGAAGGTGCAGGAGGATGCTCCTCTCTGCTTACCCAGGGAGGGGAGGAATGATGGGCCTTTCTAGGATTTGGGGACCACCTTAGGCTGCACTTCCCCGCTGAATCCCCTGGAACTAAGAAAACTTGGGGGGCTCATAGAGAGAGAAAGGGTGGCCCCATACATGGGTGGGGGCAGACAAGGAGCCTCTGGGACAGAGTGAGGCCTATCAGAAGGGGCAAGGAGTGAGAGCTGGGGGGATGCAGAAAATGAGCCCCAATGTGTGGAGGATAATGGGGTTGGGGCACAGACTGAGACCCCAATGTGTGGGGCAGGAGAGCCCCTCATATAGAGAAAGTGGCAGGGGCAGATTGTGGGCCCCAAGTGTACAGGGGGGCAGAAAGGGAACCCCAATGTGTGGGGGAGGAAGGTGGTGGGGCAGATTGTCAGCCCCCCAGTGTGCGGGGAAGGGGTGTGGGACCCCCTGGGAAGGGAAGGTGGAGGGGGCAGACAAGACGGCCCCAGTGTAGGGGGCAGTGGGGCAGGGAACGGGGAGGGGATCCCCCAGTTGCCCCCCACAACAGGGCTCACTAACCTCCTCCAGCTCCTCTTCCTCCGCCTCTTCCTCCCTCCCTGGCCACAACAGCCGCCTCCTCCCCAGCTGCTGCGTCACCCACGTGGCGAGCCGTGGGCGGGGCTAGCTGCTGCGCGGGGCGGGGCCTGTTGGAATCCGGATTGTCACTAGCCCGGCGGGGGCTGCCCCGGACTCAGACCGGATTCAGCCACAGTTTGGCCACCCCTGATATAGGGGGTCAAGGAGGTGATGGGAGGGGCAGGAGAGCTAGAGGAGGACCCCAGATTTAGGCTGGGAGGGTTAGCGGCGGAGCAGGTTTCCTATGTTCTATCCCTCACTCCTCCAGAGAATTGCTGCTTAATTCTGGGCAAGCTGCTACCTTGTTCCATGCCTCAGTTTCCCCATCTGTAAACTGAGGGTAACAATCTGGTCATGGAGTCATAGAATCATAGGGTTTGAAGGGACCTCATGAGGTCACCTAATCCAACCCCCTGCTGAAAAAGCAGGACCACTCTCGCTAAATTATCCCAGCCAGGGTTTTGTCTAACTGAGCCTTAAATATCTCCACCGCTTCCCTAGATAGCCCATTCCAATGTAACTAGTATTACAGGGGGTGAAGCATGCTTCTCCCAGCCCTGCCCCCCCGAGCAGACAGGTGTTATCCCATGTTATCACGTGGTGAACAGGCAGATGGCAGGAAAAAGGCTTTGTTTGGCACTTCTGGATCTTGCTAAACACAAGGAATAACTGTGTCTTGCCTGAGGTTACCTAGTGCATCACAGTAAAGAAGACAATGGAACCCAGGAGTCTGGATCCCATCTCCATGCTGTAACTCTTGGATCACGCTGCCTCTTTTCACAGCAGCCAGTGAGGAACAAAGTCACTAGAGATGGCACTTGTTAGTAACAAGGGCAGTGAGAAGGGGAAAGGACTTGGAAAATACAGGTGCAGCAGTTCCTGTTTTAAATGGGACAGTTCTGCTGGGGACAGATTGATTATCTCAGCAAATCCCTGGGAAGAACAGCTCCATAATGGGCCCCATTTATGAAAGAAACATGGCAAACCCCCCATTAATGGGAATCATTAGCAGGGTGAGAGGCAGGATATTTTCATTGCAACAGGGTTAGATCTTTGTACAACCATGCTTGTGGCTAGGTCCCTTTCCAAAAGAGCATAATAGCAAGAAGCTGCACATTGCAATCCTTTTAATGCCTGGGTGAAGCTGCTGATCAGGACTCCTGGGATCTATCCCCAGCTGTGGCAGGCACGGGAGGCTGGAGTGGGCTGGGAAACTCACCTTGATTTTTGTTTCCCGCTGGGCCAATGTACTGCATCAGCTTCAGAGCAAGTCCCTTCCCCTCTCCCTATCTCCATCTTCCCTTTTGCAAATCAAGGACAATGAGAGTTTCCCAGCTTTGTAAAGTACTTTGAGCTCAAGAGAGGCAAACACGCTAGGGCTGTATTTCCAATATTACCCCTTACTCAAAGAGAGTGAAGTTAGCTAGAACCGTTTCACTTCAAAAAACTTGATACGGAACATCTGTCTAAGGCATCTGCTGCTGAGAGTAGGGGATCAGGGACCAGTACTTAAAAGTGAGTCCTGACTCTGTAGCTGTTGTTTAATGGTCCCATTACTGCAAGACAAGCCCCTCGTAATGTTTACCACATTTATGCTAGCAGCCTCCTGAGGAGGCAGGAATATCAACTCCACTTTGCAGATAGGAGGGCCAGAGCAACTGAGGGCCAGATCCATGAACACAGTGAAGTTCCTAACTAAAGGAAGAGCCTAAATATTATTGTGGCTCTGGCTATTTAGGTGTCTAAAGCTGCAGAGAGGGACCTTGTGGGATTTTCCAAAGTTCCCAGATCTGTAGGTATCTTTAGGCATCCAAATACATTTAAAAAACTGGGCCTAAGTGACTTGCCCAAAGCCAGATTGTGAGGCTGCAGCAGAGCTCAGGGTAGATGACCAGATCTCCTGGGTTCCAGGTTCGTGACATCTCCCATAGACCATTCCTCTTCTTGTCTGGAGTCACAGGAAGAGATTGGGACTGGAAAGAAACAACACAGAGAGCAACTCAAAGGTGGCAGGGTGAATTATGGCCTCATCTTTTATGCAGAGACACAGACAATTTGCAGAAAATTGAGGTTTAGGCTTTGATTGCCTTTAAGTAGGACATGCTGCTTGGCTATATTTAGGCTGCCTAATCCACACCTGTGATTTAGCCTATATTTGTCACACTGTGTCATTGCAAAGACCAAAATACAACCCAATATTGGTAAGTAGCTGAAGGCAAATGGGCCGTTTGCCTCTAACTAGCTCTGCTTTAAGAGGAATTGCCCTCAGTGCAGCCATATGGCATAGAGTATCCTAGAAGGTCCTGGATTTTAATCCAGGCTTGGTAGCTAACTTGCAGCATGACTTTGGTAGAGTCTTGGCTCTGTGCCTCAGTTTCCATGTCTGTAAACCAGAGGGATGAGGAGAGGCCTAATAAACAGTGCTTTGAACCAAGAGAGTGCTCCAGGAGTTATACATAGTCACAGATTGTAAAGGCCAGAAGGGGTCACTCTGATCATCTAGCCTGAGGGTCTGTCTACACTTAAAATGCAACAGCAGCATCACTACAGTGCTTCCACACAACTACCTACACAGACAGGTCAGAGAGATTGTCCCTCTACCCTACGTAATTCAGCTCCCAAAAAGGCAGCACTAGGTCATCGGAATTCCTCCATCAATCCAGCACTGTCTACATGGTGATTTATATTAGTTTAACAATGGTTGGATTTTTCACACCACCCTGTCCAGTGTGGTCAAACTGACTTTATTTTCTAGTGTGGGTCAGGCCAGACCTCCTTACAACACAGCCCACTGAATTAATTTCTGCCTGCACTAAAGCAAATCTTTTAAAAACCCTCCTAAACTGGATTTAAAATCTGCCCTGTTTTTAACTGCCCTGCTGGAAAATTCAAAACCCCTTGTGTTTTGAAACAATGGAAGAAGCACAAAGCAAAGCAAAGTGTTATTCCCATTAAGGCCACATCTTATTGTCAGGTCTCTGAGGGCCAACCATAATCCTTTAAAAAGAATCATCGCAGCCCATTGGCAGTAAAAGAGAGAGCCAGGTTAGATGTCAGTGCTGGGGGTGGGAGGCAGGCCTAGAGAATCCCTGGGGGGTGGAGATATTGACCCCTAGTTCATGAAGCTACAAGATGAAGGAAATGATTGAATAGCAAAATCAAATCAAATTAAAAAAAAAAAAAAAGCTTTTCAGCTTCAGAGGACCTCCTAGAAATGTGGCTCTCTATAGAGGCTCTGAAACTGGCTGGTATGTGGACAGAACCCAAGTTCTTTTACCTTTCAAACCAGTCTCATGGTTGGTGATACACAGCAAACAAAATCCAAATGAGTTCACCAGAACATGTGACTTTTTTTTTTTTTTTTAACACAGGTGGGCATTTATCCACAGCAACAAGGGGGGGAGGAAATTCTTGTGACAGCTGAAAGACTAACAAATTTCTTCAGACATAAGCTTTCATGGGCTTCAATCCACTTCATCAGGTTGAAGCCCACGAAAGCTTATAACTGAAGAAATTTGTTAATCTTTGAGGCGCCACAGGACTGTTGTTGTTTTTTCTGTATACAGACTAACACCCCTCTGGAAACTGACAACAGAAGAGACCACCCTCTTTAGCACTGTATGGCCTGGAAAGAGGCCCTTGTGTGAAATGCTGTTGGCTAAGATCGCAGAAATTGCAACCTACTACTGAATGCAGACTTCTTTGACCACCCGCCAGCTTGCCTGTCTTCTAGATGCCCATGGTGGCTATTTATGCCACCACAGGATGACAGTGGAACCTGCTTGGTACAACGATGGGATTCATTAAGTCATTCTCTCATCACCAACACAACTATCTGTCATCCACCAGGTTTTGACCTGCCAAGGCACCTGTGCTCATTTCTGAACCATTTTCAAACAGCACAGCCACTCTCTTGAAATGAGGTGTTTCAAATTAAGGCCTGGCTGGACAAAACCATGACTGGGATGGTTTAGTGGGAGTGGTCCTGCCTCTGGCAGGGGGTTGGACTAGATGACCTATGAGGTCCCTTCCAACCCTATGATTCTATGAAATGACCTGCAGCGTAGCTATGGTCAGCTTCAGACTCCTGCATGTTACTGACAAATGCCCACTTGACGGGAGGATACTGGCTCTGCACCTGGCTGCTGCTGCCCCCATTAAATAGCTGGATGCTGGGCACATGCTGATGGATAGCACTGGACTGCAACTCCCCAGGGCTCTGCTCTGGTTTCAGAGCCTGAGCAGCCTCACCCTAGGGCAGAGTGTCAATGGTGTTTGAGATATCAGAGCCTAAAACCAGCCTGACAGCTTCTGAAATAGCAAGGGGGAAAGAGTGCCAAGAGCCGGTTCTCAAATGGAGGATGCTTGCCAGCTCATACGCTTAAGGTCAGCAGGGACCCATATGATCATTTAGTCTGACCTCCAGCACAATGCAGGCATCAAAACCTCACCCCCCCCCCCAATAAACCTCTATCCTATGGCTCAGTTATTAAAATAGTCAAATCCTGATTTAAAGACCTGGAGACCATTACTATCTATCAAGTCCCACAGGGCTCAAATCCTTGACCAGAAAGAGCCTTGGGCCATCTTTTGGGAGGCCAGATAAGTTGCTCAGGGGAATCCCTAGACTAGCTAATTGACAATGCTAGCAGCAACATGGTCTGTTGCATAGTGCACAGGGTTTAGGTCAGGATACTCTGTCCCTCTCTAGGTTGTGTTATTCCCACCAGTTCTGGGCCAACTCACCAGATTATAAAACAGAGGTTGAATTTGGCTCCAGCCAGCTGATTGCCCCTGGCAGAGGGACACAGTTCCCACACCTGAAAACTAGTGATAATGGGATCAATCTCTGCAAAGTGCTCTCTAGGAAGCATACAATTGGGGGTCTCTGTGATTCAAGTAGGTGACTATCACATTTATAACCTGCAATGCAAGGTGCAGCCAAGGAAACCCCTTGCAAAGCCCATAATTTGTACCAGCAGTTCCAAGATTGTTTTATTGCAGTGAGCAGGCTGCAGGAGAGGGAAGGCCTGAGACAGGTGGCCCTGTGCTGCAGAGGAAAGGAGTGCCACAGAACTTTACCTCACATCCACGAGAGAGGAGGCCCAGAGCAAAACAGCTGTACTGGCCCGGAGCCCTGATCTCACTAAGATGTGCCAAATCTTTTCTGTAAGCAGGGTCTTGCTGGAGGAGACAGAAAATAAAAAGCAGCTGGATTCACATGGAATTTGCTCAAGATAAAGGCCCCTAAGCAACACAGTCAATCTGCTCCAATTCTCCGATAACAACCTAGACAGGGACCAATAGGCTCATGTCAAAGGCTTGGACTGCCCAGGCCTGCATTCTTTGCTAACAGATGGCATGAAGCCCATCTACACTAGAAACCAGAACCTTAGTAGTAAGAAAGGTGGGGGGGCAAACTGGTTCAGAGCAGGTAGCTCCTCTGCCAGCAGAGTCCAGCAGCCCAGCAAGAGCATCTGAAGGCTACCCCTGAATGTGCCCAGACAGTCCCTCCTTGCTACATAACAGCCCAGGCAGAGTATAGAAGCTGCCTCGTAGACGTCGGTCCATTCCTTTGAAAAGCCCGACACTAGCAACTGTGAAAGGCTTAAGTACCAGAGAGGCAAGAGCTCTGCTGTGTGACAGGCAAGACACTAGGTATATAGGATTAGGCAATTCCCAAAATAAAATAACTGAAGGCCTAGCAAACCTGACCTTTGTGGAAAGGGTAGAACTGGGCATGTTTAGTTTTGAGGAAGGACAACTGAGGGGGGATGCTGACAAGGGCTGCTGTAGAGGACAGCGTTCTGTGCCCATTGAGGGCAGGACACCAAGTAATCAGCCGAATCTGCAGCAAAAGAGACACCAGGCCTCCAACGGAAGTTGTGGAACCCCCGTCACTGGAGGATTTTAAGAACAAGTTAAACAAACCCCTATCAGGGAGAAGCTGGGTTTACTTGTCCCGCCTCATGGAGCTGGACTATATCAGTGGCAGGTCATTACATACTTGATGGCATATTGTGACCCTACAGGACACACCAGCCCACACCCTTCAGGCCAAATCCAGCCATCTCCCAGGCTCTCTGCGACACTTGCCACTGTGTGGCCACACAGCAATGCATCCTGACACTGGCTGAGAACCATGACTGGTCAGGCTACGTTCCAGTCCTTTATTTCTGTAATTTTCCTCCTGGCAGATGCACACATGCACACCTTTGATAGAAGCAGGGTGTTCAGCCTCTCCCCCAACCCCCCAGTGTACAAAGACAGCAAATTGCTGAGATGCATCCCCTTCTCCTACCCTCAGGGGCACACAGCCAGTCTGCTTCACCCCCCCATCCCAGCTTACTTTCACCTTGGCCAGCTTGATAGTCTAGCACCGAGGCTGCATACTCTGGAGACCAAGCTGTGACTCAAAATAGCCTGCCTACCCCAGCCGCATCTTTGGAGCCAGGACCTCACTCAAACGTCACAGCTCTCTCCCAAGTGGAAATAAGGCTCAGATATGCCCTCAGGCCTGATGCTCATTCCAGGAGTCTTCCTTCAGAACACCCTGCCTCCAAGAAAAAGCCAAACAATATGGACCTTAATCCAAATGTCCACTGACAAGGCTGCAGGTTTGTGGCAAAGTAGCAATGACCTTGTGTATTAGTACAATGGCATCATCCTTTACGAAGTATCCATGGTAGCCTACCCCCAGGATATGTGCTTCAGTATGCTAATGTAAAGAAAGCCTGGAAGTGTGACACAGAAGATAAGTAAGACAAGGGGGGTATTTTTGCTTTTTATAGTAAAATGTTAGGTCACATCTGCCCCAGAGGGCTTTATGGACACTCGGAGAACTGTCAGGATAACAGTGCAGTTACTGAAGTATGAAAAATTAATCACATATCATTTAAAACATTGTCTTTTGGGGATGGTGAATACCTATTTTCTCCAACACCCATTTATCTTTGAGAGAAAAGATCTCACTGTTAAAGAATCAACACTGCCGCACTCTTGATTTGAACAAACGCTCACAATTCGCCTTTCAGACCTCCAAGGAGTCCTCCAGCACCGCCAGGGAACGCAAGCCTTGACTTTTCCAATATTTGCAAAGTAACATTGTGAGAGAATTACTGAGCTGACTGGATCTGTGTCTGGCCCAGCCACAGCACCTAAAGGAGGTCACTTCTCTAAGGCAGGAAGCATGCGTCTCAGGAAGTAACTCTGAAAGGTGTGCGCCTCCTAGTTCAGAGAGGTAAGGAAGTTGTTTGTATCAGGAGTCTGCGCCATCTTCTAGTAGTTCTGTTCTGTTAAGATGGGCTCATGGCCGTATCATTACTCCAGGGCTCTGCAAGGCTCTGCTGACTCAGCAGTAAGACAACGAAGTCAAACAGTAAGTTTTGGGCACCTTCTACGTACATTGCAAAAGGAGTCTTTTAAATTGATCCAAGCTCAGGATAGCAGAGGGGCTTGTTACAAGCCAGGCCACAAGGGACGGACCAGCACACAAGGCCCCAGGGCCGTAGAATATAATATATATTTTAATTTACACATGTCTCCAACCAGATAGGAAGAAAAAGATCCTCCTATCCTGATAAGGCAACAGTGAACAATGATAAACCTCCAAAGAACAGAATGGGGGAGGAAAAAATATACAAATGGGACTAAGTTTAAAAAAGTTGTGAGGAAA
Organism: Podocnemis expansa; assembly: GCA_007922195.1. Lineage (NCBI taxonomy): Eukaryota > Metazoa > Chordata > Testudines > Podocnemididae > Podocnemis > Podocnemis expansa. The sequence continues at coordinate 1,794,765 of ML682037.1, forward strand.
GATTCCCACTCCACCCCCCCGTCCTGTCCCAAGCCTCGTCCCCATTCTTCCTTTTCCTTCTGCCTTCACCACTTCTTTTTGTGCTCATCCATCGAGACTCCTCCTGGGCCCAGCGCCACCACCAGCAGCAGCCCACCTATTACGGACATGGTCTGGAAAAAGTCATATTTTAGGAAGTCATGGAGAGGCCTGTAGGTGGGAATGTTCCAGAACGCATTCTGCAGCATATTGATCACAAAGAGCCAGATGACCAGGGTTAGAGCAGCCAGCTTAGTCTTGAAGCCAATGGCCACCAGGATGATCAGCGCCATGCCAAAGATGTCCTGGAAGATCTGGGACAGGGAAATGTCAACAGATGTGAGTATCTGCAGAGCTGTTATCACAGGAGCTGAAAGCACTTCACAAACAGTAAATTGGGGCAGAGCCAGCCACGGAATCCAGGTGTCCTGGCTTTCAGTTCCCTACTTGCTGCTAAACAACACTCCTCCCAAACTGAGAATACCAATAAATCTCAAGATCATCATCGCACTTCTACCCGAGGGATTCTTCCTGTATTGGTCACCTCACCTATCTCTCCACAGCCTCTCATACCAGAGCTAGTCTCCACATTTTGGGGGTCTTGCTTGTGACTCTGCAGGGCAAAGGAGTGGGCAGCACTTGGAAAGCAAAGGAGAAGGTGTGGACTGGATTAATCATTCCCCAAGGCACTAGCTCAAGGCAGGGTCAGCTGGGTCAGAACATAAGTGGTCTCCAGTCACTCTCCGCCTCCCCAGTGGTGGCGTCCCCTCCCCACTTGCCCACCCATCCTTCCAGGGGAGAATCACCAATCCTAAAGGGCCCTGACATAGGCATAACCATGGGAGCTGGCAGCACCTCGGAGTAAGGACTCCTTTGCTCCAGGGTAAGTGCAGTGTCCGGTCACACTGCTGAATGGGCTGCATGTCACAGAAAAGGACCCCAGGACAAGGTGGGAGGGAGTGTCAGAGGCCACTCACAGTGAAGGCGCTGAGTTCAAAGTGCAGCAGCGTCATGAACATGAGGACGAGCAGGAGCCGTCCCCCTAGCTGCATGTACTGCCGCGGTGAGAGGTCATCCACGGTGGGGACACCGGCAAACATGGACTTCCCTTCTGAGCGGGACTCCGCCAGCAGCAACAGCAGCCCGCCTCCTAGGGCAAGGTTCCTGCAGCAGGGGAGGGGAAAGGATCAACAGAGCCAGCGTTTTCCAGCATAAGCATGACAGCTGCCACACAGGGATAGAATCGGGGTCTCCAATTTAAACGCAAGAGCCCAATCTACCTAGTTGGGGCAGAAACAGGCTTGCATCCTCTGTGGATCAGCACAGCAAGGGTCTGTAACACATGCTCACCACTGAGTTAAAAAAGACCCTGCTACACCACATTGCTCACCTCTAGCCCCTACCATGCTGGGCTTGTGCTGCACATGGGTTCATTAGTGAAATCTGAGTCCTGCCAAGTGGGACTGACAGGTGGGGAGACCAAGGCACCTAGTGGCAGCAATTTGCCCAATGCCAGATAAGAAGTCAAAGGTAGGACAAGGTGAAGCACCCAAGGGGCCTCGCCTCCATTTTTCCTGTTTTAATCGCTGGGGTCTGGAACTGCCTTTAAGAGCCAGGCCTTGCCTTTGATCCTTTGGAGCGAAGTAGCACCAATTCCATTCATCAGCTAGAACTCACCTCATCAGGAATTTGAGGTCCCACAAAATACTGTAAGCAACTGTCTGAAAAATAGAAAACACCAGTTTAAACCCTGAAACCAGGTAATTCGGTTCAGTTGCATGTGCCAGATCTCAAGGATCTGTACAAATGTTAAGCTCCAGCAGACACAAGTCAGTTTCAACTTCACCTTCCAGAGGGAGACTGAAGCCCAGAGACAAGAGTTGCACGAGGCCATCAGTGGCGACCACCTCACAGTCTTCAACATATTTATCCTGTGAGGCAGGGCAGCACTATTATCCCCATTGCACTGATGGCTAACCCCTTAGTCCAGTGGTTTTCCAACCTTTTTCCTTGGGACCCAGTTGAAAAAAAATTATTTAAGTATCCAACCCAGCAATTACATCTTTGAGCAATGCACTCCAGCCTTTTGGCAGTGACAGCAAGGGGTGCCACAACCCAGTGCTTGAGGGTCTGCACAGGGCTGTAACTATGGCGGGGCCAATGGGGCACAGCCCCGAGCAGCCCGAAGCCATGCTATTAAAAGGGCGGCTTTGCAACACCAGCTCTAAGTGCTGCTAATGGGAAGGGGCATGTTCCAATCAGAACATGCCCCGGGCAGCAAAACACCGCATTATGGCTCTGGGTCTGCAAGCCAGTACTGGATCCCAATCCTAAATTTGACAACCACTGCCTTAGTCTGTCTCTGGGCTTCAGGTCCCAAAGTCACACAGGGAGTCTATGATACAGCAAGGAACTGAACCGGGATATTTCCAGGCTAGAGCCCTAATCACTGCACCATCTTTAAAAGAGTAGAACGTGGCTCAGCAATGACTAAGATGTAGGTGGACATCATGATCCACAAATAGATTTGAAGGGGGCATGACACCACAAAAGAGGAGGGATTTAGTTTAACACAATGAGGTGGGAGGGTGCTTAGGAGGAATGAAAGTAAGGAAGGGGAAGATTTAAGGCAAATATCAGGACATTTCTAGATAGTGAGATGCTTGACAGTGTGCTACAGCCTCCCCTTATTCCACTTTGGAACTAAGAATTTGCTCGTACTCTGAAATAACTATTTCTGATTAAAGCCCCATGTAAACAAGGCCTAAAACTAATAAGAGGTCAAGGGTCTTTTCCATTCTCTAGGTTTTGTGGTTCTCCAGCTTGTATCATTCCGCTTCCAGGGCCAATGTCTAGCTGTGCCCACTGCTATCAACCCACCAAGCCGCCAGGGGAATCTTTGCTAATCACTTCATGCAGCATCCATGTGGAGCTACGTCACGAAGTCAGCCCGTCTCCGACTCACCTGCATGAAGATTATCCCAAACAGGCCAAAACAAGCATAAGGAACAAACTTCCTGGCGAGGACTAGAACGCACCCAGCTGCAACAGAGACACAGAGAATGTAGAGCCCACGAAGGCTAATAAAACAGAGTTATACTCTCTCTTTTTTACACCTTTCCCCAAGTGATGGAGCTGGGATGTTTTACTAGCGGGTAGCTCACTGAGGATGAGATTTTTTTCAAAGCCCACAGGGAAAGATAGCCACATGAGGCTTAGTAGAATTTGGATAAGGTCCTCTTCTTAGGATAGTCTTGGCGGGACACTTAATTAGCTGACCTTAGAGCTCTTTTCCCAAAGGGATGGTGGAAGACCACAGGAGATCTAGATTCTACTCTCACCATGACACCTTGAAAAGTAACTTCCTTGCTTTGAGCCTCAATTTTCCTAACTGCATACCAGGGATGTACCACCTTAGGTTACTCAGTCCTCTCTCAACGTACGGGGTGAGAGGGGAGAGAGAGGGCTGGACTACATGAACTGTTGAGGTTTCTTCTGTGACTCTGTACTCAAACCCCCACCCAAAGAGCAACTCAGAGGCGTCCCTGAGGTGGGAAGGCTCTTACCCAGCTGTCCAGACATGTTGATTAACACAAATAGCGTGGCCAAGATGGTTCCACTCCCCCACGACATATTAATGTAATCCCTCTGCTCATTCCATTGAAACCACATCCGTATCCCATCCTCCAGGAAGGTGCTGATCAGACAGAGGTGAGCCAGGTGAGGTAGATAACGCTTTGTCACACGCAAGAACTGGAGAGGGAAGATATGGCCAGAGGAGGAACAAAAGGCAGCTTTAGAGACTCATAAAACCATGGCCCGCACCTGCTCCAAAAACAATAATAGTTTGGTCAGAGCCCTGCACATGTCCATTAACTGACCTTCACTTCGCCTCTGGCAGGCAGGCATTAACCCAATATTAGAGATAGGGAAACTGATGCAAGAAATGCAGCTTGATTTTTCTAAGGTTATATGAGTTGGAGGCTCTTCACCCTTGCTCCCACCACTCTACATGCCTTCCCAAAGCCAGAAAATTAACCCACAAATCCAGACCCCCAGTCCCTGTTCTACCAGCTAGAATACTGTCTTCCTCCACAACTGAGACTAGGTCCCAAGGGTCCCAACTCCCTGAGTAAGCTCTCTGGAAAACCATCCCAGGACACCTTTGAAACAGCAGGACCGCTGTAGGAACCTGCTTTGAAGAGCAGGTAACTTGCACAGTTCTGCACTTTGCTTTAGTCCTATAGACCCAGAGAGCAGTGATTCTCTGAAGGAGGGGAGGAGTTGTTATTCCACCACTCTAGTGGCGCCCAGTCCCTCCAATCCCCCTACAGTATACATTTCTGAGCTACACCTTCATTGCCACTCCAGTCCTCAGCCTCGCGGAAAATGATGAGTGGGGCTTGATCGGACACGGCCTAGGTTACATTGGTAGTTGAATGGATCACGATTACCGTAGGAAATACTAGGAAATGTAGCAGATGTGCTCCAGTAGTACCCAGGCACCCCCATCAGGGGCCCTGCTTTGCTACCCATGGCACCCACACAATGCAAAAAGATGATGCATGCCTTAACAAACATATAGGTCAGAAAGCCTTACCACGAAGGCCAGGGGACCCGCCAGCTCACCAGCTCTGACTTACTCCACATCACAGGCCAATACCATCCAGTGTCCACAAACTACCCCAGCAACCAAGTTAAGCAAAGCAATTCAGCCCACAACTTAGCAGCTTCCCAGAAATGGAGTTCCCCATTAACCCAACCCCCCAAATATCTGAATGGTTCAAATGCCCCACACCCTTCCATGAAGTCTTTTGTTTCTTTCAGGATGAAAAATGCCAGATACATGTTAAGAATAATCAACAATATCAAGAGGGTTTTTTAACACTATCCTCTAACACACATATTAGGAGACAGACATTACACCAGGTGTGGACAAAACTGGCTCGCAGCTAGGCACCAGCAATCTTACTTTTAGTCGCCAGAGGGTGCTCCTCCCATTACATTTCTGCAGTGGAGCTAGCCAACAGGCTAACAAAACTGGTTGGCATGAAACATTGATTTGTTGAGGCCCATATTACACTTTTGCTAAATATATTAAATAACATGGGTGGTGGGTTTTTGTTTTGTTTTTGAGGAGGAGGAGGAAGTGGGAGAGGACAACTATGAGAAAAGGGGAGAAGGGAAGAAAGGAAGACCTCATATAACCTCTAACACCTGATTCAGACATTTTAAGGAGAAACTCTTTGATTCTGTCTACCTCTATATTTAACTCTTATCTCCAAGCAATGCAGTATTCTAAATTAACTCTTTGCAACTGAAAGATGCCAAACTGGCTGGCCTAGAGGCCAAGATCCATTTTCTGGGGGTACAGCACAGCACAGGCAATGACCAGGCAGTCTGTCTCTCACATCCTCAAAATAACACACAAACAACATATACACGTCTATCACTCCATGCAGGAACAGTCCTTTAACCCATGAGTTCTCAACCACTGTCTCAGGCTACATTACTGTGCCACCACACAGTGGTAAGTGTGTCGCGAAGAACCAGGGAGATGGCCAAATTTGGCCTGGGAGGGATGGGCTGATGTGTCTTGTAGGGTCCCAACACATTGTCAAGTGTGTCATGACCCACAAAAGGTTGAAAACCACCCTCTTCACCAGTGTAACACTTCAGCATGCAAAAAGCTCTCTTGCTTACTATAGTGGTGCCTTCCCAAGGTGGCACTGAATGACTGGCAGTGACTCTGAATAAGGCAAAACAATTAGATCCAACCAAAAGTCTATTAAACATTAAGACCCCATTTACCTTACACAAATAACATGGCTATGAAGTCAGAGGAGACTACTAGGATAGAAACCGTATTCTCAAGTATCGATAAAACACAGCTTTGTTCCAGACAAGAGGAAACCATATTATAAACATGGATTGGCTCCAATCATGTTCCAAATCTTGCTCTTTTCAGAGTGAAAATAGGATTTAGAAGTGCCTGTGTGGAGAACAGGCCACTACACGTGCTGTCTCAGGAGCTCAGTTTAACTTTAATATATATGTACTTCTAGTCTGAGAGAGGACCATGTCAAAGGAAACTCACTATATCTCTATGCGCCAAAACACAACGCTGAGTAGTGGGGCAAGGAAAAAGCCAAGTTACTTAACACATGGAGCAATGTTTCCCAAACAGTGAGACACAGCACACAGGTGCGCCATCAGGTCCGAGCATGTGTGCCACAAAATTTTTTGAAAAACTACTCAAAGAGCTCTGGATTGGCTAATGACTATTCACGAGTTTATTTGGAAACTATACGGTGGTGTACCTCAAATTAATTAAAGGTAGCAAGGTGTGCCACAGCAGAGAAAATGTTGGGAACCACTGATATGGAGAACGGGTGAAATGCTATGGTTTGTGACATAGAGAAGGTCAGACTAGATGAGCCCTCCTGCTCTTAGGACCTGTGGGCTCATCTCAAATCCTTTATCCGCTACTTACATTTCCATGATGCCTTCCCATCCTTAAGCATCCTAAAGTACTAGCAGGCTACACAGCTTTATGGCCCCATGCTCCAGTCTGATGGTAAATCTCCTGAGTAGAAAATCAGTTGAATCCCAAATCCCTCACCTGAAACTGGGTTACAGCCTCCAAGTTCCCTCAGTTATGTTAACTTTGCACATCTTGAATCCCCTATCTCTCTGTAGAGCCCTGCACAGACATCTGTATCTGCCATCGGAACTGTGATCTGCAAACATGGTCCATGGGTTTCAACACCTGAGGGTTTGCAGGGCAATATTTAACTGAACGAATTTCATATCTTCCTGAGCTATATGGGAACCTGTTCCCCAGAATATGAGCGTGAAGCAGCTGCATCCAGGAAGGATGACAGTCAGCACACGGTGCACTACCAGGCTATCATTACTAAAAAGGGGGAACCCTGCACATGTCAGATTTTGGGGTCTTTAATAGCCAGCAGACTGGACAGCAGCCTGAGTTCTGAGCTTTGCTTCCAGAGGGTAGAATGCATAGGGCCCAATTTACAATTGTAGCCATGTTCTGGGTACTCATAATACAGGCCTCCTCACTGCTCCTAAAATCCATTTTAAGATCATGTCAACATATTTCCAGGCTCTGTGCATAGGTTCCTATTGTGCAGCAGAGACACCCTGTAAAGCAAGTGCTCAGACTCCATTCGAGCTTTAACTAGTTTGTTGTGCCATCAATGAGGATTGAGCAATAACTAGAGCCGTGCACGGATACACGTGTGGATGCACATCCAATCTGCATTTGCAAGAAATGGTCCACAGATATCTGCGCTGTATCCATGAATGTGGAGGTCGTGCGTATTTGCAGGGCTCTAGCCCTACACAAATAAAATTTGTGGACCTGTAGCTGATCTGCACTTCCAAGAAATGGTCTGGTGATATCTGTGGATTTTCAGGCCTCTCACAATAACACAGTCCTCTTTGACATAGGATCAGATCAGCACATGAGAAGCTCTGGAAAATGAAGTCTCTAATTATTCCATAGGATGGACATAATGTGGAAACCCCTGCCAGCATACTTGAGCTGCAGAGAACACCTTCTAAGGATCGCAGAATGGTATTTGGCTTAGGGAAGGATTTAAGGCAGGGATAGGCAACCCCCTGTACATGTGCCAGTGCCCATTCAGAGCAGCACGCAGCACCCTCTGTGGCACCACAGAAACTGCCACTCCTGCCACTGAAAGCCACAGCTGACAGATTCTTTTCAGTGGCAGCTGGCGCAGAGGGGCTCCCTGCCATGCCCATGCCCCAAACATATGGCTTAAAAAGGCCTCCCAGAGTGCTCCTCTCCACAGCATACCGCCACCAAAAGGCGCTACTCTGGGCGGCTTCTTTTCATGGTGTTCCTGGAGACCCCTGTCCCAGGCATGCCACCAAGAGGAGCCACTCTGGGCGGCTTCCTTCCACAAGCAGCTCCTTTTGATGGCATGCCTGGGAAGCCCCCTCCTCCTCCACTCAGCTGGGGCTGCAACTGTTTTTCCAAGCAGAGATGGCTGCTGGAACCAGCTGAGGAATGAGGAGGAAGGGATGGCACAGGGTGCCGACTCCTGAAATAAAGGTGTCGTGTTAAGTAACACACATTCTAAAAGTCATTAACCTCACCAAGACTGCCACTTGACCCCCTTAGGACATGTTAATAGCAGATTGAACTGCCCACATTAGACCATCCAAACATATCAGCGTGTGTTGACATCACATCTTGAAACCCCAGTTTAGACATGGCCTTCCCTGCTTATGGCAAGGGAGCCGTCTGTGGTCTTGACAGCGATTGTGCAAGGCCTCAGCAGCTCTGTGAAAAGATACTTCCCAAGCTATGTAGGCTGAGCAGGCAACTAGAAGTCAGAACTCCCAGGCTCCAATCTCAGTCCTGCTACTGACTCACTGTATTACCCCAGGCAAGTTATTTCCCCTCTCCATGCCACAATTTCCCCATCTGCAATGGGGGAGACAGGGAGGGAACAACAGCTGCCTTTCCGGGACAGCTCGATCGTTAGCAGCCAGCCCAAAGATGCTAGGAAAGTCTGATGACTGCAGAAGGGAATGCCGGGTTACTGTGTGGAACAGGACTGAACTAGTGACCAGGAGGATCCTATCTAATCGCTTGCTCACAGTGCTGGGGAGAATAAATCCTTGTTGTGTCCTTGGGTTGGTTTGTTTATTTTGAGGGAATTGATACTGAGTGGAAGCAGCCAGGAAGGCAGAAGCTTTAATCCCATCAGCGCCGTTATCTTATGGTTCAAAGCACAAAAAGAAAATGCCCATTCAGGTCAGAGGATGCCAAGCTGCACACGCCAGCCTCTTTCCCTAGACACCTATTTGGGTGCTAGGCACCATTGTGGGGTCTGCGCTACCTCCCTGCTGATGCCAGATACAACCCCACTCCTGCTTTTTTCTTTCTTGTCCCCCTGAAAATGACTGTGGCCCTAGCTCAGCATGTCCTGAATGTGGCTTCGCCCTTTAGATATGGGGGGGCCTAGGCCTACCAGCTCCATTGCAACCCACAGCACCAGCCTAACACTCCCAAGGCTGGATGCCCCACACCCCAGTGGAAACCAGGATGCCAGGGGCCCCTGCCTCCTCCATACTACACCCCCATTGGGGGAACCTCTCCCCCCAGGCTTCTCCTTAGACCCCCATACTATTGGGGGCACAGAAGGTACATTCCCCACTTCCTTCTCCATGGGGGGACAAAAGTAGGTGGTACAGCCCCTCCTTCCTTCCCCATAGTCTCCCCTGTTGTGGGGGAGGAGGAAGAGGTTGGTGGTACATCCCCATCCATTCTGCACAGGTCCCAGGCTTGGGGGGAAAAAGAAGCACTTGGTACAATCCCCCCAGGGGGACAGCGGAGGAAAAATCCCCCCACCGCTCTTGATGGATTCCCCCAGCAGCCCCCTCCATCCTGGCACATCCCCCACTACTTCTCTACGGGCCAGGAGAAGTGGTGGTACATCCCACCCCATGATAAGAAGAGCAAGTGGTATATCCCATCTCTCCCCGCCCTCCCATGAGGGATATGGTATCTCCCAGCCCCTCAATGACTCCCACGCTGGGAAGGACCGAACCATTCCCGGCCGAGAGGGGACTCGTCAGTCCATCTCCCTCTCATCCAGGAAGAAGCGGCCCCGCTCGAAGACCCCCCCGCCCCTCATCACCTGGTCGGCCAGGTCCTCGGCAGCCCCCATCAAGTCTCCACTGGGCGCCATCGTCCACTCCGGCCCAGCCTCACCAACTCCAGGGCCGAGCGCGAGAAACAGAGAGGGCGTGGCCGACGACGGGCGGGGGCGTGGCCTCGGCGCCACCAGTCACGGGGAGGCCCCCTGTTGTGCCCCACCCCCTGTGGCAGGTCACGTGGGCTTCCTCCGCCATGGCTGTTACCGAGGCAGAGGCTGCCGACTCCTTCGTTTCGAGCGCGTTGCCTCGGCAGCCATGGCGGCCGGCCCCAGGCGTCGCACGGCCTGACGGGAGAGCGAGGGCGGGCGAAGGATTCGCTGCCTTCCCGCCATCGGAGGCTGGTGGCGCGCGCCCGGGCTGGAGTGCAGGAGGCGGCTCGGGACTGCGCCTGCGCAGTGCCACGGCCCAGTGCGTCGTGAGGGGCCAGGATGCCTGCTGCCTGGCCATGGCCCTAGTCCCTCATGAGGAGCCACGGCGCCCCACCCAGCCTCCCCGCCTGGCTGCAGTCACAGGAGTCTACGCCCTGCAACAGGGCCTCATGCCTGGTCGCAGCACCCCGTGCCTGCCCACAGCGCTCCACAAGTGGCACCCCACACGCTGCCACAGTGCCTCATGCCTGGCAGCCCACAACTGGCGGTGGCCCCAGTCCCTCATGAGGAGCCAGGGTGCCCCACACCCAGCCACAATACTTCATACACTCTGCCCCATTCCTGGCACCCCACACCTGGCCAGGGCCCCAGTCCCTCATGGGGAGCCATGGCGCCCCACTCCTGGCCACAGTACTTCACACATGCTGCGCCACGCACAGCACCCCATGCCTGGCCATAGTCACAGGAGCCTGCACCCTGCCACAGTGCCTCTTGCCTGACCACAGCGCCCCACGCCTGGCCCCCCACACCTAGCCATCACCTCCTTGCCTCATGAGCGGCCATGGTGTCCAACATTCAGCCACAGCACCCCACATGGCACCCGACACTTGGCCATGGTGCCTCATGCACAGCCCTAGCACTCCACACACCGACTCATTCCTGGCCATGCTATGCCACCATGCCTCATGCCTGGCCCTGTTGCTCCACAGCTGGCTGCAGCACCCCACATCCAGCCACCATGACAGCACCTCAGACCCAGCCCTAGTGCCTTATGCACAGGGCTTCCTGCCTGGCCACAGTGATGCCACCTCGTGCCTGGCCACTGCCATGTCACCTCAGGCACCTCAATGCCCAGACATGACCTCAGTTCTTCAAATGGCACCGTGGGCAGGCACCTTCTGCTCAACCAGGGCAGCAGCGTTCCAGACAGTGACACGACAACTGAGTGACGTAATGAGGCCTTGGGTAATGGAGCCTCTAGCCTAGCAAAGAGGAGAAGCTAGAAGTTGCTCAAGTACAGGTAGGAAGTGAAGAGAACCAGTCAGATGAAAACAATGAGAGTCCTGGGGCACCTTAAAGACTAACAAATTTCTTCAGGCATAAGCTTTCTTGGGCTGCAACCCACTTGGTCAGATGTGTGGTGTTTTGGACTACCTAGGATCATTGGGGTTGTCATAGTGATAAATGGGAGAGTCGTTTAGGTGCTAGGAAAACCTGTCTGTCTTCTCCTTCTCTCTCAGTTCTCTTCAATAAAGACTTCTGATACAGCTGTGAATATGTTGTCCTCCTTATTGGATTATAATTCCCCTTAAAACTCTACATCTGGCGACAGAGGATGGGATATGTGATGGAGTAGCTATCCTTAACAATCCTGGCAACTTTGGAAAACCAGAATACAATGTAAGAAGCAAAACTTTATTTTACTGCTTGCATGGGGGTTGGGTGGTAGCTGTGAAAGCTGATTTGTTTGCCTAAGGGCTAGCTGGCTATTCTGAAAGCTGATCTGCCTGTTGTTAAGTACAAGGAAGAGATAAGGCTGGCTGGCTATTCTGAAAGCTGATCTGCCTGCTGTTAAGGGAAGAGACAAACAATAACCACAAGAGGGCATCATGGCTTTACTTACTACCCCCTTTGAAGCATATGATTGTTCGGCAGATTCGTGGCAGACATATACAGCCCGATTTCAAAATTTTGTAATAGCAAACGACATAACTGATGAGAAGAAGGTACCAGTTTTTCTAACAGTCATTGGAGTTAAGACTTATAATTTGCTATGTGATTTGCTTTATCCGGAGAAGCCAGAACAGAAACCTTACGGGGACCTAGTGGAAGTTCTGGGAGCACATTTTTCCCCAAAGCCACTAGTAATCGCAGAGAGGTATAGGTTCTACCAAAGGAACCAAGAGGAAGGTGAATCAGTTGTACAATTTGTAGCAGCTCTGCGGAAGCTGGCAGCACACTGTGACTTCAAGAACATGTTAGAGGAAATGCTGCGTGACAGGCTGGTGTGTGGCCTGCACAGTGAACCAACACGAAAACGCCTATTGACTGAAGGTCAACTCACCTTGCAGAAGGCTGTGGAAATTGCAGTCTCCATGGAACGCGTCACCCAAGACATGCAACAGATCGGGGTCAGTGTCCGTAAAGTATCCCTATAATCTGCTCCCAGGGCACGGGGGAGACAAGAATGTTACCGGTGTGGGAAGCAGGACCACCTCGCATCAGAGTGCCGGTTTAAAGAACTACGGTGTCGACAATGTGGTAAGAGAGGGCACGTTGAACGTGCCTGCAAACAAAGGAAGGGTGAGCCAAACAGAAGTGACAGACCTGACAAAAATGGGCCGTTGTGTTGGCGGACTAAGAGGGAAATTCTGCATGCAGTAGAGCAGAATACTGGTGATCATAGTGATACCCAATTGGAAGATGAAGATTCCATCCATGTTTTGTCTATAACAGCTGGCCCACGTAAATTCTGGGTAACACCTGTGTTAGAAGGCAAACCTACACGCATGGAACTGGACACTGGCGCAGCAGTTTCATTAGTTTCTAATCTTGTGTATGAGAAGGACTTTAGACATCTGCCACTTAAGCCGACAGTAGTCGTTTTGAACACATATACTGGAGAGACTGTTCCCCTGTTGGGTACTATTGATGTGAAAGTAGAACTCAATGGACAGACCACAAAGCTACCACTGTTTGTGGTAAAGGGGAATTACCCAGCCCTAATGGGAAGATCTTGGATCAGGAAAATCCAACTCGATTGGTCACAAGTGCATCAATTGACTAAAGAAGAAATTAATCTAGCAGCAATACTAACGAAACATGCTGCTGTTTTTGGTGAAGACTTAGGCAGTATGAAGGGAATCACTGTGAACTTAAATCTAAAGCCTGATTGCCGACCAAAATGTTTGAAGGCCAGGATGGTGCCATTTGCCATCAGACCCAAGGTGGAAGAAAACTTGGAGCAGTTAGTCAAAGAGGGAGTCTTGGTGCCAGTTACTCACAGTCAGTGGGCGACACCCATTGTCCCAATAGTGAAGAAGGATGGCTCCATTCGGATTTGTGGAGATTTCAAGGTCACTGTCAACCCAGTGTTACGTGCAGAACAATATCCTCTTCCCCGCATTGAGGACATCTTTGCAGGTCTGGCTGGAGGACAAAAATTTAGCAAGATTGACTTGAGTCAAGCGTACTTACAGATGCATGTTGAAGAAGAATCTCAAGAATTGTTGACAATTGTAACACATAAGGGGTTGTACAGATACTGTCGTTTACCTTTCGGCATTACTTCAGCCCCAGCTTTGTTCCAAAGGGCAATGGATCAGATTTTGAGTGGTTTATCCGGAGTACAGTGCTATCTGGATGACATCCTGGTCACGGGCAAAAATGAGGAGGAACACCTCACGAACTTGGAAGCTACTCTGCAAAGACTGGAAGAGTATGGTCTGCGTGTTCACCGAGACAAATGTAAGTTTTTCCAGCCCTCAGTTGAATATTTAGGACATATAATTGATGCTGATGGTCTCCATAAGTCTCCAGCCAAGGTTAAGGCTATTGTGGATGCTCCGCTACCTCAGAACGTAAGCCAACTTCGCTCTTTTTTAGGCTTATTAAACTATTATGGCAAGTTTATTCCACAATTAGCGACACTCCTGAAACCCCTACATGAGCTTCTGGGGCCGAAAAAGGCCTGGAACTGGACCGAAGCCTGTGATATTGCGTTTAATGAAGCTAAACGCTCACTGGTAAACTCTAAGGTTCTGACACATTTTGACCCATCCTTGCCCCTTCAGTTGGCTTGTGATGCCTCCCCTTATGGAGTTGGAGCTGTATTGTCACATATTATGCCTTCTGGTGAAGAGAGGCCTATTGCTTTTGCTTCACGCTCCTTGACCAAGGCCGAAACTAACTATGCCCAAATCGAACGCGAAGCACTGGGCATTGTTTTTGGCGTTCGGAAATTTCACCAGTACCTGTGGGGAAAGAAGTTCACACTTCTCACTGACCATCGACCCCTGACATCAATTTTGGGGCCACACACAGGCATCCCACATTTGGCTGCTAGTCGGATGCAACGATGGGCATTGATACTTTCTGGATACACATATGAAATCAAGTACAGGCAATCCTCTTTGCATTGCAATGCTGATGGCCTTTCAAGACTACCCTTACCGGCACAGCCGCAGGATCAGGGCCAGGAAGGAATCTTTTACTTTGAACAGGTGGAAAACACACCTGTCACGGCTACTCAAGTGAAGAAGGCAACACGGGTTGACCCAGTACTCTCACGAGTTATGGATTTCGTGATGCATGGAACATTCTTACCTGACTCTCAGGTCTCTCCTGACCTCCGCCCCTATGTGTCTAGGAGGACAGAGTTATCAACCCAATCCGGGTGTTTGTTGTGGGGTATGCGTGTTATTATCCCACCTTCATTAAGACCACGTTTGTTGGAACAGCTCCATTCAAGTCACTGCGGCATAGTGCGCATGAAAGAAATTGCACGGAGCTATTTCTGGTGGCCGGGCTTAGACAGGGCCATTGAAGAAACGGCTAGAGCTTGTACCTCGTGCCAGAGCGTCCGGAACACACCGCAGTTGGCACCTCTTCACCCATGGGATTGGCCCGAAAGGCCATGGCAACGTATCCATGTTGATTTTACTGGCCCGTTTGAAGGATGTATGTTTCTGATTGCTGTGGATGCCCATTCCAAATGGCCAGAAGTCTCTGTAATGCGGTCCACTACTACAGAAGCCACTATTCAGACCCTGCGTGGCTTTTTTAGTCGTTACGGTCTTCCAGAACAGCTGGTGAGCGACAATGGACCACAGTTCATTTCTCAGGATTTTGAAACTTTTATGAAGGCCAATGGAATACATCATATCAGGTCAGCACCGTATCATCCTTCCACCAATGGACTTGCTGAAAGATTTGTACAGACTATGAAGCAAGCTCTAAAATCCGCAAAGGGACGTTCTCCTCTTCCTAAGCGTCTGGACAACTTCTTGTTGTCCTACAGAAATACTCCACAGGCTACAACTAAGGCATCTCCAGCTTTTCTTATGATGGGACGGCAGTTGCGCTCTTGCTTTGATTTGTTGAAACCACGAGACACATGGCAAGTGGTTCAACGCCAACAGCAGGACCAGGTCAGCAGACGTTCACCAAGAACAAAGGGCCGGACCTTCAGTATTGGACAGCCAGTTCTTGCTCGAAACTACGCTTCAGGAGCTAAATGGGTCCCAGCAACGGTCATTGCCCAGACAGGACCTGTTTCCTACTCTGTCCAGACAGCGAGTGGCCTAGTTTGGCGACGGCATGTAGATCAGCTGCTTCTCCATCATATCCACCCAGAAGATGCATCTCCAGCAGACATATCTGACTTCACCCTTTCTGATGATACAACATCAGAGCATGAAACGACTGTTTCTGTCTCTCCTGCTCCAGCCACCCCTTCAACGCCTTCAGCCTCCCTGAACCAACCGGACACAACATCCTCTCCGGTTCCGGTGACTTCCTCAGTACCTGTGATCCCACCACCACCAATACCACCTTGTGGGGTGGGCATACCAGAAGTTCGCCGTAATCCACCTCGTGACAGAAGGCCTCCTAATCGGCTGGATCTTTAGCTAGTGGTGACCCCCTCATCATGGGGCAGAATAATTCCCCGGGGGTTCGCCGGAGGTGGGGCAGTCTACCCTCATCTCCTAGTTTAGTTCTTATTCTTTCGGGGGGGGGGGGGGAGGGTTTTATTCGGTGGGGGGGTGTTCATTAGAGGGGGAGGAATATGTGGTGTTTTGGACTACCTAGGATCATTGGGGTTGTCATAGTGATAAATGGGAGAGTCGTTTAGGTGCTAGGAAAACCTGTCTGTCTTCTCCTTCTCTCTCAGTTCTCTTCAATAAAGACTTCTGATACAGCTGTGAATATGTTGTCCTCCTTATTGGATTATAATTCCCCTTAAAACTCTACAAGATGCATGAAGTGGAAACTACAGTGGAGAGGGGTATATACACATGCCAGGAGGGAGGAGGGCAAATATTAGTGAAGCCATCTGATGAAGTGGGTTGGAGCTCACAAAAGCTTGTGCCTGAAGAAATCTGTTAGTCTTTTAGGTGCCACAGGACTTGCATTGTTTTTGCTGTACACAGACTAACATGGCTACCCCTCCGGAAATTTTCACCAGTCAAATGAGGGAGTCCTGATCCGTTACATCACTTGAAGTTGGGCAATACTGACATGTTTTACAACTGCTTGTCTACAAATGCAAAAAGTCTAAATACCAGAGATGGCTCAACCCATGAGCCAGTAAGGCACTGGCTCAGGGCACCAATGCTTAGGGGCGCTGGGGATGGGGCAGGGTGGCCCAGAAGTAGGGTTACCAGATGTCAGGCAAAAGGAGGACATCTCCTTTTTACCTTCATGTCCTCCATCTGGCAAACATTTAAAAAATACATGATTTTGTCTGGCTTTTTACTTACAGGGGTTAAAGTATGCTGGAATGCCTCAGAACACCCTATTTTTAGGGGGAAGCATTCCAGGGCCCCTAAAAACAGAAGAATATTACATTTACTACATTTTCTCCATGTGTCCTCCAACATCCTCCTTTTCATAATCCCCTGTCCTCCTTTCCATGCTTTGGTATCTGGTAACCCTACCCAGAAGCCAGCCACTCCAGCCATGGGGACGGAGGGGGCCAGCCTATGGGTCGGACTCCATTCTCCTGCCACGCCACTAGCTGGGCTCTCCCTACCCCTAGGGAGGAACAGCCAACCCAGGGGAGGGACAAAAGAGTGGAGCACAGCCTCTGAGCTGGCCCACTCTGCACTGGACCAGCCCTCCCTGCCCTTGGGGAGGAACAGTCGGCCCAGAGGAGGAACAGGAGAATGGAGCCCCCTTCCGGACAGGCTGATCCCCACCCTTGGGGTGGGGTAAACCAACCCAGAGCGGAGACTGGATTCAACGCCCCACCCTCACAAGGCACAAAATACAAAGCCAGTTTGGGGTGCCACAGCCCCTTGAGCTGGCCCTGCAAAATACTATGATGGATGAACTGATGAACTGACCGATCTTGACTACTGAGGGTAGATATGCCAATGGCCTGTGATGGGGCATTTGATGGGACAGGTTCTGAGTTATTACAGAGAATTCCTGGGTATCTGAGTAGTGAGTTTTGCTCACATGCTCAGGGTTTAACCAATTACCATATTTGGGGTTGGCAAGGAATTTTCTTCCAGGGCAGATTAGCAAAGGCTCTGAGGGGATTTCACCTTCCTTTGTACCATGAGGCACAGTTCACTTCCTGGTGGACTCTTTGTACCTCTTTAAACTATGATTTGAGGACTTCAATAACTTAATCATATGTTAAGGGGCAGGGGTAAGGCTCAGTGGCCTACATTGTGCAGGAGGTCAGACTAGATGATCATATTGATTCCTTCTGACCTTAGAGTCTATGAATCTATGAGGATAGGTCAACAAACAATTGGGTTAAATTGCAGCAAGGACACTTTAAGTTGGGCATTGGGAAAACCCTCCTAATTTTCAGGATAGATAAGCACTGGAATAAGTTGCCTAGGGAGCTTATGGAACCCCTACTGTTGGAGATGTTTAAGATCAGGTTATTTAGACACACCAGTAAGGAATGGTCCAGCATAGTCCTGACATGAGCACAGACGACTGGATTAGATGACTTCTCGAGGTCCCTTTCAGTCCTATGATTCTGTACTACTGATCACCAGATGAGAATGGTGACAGTGATTGTGAAATTCTCTAGGCAATCAGAGAAGCTACAAAAACAGAAAAGCCACTAATAATGGGCTTTTCTGATTGCTTGCATATTGTCTAGGAACATGCCACTTCAGGATGGGATGCAGAGATAAAATTTCTAGATGTCATTAACGATCACTTCTTTGAGTAGCTTGTCCTGGATCTACAATGGGAGAGGCAATTCTTGATTTAGTCCTAAGTGTAGCATAGGGGCTAGTCTAAGAGTTGAATGTAGCTGAATCATTCAGTTAATAGCAACTGTAATATAATTAAATTTAACATATTTGTTGGGTAGGGGGAAATATCAAAGAAACCCAGTACAGTAGCATTTAACTTAAAAAAGGGGAACTGTGGAAAATTATGAGGCTAGTTAAAAGGAAATTAAAAGAAACAGTCTAAGGCTGTGTTCACATGGCACTTTTGTTTCGAAACAACCTCGTTGTTTCGAAACAAAAAAAACCATGTTCACACGACACACAGTTGTTTCGAAACAAGGGGAAGCCTTGTTGTTTCGAAGCCTGTGTTGTTTCGAAACAAGTTAAACCCCATTTGGGGATGAAACAACCTTGTTTCGAAATGCTTGTTTCGAAACAACGCATGTGAACATGTTGTTTCGGAACAATAGGTTCCGAAACAACATTTAAAGGGCTGCCGCCTCAGCACCCTGGCCAGGGAACACTCAGCACCTTGGCCAGGGTGCTGAGGGCTGTCCCCTGGCCAGCAGGCACTGGCGG
>ML682037.1:1813762-1951266 GCA_007922195.1 Podocnemis expansa
CCTTTCTGGGGCTGCAGGGTGACCCAGCAGCGGCTCACCCCCAGGGGTAACGAAATAGCATGTTCACACAGTGAACTTGCTATTTCGTTTCCCGCTTTTTTTCTTATTTCGAATTAACATTTTGTTAATTCGAAATAAGATATTTCGAAATAAGGTGTTGTTTCGAAACAAGTTGTTTCGACACAACTTGTTTCGAAATAACCCTGTGCGTGTGAACGCAGCCTAAGAGTGAAACAAACAAGAAGTCCTGTGTCACTTTTAAAGACTAACAAATTTATCGCATGAGCTTTCGCGGGAGATTTTTATGCAATAGGTAAAGTTATTATTCTTTAAAAGTGCCACAGGACTCCTACTTTGTTTTGCCCCTTGCAATTAGCGGCACTTGGAGCCAGCGCCTTTTAATAGAGTGGCTCTATTGAGCTGCTTCAGCATGTCCCAGGGAAAGCCCCATTCGCCCCGCCGTAGTTATGGCTCTAGTCATGGGGTAAGAATGAAGGCTGTCTCAAGGATAAGAAACCGGTTAAAAGATAAGAAACAAAGGGTAGGACAGGGTTGGCAACTCCCGGCACCCATGCCAAAAATGGCTGGGAGGCTGAGCCTGAGCGGCACACAGTACCTCTCAGGCTTCCCCGCTGGCCCCGCTCCTCCCAGTGCTGTGTAGCCAGGTGGCAGGAGTTGCGCAGCGCAGCAATGCTTCCCCAGCATCCGCGCTTCCCCAATGGCCGCGCTTCCCCGCTGGGGCCAGCAGACACAAAGACGCCGCAGTGCACAGCTCTCTCAGCCCCTGCTGACCCCTCCCCCTGCTGGGCAGGGTTGGAGGGGAGCAGGGTGGGTTGGCCTGTCCACTTCTGGCTCCGGCTCCGACTCCAGAGACGGAAGCTGCCTGCAGGCAGGGTCAAAAGCTGGTCCCCGCTGGGACCTTGAGGATGCCTGCCAAAGGTGGGGGGAGAGCCAGCCAGGGCCCCAAACTGGAGGCCTGGCCCTGCTCCCTTTTGACTCCGCCACCATCACCAGCTGAGGGTGCAGTGGGCAGGGCTGGCACAGGGGCTGACAAAGGTTCTCTGGGGTAGGAATAAATTGTCAGTTTTCAGACTGGAGAGAGTTAAATAGTGAGGTCACCCAAGTATCTATACTGGGACCAGTGCTGTTCAACATATAAATAAAATGGTCTGGAGAAAGGAAAACTGTGAGGTAGCAAAGTTTGCAGAAGATATATAATTACTTAAGATACCTAAGTCCAAAGCTGACTGTGAAGAATTACAAAGAGATCTCATAAAACTGCATGCCTGGACAAGAAAATTACAGATGAAATTCAGTGTTGATAAACGCAAAGGATTGCATATTGGAAAACATAATTCCAGTGATACTTACAAAATTATAGGGTGGAAAGTATAACTGGGTTCAAAAAGGAATTAGGTAAGTTCATGGAGGATAGGTCCATGATAGTGAGGGATGCACTCCCTAGTTCTCTGGCTCTCCCTAAAACTCTGACTGTCTGAAGAAGAGAGACAGCAGACAGATCACTTGATAAATTGCCTTGTACTTCCCTCTAAGGCATTTGGTTCTGGCCACAGTCAGAAGAATACTGAGCTAGATGGACCATTGGTCTGACTTGCTATAGCCATTCTTATGAATGATGAACTCGGCTATACAACACATTTGGTGGTTGTGTGGTAAGTAAGAATTCCATCAAAACCAGCTCAGTGTGCCACTGTGGAAATGACAGCACTTCTTCTAACCATGATGGTGGGGTGCTATACCAGAACAGGACATAAACAGGTTTTCAACATGGTCTCAACACACTTAGTGGAGCCACATCTGTGGTCTGGATTTGGCCTAATTTGATCTGAAACTGCCTCCTTCTCTTCTGCTTCCAGTTGCAGTCTCACTTCTGGTCACATGGTGGTGCCACAGGCCCCTCAGTGGCCTTGACTGCAGAGGACCATAGCCTTTTTCTCCCAGCTCCTGTGCTTTTATGTTTAGTTCTAAGTGTATTCTGGCACTCAAAGTGTTTTGATTTCTTCAGGGTTTGATCAGGGAGATGCCAACTCAGCAGTGCCTGATGATGGAGGTCCTATCTCAGCAGAGGAGACATAGCCTAGGCCTACGGGAGCTTTCTTCACACTCAAATACTTTGTCACATCCTACCTGACTTCAGCTTACTGTGCAAACTAGGTATGACAGGAGTTCAATTCTCCTTGGCCTATCCACTGAGGCTGCCAAGAGAGGAACAATCAGGGTTTGCTTCCTTCTGTGTTTTCAGATGACTTATGACCAGATGTGACAGCAGAGGCTCCCTTGGCAGGACAGCAGCTAAAATACACCCTTGCCTTGTGCCAGGCTTCCTAGCCCATGGTGACCTGGTACAATGGTCCACCCTGAGAATGTGGAACCCCAGAGGAGACTAAAGTACACTTTATTGGCCAATCTCAGAGATCCCAGAGACCCTGGTAGCCTTAGATCACTGTCCTCTTCCATGGGATTGAGGGTCACAGGGCCCTCTATGGGTAAAGTTTAAAGCTGGATGTTCCTGCTAAATGGGCTGGAATCCAGCCCAATATCTCCCATACCACAAAAAGCCATTCCAGCTTCCCAGCGGGATGGACTCCTGAGCCCATGATCTTCCCCAGTAATATATTCCACCATGGTAGAAGACCATTTGGCAAAAATCAGCTTTTGCTTGCATTATTGCTTGTTGTACCACCTCTGTTCCAAGGACCCACTGATGATGGGACCACGCTGGAATTCAAAGCATCATGTCTTAATCACTCCATGCACAGAGCATAGCTATATGGTTTAACAACCCAATTGTTCAGTCACCAGCCTGCACAGGCCCCCTCTGTTGGAGCTCAGGATTCACAGCAACTAAAAGAACAAAACCTTCAGGATTTGTCCAGCCAGGAACGATGCCTATAGGAGCCTGCCATGTCCCCATCTCTTTGGACTGCAGCCAAGAGAGCTCAAAGGGTCTTGTCCTAAGCTATCCCACCTGCAGGTTTTTGCTGCAATAGAGCTGCCTGCAGGTTTTTGCTGCAATAGTGCTGCTTTCAACAAGACACAGGTAATAATGTCCTTTGAGAAGCAAAAAGCTGACAGCAGAGACCAAATTTAGGGAACACCAAGAGAGGAAATGTGAGAAGCAGCAGCTGTCTTGTGAGAGGCAAGAGGAGCCTACAGACTTGAGTCCCTTCAGCACCAGCTGTACTGCCAAGAAGGGCTGTATAACACTTGACGGAGAAAAATAAGCAAGGAGCTTCTTCAAAGTGACTGGCAAAGTGGGATTTTTTCCTATGAAAGCCAATGCAATAAATAAATTTGTTAGTCTTTAAGTGCGACAGGACTCTTTACTTGTTTTGGTGACCTAGACTAACACTGCTGCCCCTTTGGAACTTGACAAAGAGGGATTCGTGTACACTGCATCGGTCTAGGAGAATCCAATGCATCTAGCAAAAAAACAAAGCCTTAAATGCCAGCTGGCCTGTCGACTCGTCTTTCCATCAGCAAATCAGAGACTTTGAAACAGAAAGATACATGGGAGTTCCAAAGGGGCAGCAGTGTTAGTCTAGTTCAGTAAAACAAACAACGAGTCCTGTGGCACTTAAAGACAGTATCCTTCAACCATAGTTCTTGCACTGTTCTTTACAGCACCTCCTGTCAGGGCAGTCTGGGACTCGAGCATCTGGGACAGTTGGAATGAAATAGCTGGAAGGTCCTGTCACATCCATAACCTGCGTTTAGGTACCATTCAGCACAGCTGTTCCTGCTATGAGGCCCTGGAATTAAGTATCCTGTAGCTTCCTTCCATCCTAAATTCCCTACCCATCCTTATCTAGCAGTAGCCAGAAACTAATGTTGCTCCCCAGGACAGCACTCCAAGTGATTCGCCAGTGCCAGCCCTGAGAAGTAGCTGGAATCCTAAGGGTTAAAGATATGCAGATTTTGTGCTGCTCCAAATCGTGAGCTAGCCCCAGGTGGTACTCTGAATGGGGCACAAAGAGTGACTCCCAGGGGTGCAGAGAATGCTTGCTGGTTGGAGCTGCTCCACTTACAACTCCTGCGTAATCCAATGGAGGAGGAGAGAGACAGTGTGAACCCAGCAGAGGAAATACTGGAGGTGAACACACAAACACACAACACCCTCACATGCATGCTGCCTCACCTCCCCACACACCTCTATATATCCCCTCCTCCCCTGTCAGATACACAACCACACAGTGTCAGGTGTGTGTGCTTTCTCATCCCTCCTGGTTCAAAGAAACTTCTTGTGATGCCTTGTGACTTCTTGCACACTCAGTAAGTTCGTGGATGATGCCAAGCTGGGGGGAATGGTAGACACTCTGGAGGGCAGGGACAGGATCCAGGGAGACTTAGACAAATTGGAGCAGTGGGCCAAAAGAAATCTCATGAGATTCAACAAGGACAAGTGCAAAGTCCTGCATTTAGGATGGAAAAACCTAGCGGTTAAAGTATAATTTGGTGGGCCCTGGAACCCTCTGGCACAGGAGGGCCCCCCCTCCAGCTCAGGTGGGCCCCCCAATACCCATCCCCAGAACCCACCCCCTGCCCCAACACCCACCCCCCTGCACACACCCACACACACAGAGCAACCCCCAAGCGCGCACACACACACAACCCCCAGCAGCCTCCTCCAAAGCCCTTACTTGGGCAGTTTGCAGGCTGCCTGACCCGCCACAAGTGGCTCTGACTTTCAGGGTGAGATTCACAAACTCCTGACTTGGGGCAGCTCTCTGCTACCTGGGCTTAAAGAGGAGCAGGGTTAAAGGGGGAACGGGGCATAAGGTGGAACAGAACTTAAGGTGGAGCCACAGAAACCTTGCATTCTGGCTGCTGTCGCTTTTTTGAGCAGGGCCTCAGAACACAGCATTCCGGTGCGTTCCTCTATTTATAGTGGTCCCAGAAGGCTGCCAGCCTAAAAATAGGGGGCCCCAGAACTGTGTTCCTGTGCATTCCCCCTTATTTTAACCCCCTGGAAAAACCCCATGCACTACTACAGGCTGGGGAGCAATTGGCTAAATAGCAGCTCTGTAGAAAAGGACCTGGGGGTTATGATGAATGGGAAGCTGGATATGAGCCAACAGTGTTCTCTTGTTGCCAAAAAGGCCAATGGCATACTGGGCTGCATCAGTAGGAATGTTGCCAGCAGATCGAGGGATGTGATTATGCCCCTCTGTTCAGCACTGGTGAGGTTGCATCTGGAATACTGTGTCCAATTTTGCACTCCCCACTACAGCAAGGATGTGAACAAATTAAAATGAGTCCAGCAGAGGACAATGAAAATGATTAGGGGGCTGGGGCACATGACAGGAGAGACTGATGGAACTAGGCTTATTTAGTCTGCAGAAGAGAAGACTGAGGCGGGAGTTGATAGCAACCTTCATCCTACCTGCAAATAGTGTAGTGACTAACACATCTGCTGTACATGCAGAAGGTCCTAGCTTCAAACGCCAGGGGGCTGGACTAGATGATCTCATGAGGTCCCTTCCAAGCCCATGATTCTATTCTAACTACTTGAAGGGGTGCTCCAAGGTGGAGGAAGCCAGGCTGTTTGCAGAAGTAACAGAAGACACAACAAGGAGCACTGGTTTCAAGTTACAGCTGGTGGGGCCAAGGTTGGATATTAGGAAAAACTTTCTCACTAGGAGGGTGGCATTGGAATGGGTCACCTAGCGAGGTGATGGAATCTCCATCTTTGGAGATATTTAAGGCCTGGCTGAACAAAACCCTGGCTGGGATGATTTAGTGAGAGTGGTCCCTTCTTTTAGCAGGGAGTTGGACAAGATGACTTCATGAGGTCCCTTCCAACCCTATGATTCTATGTTAGACAAGTCAGGTTCTCTCTGTGCCTTGGTTCCTTCTTGGTACAATAAGGAGAAGGTGTTACCTTATCCCAGGGGTGGTTGTAAAGAAGAATGTGTTAGAGATTGTAAGGCCGTCACAGTGTTTTCTCCAGGAATTGAAATGAGGGGGCAGGGCTTTAAATTTACAAGGAGGGTATGTCCACATGTAGGTTTTAAAGCAAAACAACTCTGGTTGTTTCGCTTTAAAAAAAATCAGGCCTGCACAACATTTTGTTGTTTCGATATGACAAGCTCCACGCTTGCCGGTGCTGGGGGAAGGCACCCCCGCATCCGCTAGAGACGTGCTAGCCAGGCTGCAGGGAGTGCTCCCCTGGCTCCTGGCACACTGGCTGGGCTGTGGGGGAGAGGGAAGCCCCGCGCCTAGATTTTTCAGTGCTGGCTGGGTGGCAGGGGAGAGGGAACCCCTACGCTTGGCTTTTTTAGCACTTGCCTGGAAGAGGGTGTTCCCTCTCCCCCGCAGCCCGGCCAGCGCACCAGGAGCCGGGGGAGCATTCCCTGCAGCCCAGCTAGCACGGCTCTAGCCGATGCGGGGGTGCCTTCCCCTGGCACTGGCAAGTGCACTGCAGCTGGGCTTGGGGGGGGGGTTCTTCTCCCCACCGCCCGACTAGTGGTGGAAGCGCTGGGCGTGCAGGGACCCTTCCCCGCTGCCCAATCACTGTGGGGGATGCTGGGCGTGTGACGTCTCTTGCCTGCCACCTGGCTGGAGCTTCTGGGGGTGCCTTCTCCACCCCCTCAGCCAGCACTGGATGCCGGGCACATCAGGGTCTCTTCTCCCGCCACCTGGCTAGCAGGCAGGGCTCCCTTCTCCCCCAAGCAAGGCTGCGTGGAAGGCTGCAGCCAGTCTGGGGGGATGTCTTCCCCCCCTACCCTGGGCTCAGGGAGCCCAGACCCAGTGGGAGATGCTTTTCCCCTGCTACTGGCTCCCCTAGGGAGAGTCAGGCAGGGGAATGGGTGGCAACATGGCCCTGCCAGGGGGCCATGTTGCTACACCTCCCAGC
Organism: Podocnemis expansa; assembly: GCA_007922195.1. Taxonomy (NCBI): domain Eukaryota; kingdom Metazoa; phylum Chordata; order Testudines; family Podocnemididae; genus Podocnemis; species Podocnemis expansa. The sequence goes on from ML682037.1 coordinate 1,820,640, forward strand.
ATGCCCCTCTCCTAGATCAAACTAGCATGAGTTAACTGAAAGCAATTTAATGATTTTTGTAGTGATTCAATTAGATCACTGTAAGTTAAATCAATTTTCCTGCTTGTGTGTGGACATAGCCGGAGTGTCTGAGAGATAATAAGGAGTGAGACCATGAGGGTAAAGGGGGACTGTACGGTACCATAATAAAAACTGAAAAGTGTTTCACAATCATTTTATTTAGTTTATCTCATAATACAAAATTATATAAGATAATTCATTCCAGAGCAAACTACAAAGAGTTACAGAGGAATCTTAGAAAACTGGATGACTGGGAAACAAAATGGCAAATGAAATTCAATGTTGATAACTGCAAATTAATGCACATTGAAAACAGAATCTCAACTATATGTATACCACGGTGGGGTATAAACTAGCTGTTACCCCTCTAGAAAGAGAACTTGGAGTCAGAGCAGTAACTACGGCGGGGCTAACAGGGCGAAGCCCCGAGCAGCCCAGAGCGGCTTAATGGAGACGCTCAATTAAAGGGGTGGCTTTCATGGTGCCAGCTCTAAGCATCATTAATGAGAAGGGGCGCGTTCCGGAACGCACCCCGGGCACCAAAACCCAGCATTATGGGTCTGTTTGGAGTGCATTATGGGTAGTCTGCTGAAAACATCTGCTCAATATGGAGTGGCAAGAAAAAAGCTAGTGGCATGTTACGAACCATTAGGAAAGAGATAGACAACGAGACAGAAAATATCATAAAGCTATTATATAAATCTGTGGTACTCCCACATCTTGACGATGGCATGTAGACCTGGTTGTCCCATCTCCAAAAAGATAAATTGGAATTGGAAAAGGTATAGAGGAGGATTAGGGAGATGGAACAGCTTCCCACATCTTCAAATCATCTGATGAAGTGGGATTTTCTCCCACAAAAGCTCAAGCAAAAAATAAATTTGTTAGTCTTTAAAGTGCCACAGAATTCCTTGTTTGTTTTATTAATAAAACTGAGACTTTTCTGCCCAGGAAAGAGATGATAAAGGGGAGCTATAACAGAGGTCTATAAAATCTTCATTGGTGTGGAGAAAGCAAATACAGAAATGTTATTTAATGCATCATTAATGCAAAGACTAGGGGGTCACCCAGTGAAATTAATAGACAGCAGGTTTAAACAACCAAAACCAAGTATTTTGTCACACAACGTACAGTCAACCTGTTTAACTCTTTGCCAGGGCATGTCATGAAGGCCAAGACCACAACAGCGTACAAAAAAGAATTGGAAAGTTCACGGAGAATAGGTCCATTAATGGTATTAAACGGGATGGGCAGGGATGCAACATCATGCTCTGAAGTGTTCCTAGTCTCTGTTTGTCAGAAGATGCGACTGGACAACAGCAGATGGATCATTCCATGATTGCCTGTTCTGTTCATTCCCACTGGAGCACCTGGCATTGACCACTGTCAGAAGACAGGTTATTGGATTAAGTGGACAATTGGTCTGACACAGTACAGCTGTTCTCATGTTCTTATATCAAAATTAATTATAACATACATGTGGTTAGTACCGAATCTCTCCAAGATAATGATCTCTAAATAATAAACTTGGCAAATCAAGCATTTTAAAAATCTTGGCCTACTAGGAAACATATTTATATAAATTCCCCATTCTCAAATCTTGCATTCTAGATTAAAGTCAGTAAAACACAGTCCAACAAACAAATGTTGCTTTCACTCATCTCTCCCATCTCCCTTTACCACACTCCACTCACCATTGTCCTTGGGAACTTCACTGCTAATGCTGGTAGGCAGTCTGGTCCACAGAAACACTGTCCCAAAATTAGGTCTAAGCACTTAAACGTAATTTTCAGTTATTTCACTTCTTGGGGTCACTTAACAAAAACAAACAAATAAGGAGCCTTTTGACACTTAAAGACTAACAAATTTATTTTTTGCATGAGCTTTCATGGGAGAAAATCCCACTTTGTAACACACTTTGAAGATGAGGGAACTTACAGAACGGTAGGAAATAAATGCAGGGAAATGTGTAATTCATGGGAACAGTCACACTGTAACAGCAAATCAAAACTGTTGTAAAGATTCAAACATTGTGGAACAGCATGCAGAGGGAGATGAGGTCAAATCACTTATTGTAATGAGAGAAAAATCCAATGTACCTGTTAAGCAACCAAATTTAGAAATGAATTCAATTTCAATAACTTATGTTTGAAACCTTGATTTAATATTCATCTGTGTGAGCTCAGCAATTAGCAAATCATTAATGGAGTGATCACAAAGATTGAAATTCTGACCCACTGGTTTTAGAGTGTTGAGATTTCTGGTGTCAGATTTGTGCCCATTTATTCTTTTGTGCAGAGACTGTCCTGTTTGTCCAAAATATAAGGCAGAGGGGCATCTCTAACAAAACAAAACAAAAGACTTTCTATGGAGCCTACTCCACTCTATCTTTTAACAAGGAGGGGCAGGTCAAATGGTGATTGTAACTCTTAGGCAGAGCTAACACCACCAAGTAAAACACCTGGTCCCATCCCCTCCTCTCTCTCAACCAAGAATCCATCTGGCATCTGAACTGTCTGCTTAACAAGTGCAATTCAGTTCATTGTGACCCCGCCCCTCGGTTCAGACTAAGAACTGTTCTACTGACCTTTTACTCATGCAGGAAGGATAATATTTAATTTCCCCTACATTGTATACTAAAGTGATTTGTAACCCACTGAACATCAGCTTGAATTGATCACTTGGGCAACACAGCTCTATCTGCATGATACCTAGGCACAGTAGGTGTGTTGTGTTCATGTAAACACAGTCTGAAGCGTTTCCCCCTCACCCCTCAACTCATCACTAGTTGTCAGGGCACTGCTCATTCAGACCTTGCTAACAAATCATAATTTAAAATATTAGGACAGCCAACATCACCTAAATGAACACACTGACAGTGTTATAAAAACAGCAGTGTGAGAAAGCTAGGCTTTTTTCATGATTTTCAAACCTATTATGCTTTTTCAAGTACAGTGTTTTATTGTATACTGTGTATGCTTTTAAAGTGTGTACTAACATTTCAATTGCACCTCACATTTCCAGCCAATGACTAAATTCATAACATTGCTTGTAATTACTTGACAACTGGTGGTGGGTGTGTATGTGCTGGGAAAACTCATGGGGAGTGTAGGGACATCCCTGCTCAGATAGTTTGGTAGTGGTGGGTAAGACCGGTATCATTGCACACAAACAGCTGTCACAGCTACAAACCTATGTGGGCCTGTCTCATATGCAATTGAGGCTTCTTCTGTTATCAGCTCTGCACACATGCACTGGCACGTCCCACACCTGTTACACAAAGCATACATAGTGTCTGATGCCTCTGGGATTACCATAACACACAGAAAATTGCAGGCATGGTATCTCACACGTGTATTCAGAAACTGCCTCTCAGATGCAGAAATCCCTTCTCTTTCATTCACATTCCAGAGCATTTCTTTTCCACGTGTCATTCTGTCTTCCTCAGCACTCCCACGCTGTCCTTGTGTGAACTGACAATTTTAGGAAAATGCTGTGCCACACATGCACGCACACACACACACCACAGCTCTGTCATCCTGTGGCGTGGAGGTGTTACACACTAAAGTGAAGGAGAATGGGGTCAGGATTACCAGAGAAAACCCCTTAAAGCAGGGACTCTCACCCTCTTCCTCAATAGTGATATGCTGCACCCTAAGGCCAAAGGAATCCAGGCTGCTGCATGAACAAATATCCTTGGTTGGTGCCTGAGCACTCACCATCACTGCTGCTTTTTTGGCAGATTGTGGGGACTTTCCGCCAACTGCACTGGGAGCCAAAAGCCTCTTCCCAGTGGGAAATGGACTGTAGGAATACAGGAAACCAGAGCAGTCTGAGGGGTTTCTTACCCTGTGGCCCTCCTCTGTTGCCTTACTTGCTGTCCAGTCTGTGTTCTTTCACTGGTGCTTTCTCTGATTCCTCACTCATTTGCTTCCACATAATTTGATTCCTCCTTTACTCCCTCCCCTGATTTCGCCTCAGTGCCTACTGCCTACTAGGGCCGGGGCACCCTTATTACCTGCCTTTGCTGCCCCCCCCCCATCTCATTTGCTCTTCACTTGTTATCCTCCACCTCCCATTGCATCACTCCCAATGAGTACATTTCCTTTCTCTCCCACCACACTAGGAAGATCTGTTAATAGTAACATGACAACAAGCCTCAATTCCTTTGGCTAAGATTAGAGATTTTGCTTCGCTTGGCAAGACCCTGCCCCTGGCAGTCTGGCTCCCCAGGATCCCCAAGAAACTGCACTGAATTTTCACAGCCCAGCTGCACTCATTTAGCTTGCAGGAAATTCACTGTCAGAGAACGATGCAAAGTCCCAGTTTGGCTGTTTTTTTTGGAACTCCCAAACAAATCAACATTTCTTCTCTTTCATTTTTGAAACCTTAGATCATTTGCCAAAGCCAGCCTGGATTGGGAGGAAGCAACTAGCAGACAGGCAGATGGCTGTATGCAACTGCTATCATGAGGCTAGGAAAACAGGTAAGTGCAGGAGAGAACAGAGGACTCTTGGGTTCTTTTCTCTCTCTCTCTCTCTCTCTCCCTTGATGACCTCATCTGTTAGATGGGCCTAGGGCAGGGGTCTCAAACACATGGCCTGTGGGCCACATGCGGCCCCTAAAGCTATTTCCTGCAGCTGGCAATGATGCGATCATTACTGATATTTGCAATATCATCGTATGAAAAGGTTTCAGTGGTGCGGCCCTTGGGCTAGCTATTAGTCCTCATGCCGCCCTCTGCTAGTCCTCATATGGTCCTCATGGTGATTTGATTTTGAGACCCCTGGCCTAGGGAAACAGTTTGTGATATTTAACCACTTCCTTGCATGTTGAGATCACTGAACACAAGGAGCTATGGACATTTTCCTAGACTTTAAGACCAGAAGAGACCATTCTGATCATCTAGGCTGACTTGCACATCACAAGCCCCAGAACCTTGCCCACCTGGCTCCTACAGTAGGCCCTGTGGCTGAGTTACTGAGGTCCTCAAATCTTACAAGTTACAGAGACTCCACCATTTATTTTAGTTCAAACCAGCAAGTGATGCGTGCTCTGTGTAGAACAAACAAGGAGTCTGGTGGCAGTTTTAAAGACTAACATTTATTTATTACATGAACTTTCATGAGAGAGAATTCCACTTTGCCAGTCACTTGAAGAGGTGAAAGCTCATGCAATAAATAACCTTCTTAGTCTTTAAAAGTGCTCCCAGACTCCTTGTTTGTTTTGCTGGACTAGACTAACATGGCTACCCTTTGGAGCTTGGCCTCATGCTCTGTGTCGCAGAGGAAGGCCAAGATTCCCCCAGCATCTCTTTTCCTCCATGGGAATGCTTAGAATGGAGCTCAGGCAGCTTTGATCCCTAGTTCTCTGCTCTAAACCTTAGACCTCTGTGGTGCTTGTGTGTCCCCCTTCCTCTGCTGAGGCTTGCTATATGGGAAACACAGCAACCTCTGAGCACTTACCTTGAGAAATCCCCTGGCTGTAGAGCAGAAGAGGGAAGAAAACTACCTTGGTGCCAGAAAGTGAAAGACCTTGCACAAGGTCATGGTGCCCTTAGAGACCCCACCCCTGAGAAGCAGGACCAAGTACTATGCAAATGAGACCATACTTTTTATTCAAATAAAACCAAACATATTAAAGCAATATAGTCTTTTGAAAGGAAGAAAGAATACTTAAAAAAAAAATTTCAGATGTTCTCCTGTATTTTACACTGAGCCACTGAGATTATTGAAAGCAAAGGAAATTTAGTTTTAATTCTCATATTCTGTTCACCACTGATGCTGTTTGTTTCATCCAGCTTCTGGGGAGGAGAAAATTCAGCCTTGCTCTACTGGGTGTAAACTTCAACCATAAGGGAAAAGTTCTATGCTGCACAGAGCATGGGCACGGGCCCAAGAGACTTCAAACTGTATAGGATTCAGTCCACCCCCCAGAACAGTGATAAACTGCAAGTGAATGAAAACCAGAGAGGGACTTACATGCCTCCCTTTATTCCAGCCTTTCTATCACTGAAAGCCTTGAGCATGTAGCACCTTTCTCTCCTCCCTCCCTATTACAGCAACAGCTGCAGGGGAAAGTTTGTCTTACATCTTCAGCCTATGGTCCTTCCCCTCAGGAAACCAAGCTCAGCTGCCATATCTCAGCAGTTGGCACTCAGTTAATTAGAGAAATGGGCTGTGATCACTGCGAGCACCTAGTTGGTCAACCCTCCCATTTGATGCAGGCTGCTGGGCCTACTTCAAATGAAGCAGCACCAGGTCCCCTGGGAGAGTAGTTCACAGTGTCTCTTGTCTCTTCTGTGGGGGCAGTGTGGTTTACTAGTGTCTGACAGAAAGAGACTTTGGAAAGCAGAGCTCTGAAGCTGCCCTGCCTTGAAAAGAAGGGGGGGCGGGGGAGACTTAAGGACTCACATGGCAGGGCCTGATTGAGCAGCTGGGGGAAGGACAGCAGTGGGTTGATGTCCACTGCATCACTTTAATAACAGCTAGATATTGTCTAGTGGTGGCTTTACAAAGGAGGGCAAATGGTGACATGGGGCAATGTCTAGTGTCACCAGCTGGACAGTGGCACAGTTCCAAATGGATCCCAGGTCTGTTGAGTCCCACTTGAGTGCTCTGTACTCTTAGACACAGCGCCTTCTCCTTTTGATAGGGGACTGGGCTAGCAGGAGCTGCTGGGTGAAGGTTTAGACTTGGTGCTGTCATGGACTTATGCAATAACTTGGAGTGAGTCACGGGTACCCCGAAGTCAACTATTACAGGAGAAGCCCAAGGAAGAAAGCAACAGAACACTGCTAGTCATCACCTACAACCCCCAACTCAGACCTCTGCAGCACATCCTCAGGGATCTACAGCCTATTCTACAAAACAATCCCTCACTCTCTCAGGCCTTGGGAGACAGACCTCTCCTCGCTTATGGACAGCCCCCAGCCTTAAGCAGATACTTACCAGCAACTACAGACCTAACAGCAGACTCATTGAAGCAGGCACATATCCCTGCAACAAACCATGCTGCTAACTTTGCCCACATATCTGCACACAAGATAATATTACAGCACCTAATAAAGTCAGTTATTCCATCAAAGGCTTATTCACCTGCTCATCCGCCAATGTGATTTACGCCATTGTGTGCCAGAAATGTCCCTCTGCTTTATATATTGGACAAACTGGACAGTTTCTGTGCAAAAGAATAAATGAGCACCCAATCTGACATCAGAGATCACAACATTCTAAAACCAGTGGGTCAGCATTTCAATCTTCCTGATCACTCCATTGATGATTTACTAATTGCGGTGCTCAGACAGATGAATACCAGATCAAGGCTTCAAAGAGAAGCTGCCGAGATCAAGTTTATTTGCAAATTTGATTGCATTGCTTCAGGGCTTAATAGAGGCTCTGGATTTTTCTCTCATTACAACAGGTGATTTGACCTCGTCTTCCTCTATATGCTGTTCACCAGTGTTTGTCTTAACAACAACTTTGATTTGCTGTTACAGTGTGATTTGATCTCCTGACTTACACTTTATTTGCTCCCATTCTGTAAGTTGCCCCATTTTTAAAGCGTCTGATGAAGTGGGATTTTCTCCCATGAAAGCTCATGCTGTAAATAAATTTATTGGTCTTTAAAAGTGCCACAGGACTCCTTGTTTGTTTTACTGAACTAGACTAACATGTTTGCCCCTTTGGAACCTACAAAACAAGTGTGACAAATCAGTGGTGAGCTGGAAACATCATGAGTGTCACTTTACTGTACATAGGAGCTACATTCCTGAAATAGCAGGCGTAGCTCTCAACTCCCTGGGGACTTGAAATAATCATCATGGCTTGAAATTCTGATCTCCAGAGCTGAAACATGAGCATTTATATGTTCAACTAAAAAGCTGGTCTCTACAGCTGAGTTCTGTAACAGAATCACATTCTCTGTGGATTGAACAGAGAGGGGAGACGTCTCACATACTGACTGGTGGAGTCTCTTCAGCCCTCAAGGCAAAAGGAGAATCACTATGAGCAGTATAGGGTTTGTGACACACAACCAGCAGTTTTGAGTCCAGCCAACAGGTGAGGCAGCAAAGACACATTCATACACTAGCCAGAGTCCAAGGTTTCAGTTCCCAAGAACTGGGAAAGGTTTTTACAGATTCTTCTCCCTTCTTGGGATTCCTAGCACAAGCTTTTTGTTCTGGGTGTTCCTCCAGTGGATCCTCCTTGAGACCCTTTTGGCTGCCTTCATGCTATGGCTGAGACTCGGCTGAAGTAGCTGTTGCCTGGTGTTAGGGAAGGGAAAAATCCACTGCCTGAGAAGCGACTAGGCTTTGTGGGGACCAAGCTGGGGAGGTAGAGCCAGTGGGTGGTTGGGGACATTATTCCATAAGCTCATTGAGTAAAGAGGAGCTGTGACATGTGCAGGGCAGAAAAGGGAACAAAGTCCCAGCTCCTGTAAGTTCTCTCTCTCCCAGCTGAATTATAGACACCCCTGAGCATTAGGCTCCTGCCTTTTTCTGGGGAAGGAGAATCAATGTGGCAGAAAGAAGAGCAAATGTGGCAGGTGACGAGCTTGGCTTAACAGAGAAATCTTCAGTGAGCTTAGGCACAAAAAGGCAGCTTATAAGTAGCAGCTTGGTCAAACGATTAGGGAGGAGTATAAATAGACTGCTTGAGCATGCTGGTATGAAATCAGGAAGGTCAAATCACAACTGGAGTTGCAGTTAGCAAGGGACATGAAGGGAAACAAGAAAGGTTCCTACAGATATAAAAGGAAAAAGGAGAAGGTCCGGGAAAGTGTGATCCCCTTAAAGAATGGAGGAGGCAATCTAATGACAAATGATGTGAAGAAAGCTGAAGTTCTCAATGGGCTTTTTGTCTGTCTTCACAGACAAGGTCCGCTCCCAGCCTACTGCACTGGGCAGCTGAGAAAGGGGAGGAGGTGAGCAGTTCTCAGTGCTGAAAAAACATGTTTCAGAACTATTTAGAAAGGCTGGACATGCACAAGTCTGGGGTTGGATGTGATGCATCCAAGGATTTTGAGGGAGTCTCAATTGTCTGATGTGATTGCAGAGCTATTGGTTGTTATCTTTGAAAAATTGTGGCAATTGGGGACGGTCCCAGAAGATTGAAAAAGGCAAATATAGGGCCTACCTTTAAAAAAGCGGAAAAGGAGGAACTGGGAAACTATAGACTGGTCATCCTCACCTCAGTCCCTAGAAAAATTCTGGAGCAGGTCCTTGAGGAATCCATTCTGAAGCACTTTGAAGAGAGGAAGTCTATCAGGAACAGTCTGGCTGGATTCACTAGGGGCAAGTCATGTCTAACTAACCTGATTGCCTTCTACGATGAGATGACTGAGTCTGAGGATGTGAGGAACATGGTGGACATGATGTACCTTGACTTTAGCAAAGCTTTTGATATGGCCTCCCACAGTATACTTTCCAGCAAGTTAAGGAAATATGGATTGGATTAATGGACTATAAGATTGATAGAAAACTGGCTTGACAGAATCATTGAGCTTTACACGTAGCAATCAATGATGTCTAGTTGGCAGCTGGTAACAAGTGAAGTGCCCTAACAGTCCATGCTGGGGCCTGTTTTGTTCAACGTCTTCATTAAAGATCTGGAAGATAGGGTGGATTGCACCCTCAGCAGATTTGCTGATGACACTAAGCTGAAGGGAGTGTTAGATATGCTGAAGAGCAAGGATCAGATACAGAGTGACCTAGACTAGTTAGAGGATTGGACCAAAAGAAATCTGATGAACCTCAAGAGGGCAAGTGCGTAGTCCTGCACTTAGGACAGAATTATCCCATGTATATTTGCAGACTGGGGGCCAACTGGCTGGGCAGCAGTTCGTCAGAAAAGCACCTGGTGGTTACAGTGGACAAGAAGCTGGATATGAGTCAACAGTGTTTCCTTAATTGCCAAGAAGGCTTGCAACATATTTGACTGCATTAGTAGGAGCATTGCCAGTAGATCTAGGGAAGTGATTATTCCCCTCTATTCATCACCTGTGAGGCCTCATTTGGAGTATTATGTCCAGTTTTGTGCCCCCCACTACAGGAAGGATGTGGACAAATTGGAGAGAGTCCAATGGAGGGCAACAAAAATTATTAGGAGGCTGAGACACTTGTCTTATGAGGCAAGATTGAGGAAACTGCATTTATTTAGTCTGCAGAAGAGAAGAGTGAGGAGGTATTTGATAGTAGTCTGTAACTCCCAGAAAGGGGACTCAATGGAGGATGGAGCTAGGCTGTTCTCATTGGCGAAAGATGACAAAACAAGGAGTAATGATCTCAAGTTGCAGTGGGGGAGCTCTAGGTTGGTTATTAGGAAAAAACTTTTTCACCAGGAGGGTGGCGAAGCACTGAACTGGATTACATAGGGAGGTGGTGGAATTTCTGTCCTTAAGGTTTTTAACATCTGACTTGACAAAGCCCTGGCTGGGATGATTTAGCTGGGGTTGGTCCTGCTCGGGGCAAGGGGTTGGACAAGATACTACCTACCCCCAAGTCCCATCCAATCATTATCTTCTGTGATTTCTATGAAACATGTGAAGAAGATATTTAAGTCCCATCCATACCTTGCACTCGCACTAAGCTGAGGCAGCGATTTGTTGCTGATTCACAAGCACCACTCCTGTACCAATCCCCCTGCCTTTCCTGATCCTAGCAACCCACTGGGTGGTTGGGTTCAGTACTGAGTCAGACAGAGGGAAAGGAGAGTCTTACCTCAGTGCCCTCCAGCCTTCTGATCTGGATGTGTTTTGGGAGTGACATTACAGATCAACCACTTGCTAAGTGCAGCGTAAACAGCACAGTGTGTTAGAAACCATGCCACACCATGACATGCAGTGTGTGAGCAGACTAAAAGTGTTCAGAGGGAGCCTCTGGAGTAGCAAGTCATCAGAAAAGACCATCAGTGGCTTTGCTGGTAAATAAGGCTAAATGATTACAACAGAGATGCCTTAGGATCCTCCTGTCCCACTCGCCCTTCACCTTCTCTCACTTGCTACTGCTGCCTGCAGGTCAAGGTGTTGGAGAACAGCTTCTTTTCTATAGGGTCCCCTTCACTCATCTCACTGGAGAAGTGGGCTAAAGACTATCTGAGTGCTGCCATGAGGGCCGGAGAGAGGTTAATTAATCTCTTCCCTGCATGTAAGATCAGAAGTGTGGAAACATTATTCCTAAACTTTCTTGCCCCACTGCCTGCTGTACAAGAGCTAGGTGGTGGTATTATTTTGCAGGCGGGAACACTGAGGCATAAGAAAGCAGTGAGATGGGTCCCACCTCAAGTTGCTGATAGATTTGGGAATCAAATCCAGGATTATTGGCTCCTCGTCTTGTACTTAGAATAACCTCCTTGGATTACGGCAGCAATAAGATAGGAAAGGGTGATTTGAACATGGGACTGGAAACTGGGAACTGAGTCTGTTTGGTCAATGACTCTGTGACCTTATACAAACAAGTCTTTTCTTCTCTCCATGCCTCAGTTTCTCTGCTAAGCGACCTACCTGCTAAGAAAGGATTAGCGTGTTAATAAAACATCTTGAAAAGGAACAGCTCTGTATGATGCTAAGTAGCGATAGGATTGTCAGTAGCAAGGGATGGCTGTGACTCACACTACCAGGTTCCTGTAGTAAGTGACAACAACGAAAGTTATTATGCTTCTGGTCTATAAACAGGGTTAAGAGGCCACAGTGCAGAGTCAGCCCCCTCATTATATCACCACCACCACTTAAAATCCACTTGGATCAAAACAAAACTGAATCACCCCAGAGCTAGCGTCTTCCAGAAATTAGGTTTACCAGCCAGCAGGGCAGGGAAGCAGCCCTCCTGCCTACATGCTTTGCTCGCAGGTATGGTGTTGAAGGACTGCCACCACCTACACAATCCTTTACTGTATGGTTTCCCATGAGCAACCTGTTCTGTATTCCACTCAGGCCCTCCTATTCCAGGAATCCGTAGGAAGCAGCAAGTGTGGACTGTTTGTTTCAGAGATTCTGTCTGGGCTGAAAAGTTGCCAGAGCCCTGCAGAGGCTGTGGACATGGTGTAACTCTTATCTGTTGTATTGTAATAGTGCGTAGGAGTCCAAGTCAGGGACCAGGACCCCAAAGCATTAGGAGCTGCACAAACACAGAACAAAAAGATGGTTCCTGTCTCAAGGATTTCACAGCAGTGATGTACCTGGTCCCCTTAGTTCCCCTGTGTGATAAGCAAAGTCTTTATAAGGCTGTTTTCTAACCCACTAAGGAAGCTGTGTGGCTCACTCATCACGCCTGTGGCTGTTACATTTTAAGCAGAGCGTCTCTTTCCATTTTGCTAGATGAGAAGGGTCAGCTTTGGTCATTATCTGGATGGAACCTTTATGGAACACTTGGTCCTGAAGGAATTATTGTTATTGGCTTGTTGGGGGGGGTGGCTTGACTCAGTACTTACCCTTGCACAGTATTAGGGGCTACTGTGCTGCAGGGGTGATGTGGGAGAATCTCTGAATCTACTGCAGATGGCTCTGCTGCTGGAGTTGTTGTCTTTTAGATGAGCCAGAAAATAGAAGCCCTGATCTTTTGTGGCTGTTAAAGATCCCCTGGCTCTTTCTGAGTGTCAAAAAAAATATCAACCCACACTCCTAATTCTATGAGATAAGATCACTCAGGCACTGAATTTCCAGCCGTAGATAACGCTGCAGTCCTGGTAGATGCACTGGACCTGATTTTCAGAAGTTTTGAGCATCCACAACTCTCCTTGACTTCAGTTTGCAGCTGCACAGTCCCAGCACTGCTGCAAATCAGGCCTGTTTTTAGTGCAGCCCTAACACATGAGGCCAATGTTCTCTCAAACCCGAGCAATCTAAAATGGCTTCCTTCCTTGAACAAGAATTAGTGAGAGAATTTACAGGACATAGCACAGAAGACATGGGTCCCTCAGGGAACTGATGGGCAGGATCCCTTGGTAGGCTAATCTGAAGGTGAAAGGCGTTCAAGAGAGCTGGCTGTATTTTAAAGAAACTCTACTAAAGGCACAAGAAGATACCATTCCGATGTGCAGAAAGAACAGCACATATGGAAGGTGTGCAGCATGGCTTAGCAGATAACTTTACAGTGATCTGAAACACAAAAGGGAAACTTACAAGAAGTAGAAGTTTGGACGGATGACGAGGGAGGTGTATAAAGATATTTGTCTGGCCTGTGGGAATAAATCAGGAAGGCCAAAGGCAGCCAGAGTTGCAGCTAGCAAGAGATGTGGGTGCATGACTTATGAGGAGAGACTGACGGAACTAGGCTTATTTAGTCTGCAGAAGAGAAGACTGAGGGGGGATTTGATAGCAACCTTCAGCTACTTGAAGGGATACTCCAGAGAGGAGGGAGCTAGGCTGTTCTCAGTAGTAACAGAGGACAGAACAAGGAGCAGTGGTTTCAAGTTGAAGCTGGGGAGGTCAAGGTTGGATATAAAGAAAAACTTTCTCACAAGGAAGGTGTTGAAGTACTGGAATGGGTTACCTGGATAGGCAGTGGAATCCCCATCTTTGGAAACATTCAAGGCCCAGTTAGACAAAACCATGGCTAGGATAATTTAGTGGGAGTGGTCTTGCTTTTAGCAGGAGAGTTGGACTAGATGACCTCATGAGGTCCCTTCCAACCTTATGATTCTATGAAATTCAAAGAACAGGTCAGGATAGAGAATGATTGGGGAGCCTAGTTTGGGTCTTAAGGGATATCTGACAGGGTCGGAAGAATTCAGAAACAATTCTGAAATTTCCCAGTGCAATGAGGATTTGGAGGGTGCAGAACATTTTTTGACAAAGCAGAAATTTGGCCAGGACCCAGAATCTCAGTGGAGGGATGCTGGGAGGAATAAGCTGAGAATTTGAGTGACTAAGACCCATTTTTACATCTCATCACTCGCTAGTGCTGTGGGATCTATGCTGATTCAAATGGACCAGTGTCCCCCACTAAATCACCAACATCACTTTCTACTAACACAGCACCACCACTCCTGGGTCAGTATTAATCAGGGAAACTCTTTGCAGAACCTGGGTTTTTCTTGGCAGTCTCCCTATCAATGTACAGAATTTTCCTGATCCTGCTTAGCATAGGAATATTGCTAAAAACACAGCTTGAAGACGAAATGCTCTAGGGCAGTGGTTCCCAACCTTTTTGAGTTTGAGGACCTCTTTTTAACATCAAAAAATTTCATGGACCCCCAAATGATAATTGTACTTTTAGTATTTATTGATTAAGAAAGTACTTATAACAAAAAGCTAATTAATTCAGTAATCCTTTTAAATGAATTTGTATTTTATTAATCACAACAGTATCTACATACATTTGAAGAACAGTAATACATATATGTGCGATACGTATTATTTGTTCAGTATGCAGAAGTATAGAAGGTAAGTGGGGGGGCCACATTGGAAGAAAGGATACCTGTCAGTGATGGCTCCCCAACCTTTTCCCCCTCCATGTTCAGAGTGGCATGGGCCCCCCTTTTCCCTCCTGCTCCCCAACCCCGCAGGCTCTCCAACACCTTCCCTTTTCTTTAGCCTGTGGGCCCCCCTAACTCACACTGGTTCCAAGAACCCCTTTCCCCTTCCCTTTCCATAGCCTGTACCTCCTGCGGGCAGGCAAAAATCAGTCTCAGTCACAGGCAGCCAGGCTGGGCTCCTGCCTCTCTCCCACCTGTCACTGTCAGTCATTCAGAATGCTGGCCTTTGGTTGGCTCAGTCCCAGCTGGCCTTTGATTGGCTTGTTCCCACGTGGGCCCCAGGCACTTTTTCCTTTTTTCCTTACTGACTAACTGACAGTGAACAGTTGGGTTGGGGAGCAGTGCGGTGGCTCTCCGGCCTAAGCTGCTGTGACTGAAACTCTGATTGGTTGGCAGACCATAGCAGAGCTGAGCCAGGATTGGCTGAGCACTTCCTTTGTTCCCCTGTGCTGTGACTGGGACCACGTGAGTGAGTCAGAAGCATACCTACTCCTGCTCAGCCTAGAGCCTGTCTTTAGAGATTGGTGCAGCAGACAGCTTCCAGGCACAGCCCAGGCAGCAGCTCCATCAAACTGGTCAGCACACTGGGTGGCCAGATCAAGCCCTGTGAGCTGCAAGTTTGAGACCTCTGATTCAGAGCCCTCTCCAACATGGATCTCTGGCTGGCAGTGACTGGGCCTGGGTTGGGCCTGTGCCACCTGCGCTGGCTGGCAGTGACTGGGGTGGATGTATTCACAGACCCCTTGCAATAACTCCATGGATCCCCACGGGTCCCTGGACCATGGGTTGGGAACCACTGCTCTAGGGCCTTTAGAGAACCCATTTCGGACACCACTTATTGGAGAGGAAACTGACAGACCACCGTAATTTCCTTGCCATTACAGCCACTGGTGTTGTTTACCCAGCTCTTGGCCTTAACCATGGTAGCAAGCTGTTACATCTGTTACAGGTCTGGAATATGAATCCATGGCACGGCTGGCCAAAGTGACATCTCTGCATCTGGTTTAATTCCTGATCTCTACAGACATTTGACTATTCATGGCTAAGAGATGGGGAAAATGACATGGGGCTGATGAGACGGTGATGTTGGAACACAGATTATTGAGTGCCAGTGTGTCACCATCTCCCCTTACTATGTGCTCCTGCCATGGGGAATGCCTAATGGTGATTTCCCTGCACCTGTGCAAGGTGAACTGGGCTGGTTAGCAAAGTCTGAGCTCATCTCAGCCAGGATGCTTTGTTCAGTAACACTCTCAGGCTCCCTCAATCTGAGATACAGGGGCAGCTGGCTCTATCAGAGAGAAATGACCCTACAAAACTCTTAGAGTCTTGTTTTATGATAGTCAGGCCTCAGGGAACCAACTTGTTGTTCCTGACTCACTCCATACAGGCCACTGAAGAGCCTTCAGATGAGGAAGACCAGCTGGCAAAGCTGAGAGAATCATGCGATCCTCTGGGAGGTGCCACTGACTGGATGAGTCTCTTTCTTTACACAAAACAAACAAAGAGTCTGGTGGCTCTTTTAAAGACCAACAAATTTATTTATCGCATGACCTTTTGTGGGAGAGAATCCCTGTTTGTCAGACGCTTGTGCTTGCTTGTGTCTGATGAAGGGATTCTCTCCCATGAAAGCTCATGCAGTATGTAAATTTGTAAGTCTTTAAAAGTGCCATCAGACTCCTTGTTTGTTTTGCTGGACTAGGCTAACACAGTTGCCCCTCTGGAACTTTACACAGTATCTTCCTAGGTCTGTAGATGTCTCACTTGTCTCCAAGTGCCTCTCCCCCAAACTCAGCACACCCTGACTCCCAGGTAGGAGCTGTGTGAGCAGCGGCCCACATGCTGTCTATTGGTCCCTCCTTGAGTATTCCAGTCCCATTGAGCAATAATTTGCAAGCCTGTTAGTCACAGCTCAGGTGATTCCAGTCCTGGGCACTGAAGGCCAGGAACCTCTCCAGAATCTGTGTGATCTGTGTTTCTGACACAACTGCTACGCTAGGGAACAAGCCAAAGCTATATTCTGCCTCCCACAAAAGCGGCAGCACCTTGGGGAGAAATGGGCCCGGTGCCTACTCTGTTTGGAGTCAGATACAGGAAAAGCTTAATTTACTGCTGCTCTCTATGAATGCACTAGAGGAGGGGCAGCACCCCAGATAGGCAGAAGAACTATTGAAGCTAAAGGGCAATGTTGGCAAAAGAACAAATGGGGATAAATTGGCCATGAATAAATATAGGCTAGAAATTAGGAGGTGGTTTCTAAGCGTCTGAGGATGTTCAGGAACAGCTTCCCAGTAGGAGCAAATAGCCTACTGTGACAAAGAAGATTGATAAGTTTATGTTGGGATGATATGAGAGGGTGGCCCAAGAAAACAGGACTCAGGAATCTCTTCAATCTAGGTTCTTGAATGGCTCTCAATTTCACTGACCCATGTTCTGATCTTACCAGGCTCCACTGCTTCTTTGCATTGCCCCTGTCACTTGGATCTGGGAGCTAGAGCTTCCAGAGTCTGTTCCTGGCTCTGGGAGGGAATGTTACGTAGTGCAATGGTTCCCAACCAGTGTGCTGGGGCACACTGGTGTGCCGTGGAAACACCCAAAATGCGCCGCAAGCATCCCCCAGAGTACTGGAGTTAAAGTGCCCTCCCTGCTAAGCCTAGCCACCTGGGCTGTGCAGGGCTGAGAAAAGGCATGGGTTAAAGTAAAGGGGAAGGCACCTAAACACAGTTTGGGGCCCCCTATTTTTAGGGAGGCAGCATTCTGGCCCTCTAAAAATAGAGGAAGGCACTAAAATGGGGAGATCCAGGGGTCCCCCTAAAAATAGCAGGAGCAGCCCAAACGCACCATTCAGGTGGCTCCACCTTAAGCCCAGCCAGTAGAGAGCTGGGGGAGGCTGGGGAGTGTGTGAATCTCCCCCTGCTGGTTGGAGCAGCTCCTGTCAGGCAGCCTGCAAACAGCCCAGGTAAGGTTGGGTGGGGAAGGTGTGTTTGTATGTAGCAGAGGTAGGTGGGAGTGGCGTGTAGCGTAGCATAGGGGGTGTAGCTGGAGTTGTGGGGTGGCTGTTTGGTTGGGGCTGTGTGTGTAGCTTGGGGTTGGGGTGGCTGTGGGGAGTGTAGCTGGGGGCTGGAAGTCTAGTTCTGACCCCTGCGGTGATGGGAGGGTCCATCACAGGCAGCAGTGGGGTGAGGATTTGCCCTGAGTGGCAGGGGGCCGCTGTGGAGAAGGGGGATGTGGGGGCTGTGCCATGCTCCCCTGCCCTGCCTTCCCACTCCCCAGGTTCCCCTCTACCCCCCTACAAAGCGACTCTTGTTCTCGCTTGCTCTCTTCTCTCTTGCTGCCCTTGTGCTGTTCCCCACATGGCTGCCCTTGTCCTCTTCTGCCACCCCTGCCCTGCTCTGCTCCCCACGCTCACTCCTGCCACTGCACACAACTCCTGACCTCCCCTATCTTGCCACCCCTGCTCTGCTACCCCTACTACCCCACATAGCAGCATTTCCAAAACACTGCACCATGGTTCATGAATATTCATAAGTAATTTAAGTTAATTTGACTATTCATGAGTTTTTTAATAGTGATGTGCCTTGAAAAATTTGAAGGTATCAGGGTGTGCCATGGCAGAGAAAAGGTTGGGAACCACTGGCCTAGTGCTTAGACCAGAGAGAGACAGGGGTGTCAGGACTCCTGGGTTCTATTCCTGGTTCTGTCACAGGCTTGCTTTGTGACCTCAGTCAAGGCTCTTCCCCTCTGTGTGCTGGTCTTCCCCATCTGAAAAACAGAGATAATATATTACCGACCACACAGAGGAACTGAAGCTTAATTAATTAGGGGTGGATAGATTGTAAGGCTGCATGTAAAACACATTAAGATCCCCTGCATAGACTTGTAACTGCAAGGTGCTGTCACTGCTGCTCTCGATCACTGGTGGTATTAACCCTCAAGGCGATGCTCCCTATAGTAGTGCATATATAAGTAAATGTCTGGTTAAACGCTCTCTTGCCATCCGCTCACCCTCTGACGTCCTTCAACATCCATTATGGAAAGTCTTGTCAGTTCCTGGGAACACACTGTGGCCAAAAAACATGCAGCCCTGCCCATCTGCCTTAGAAGACAGATGCGTGTGTGTGTTCTCTTTGCAGTCTGTCTCTAGAGTATTTATAACTTTTAATGCATTATAAAATCATTTGATCAGGCAGATCTGCTTGTATGTCATGCATGAGACAACGAGATCTGACTAGGAAGGTGTAGGTGTCTCTCTTTTTTCATGTTCCAAAGGGGTAGCTCTGTTAGTCTAGTTCAGCAAAACAAACAAGGGGTCCAGGGACACTTAAAGACTAACAAATTTATTTATTGCATGAGCTTTTGTGGGACAAAATCCCACTTCATCAAACACTCCGACAGTGGGGAATGTACAGAATGGGAGAAAAATAAATGCAGGGAAGTGTACGTCATAGGATCAGGTCAGACTGACACCAAATCAAAGCAAATCTTTCTCTAACCCTCCCCTGGTCCCATGTCCAAAAGCCATGCAAGTGAACCAGAACAATACAGAATTTTAACCACCTTCCCTCTGATTTCCCTATGAGAGAAAGTTGCTCCCTTTCTGAGTCTGAATCTCAAACCGAGGAAGCATGGTGGCAAACCAGTTGCATCCTGTAGTTGTCACTCTAACTCTGCACCCCACAGTTGTTCACAGCAATAGAATTCAGATGTTCTTGCTGCAAAAAGCACAGCCCATGGTCACTTGATCTAAGCAGCACTCTCTGTTAGTGAGATTGGATTTATGACACATGGTGGAGCAGTTCTGATTTCATGCAGGGGTGAGTGTACCCACTGACGAGTGCAACCCAGCATCACTCTGTGCGCACAGTGCCAACTTGGTCCATCTCAACATTGCACACACTGGCCAGTTAATCCCAGCATTGCTATCTTTCTCCACAACATGCTCACATTAGCATGGGATTTACGAAAGCACCTTTGTGAATTAGGAGTATGAGTCCCATCCAGGTTTGATAGGACTGGCTAAGGCACTGTTGAAATCTTTGCCTTACATGCTCTTCCAGATCCTAAATAACCTGTCAGCCCAAACTCTTACTGGAGTTACCAGATCAGGGAGCACATCTCCTTCAGGCATTCAGAACTGGATCAATTCACCCATGCATCCCCCCAACAGGAAGCAAGGTTGGCAGCTCTCAGTCCGGTTCCTAGGGGGACTGACATTCCCATCCCAAAATAGTCACTGATTGCCTTGTCTTGCTGCATGTCATGGTGAAGAGGTCAAGGATGATTGTGGCCCAATGACTGAACTGCCTCCCCTGAGCACAATGCTAAGGGTAGGTCTACACTACAGAGACTACCTGCAGAGGTGCTTAGATGGTATCTGTACCAACAGAAAGACTTTTTCTGTCAGTGTAAGCACACCACATCCACAAACAAAGGGCTCATCTACACTTAAAATTTAGATCAACCTAAGTGATGTCATCAAGCCATCCTAATCCTTGACATAGATATGGCTAGGTCAGTGGAAGAATTCTTCCGTCCATCTAGCTACAGCCTCCTGGAGAGGTGGATTATCCATAGAGGTGGAAAAAACCCTTTCCCACTATGGGAAGTGACTATAAACAACAGGGCTACAATGCATACAGTTGTGCCCCTGTCACACTTGCAGTGTTGACTTGCCCATCAGTGACTAGGGGAAGCTCTTGCTGCACCTGTAACTAGGACTTGCTGTCCTTGCATCTCACCAGCTGCTAATCCACAAAAATGGATCAGTTTACACTTTCCTGGCTGCCAAGGACACTTCATGGTGTGACGTGAACATCTGCGCTGCTAAACTGCTCAGCCCAGAGTTTGGGAGCCCACCCAAAGTCCTTCGAGGGAAGGGCAAATAAAATGACTGGGGAGGTGGGAGTGTGTAAGGAAACTGAAAGAAGGCCAGATGCTGCTGCTGGTGCCCATGCTGGAAGGAGATGATAGTGGGGGGGTACAGCTACTCCAGAGTTGCCAGGTGCTAAAGGCAGAGGTCTCCTGAGACAAGGCTTTTAGAAATGAAAGAGAAGAAAGGAGGGAGTGAATCACAGCAAGTGCCAGACAGGAAAATAAATAAATAAATACATAAATAAATAAAAGGGACAAATGCTTCAATAGGACATTTCCACTAGTTAGCTGAGCATGCTTCTCCTTTCTTTCAAGCTGGCTCCAGGTGCTGGAAGATGTATCGCACAGCCAGACTAACCTGGGCAGGCAAGCTTCCTACCCCTCCAAAATGCCTTGATGCTGCCCAGCCACCCCCTTGCCCAAGTGCCTGTGGCTAGGCCTGGATGGACCCCTTTCTAGTTAGACCCAAACAATCCATCTCCCCATTCCTGGGGGCAAGAAATGTGCTGATGATGAAGGGTTAAGACTGGACCCTGAGATGGCCACTGCCAGACCATTCTGTGCTCACTCTTTGAAGAAGACAACCAGCCAGAGATGTGCCCAGGGTGGGAGGAGGCAGATGGGGAGTGTGCTGTCAGCAATTCTGTGGAGCGGCCCTGTTTTGGCTCCTGCAAGTGACCAGGTTCTGGCACCCTGCTGCTCTCTTGGCCTCAAAGGTGGCAAAGAGCCTGTGATTTGGGTATTACCTTCAGTACCTCTCACCTCCCAAGCAGCTGCTAACTTCTAAGAAATTATGTGGCACCGCAGCCACTGTGTTCATGGCTAGAAGTTCTGAGCTTAAACCTGCTTGTCAGCTGCACCAGCACCATGTCAGGAAATCCCCTCTCCAAGCCTTTTTACCAGCAGCTCCACTGCAGTTGTGCTCTCAAACAGAGATGCGGTCCTTCTTCCCAGCCATTCTCCCACATCAGGCTGGCTGAGGTGCACACACAGGTCTCTGCCTCATCAATATTGGAAATGAAATCCTCTGGGGGAAATAATGCCCCTCTCTGGGAGCACATGTCCAAGGATTGCCAAGCACTTTACACATTTAATGGTGGTGTTCTTTATCACATGAGCTTTCATGGGAGAAAAAACCTCCAATCAATAAATAAATTTGTTAGTCTTCTAAAGTACCAGAGGACTCCTTGTTTATTTTGCTGAACTAAACTAACACAGCTCCCCTTCTGAAACTTGTGGTGTTCTTACATCCACAAAAAGCAGTCATAGAATTTAGCCCAAGCATCTTTTATTGTAGATTAAGGAAAGCGACAAAACAGAAATAAAGTCTTGATGAGGGAGAGTCTAGTGTGTGTATAGGCTCCCTTAGAGCAGTGGTTTTCAAACTTTTTCTCTCGGGACCCAGTTGAAAAAAATCACTTATGCCTGTGACCCAACAATCACATCTTTGAGCAAGGCATTCCAGTGTTTTGGTGGTGGCAGCAGGCGGCTCCGGGACCCAGTACTTGAGGGTCTGTGATCCAATACTGGGTCCTAACCCTAAGTTTGAAAACCACTGCTTTAGAACATCCTCCATCCACTCTGTCTCACCTGGCAGAAACTTTTAAGGCACAGCACATACAAACTTAAGTCACATAGCTACAATTAGTAGGAAATGTATGGGTAAGAAAGACTGTCTAGAGTAACCATTGCCTCCAGCATTTTTGTTCCATCCTGTAATCTGGGGAGCTGAGACAGTTCTCCAAGTTTTTGGCCTTTTTGGGCTTAAAGATTGGAGGAGATGCATGAGTTGACACTGTCATAGGTATTAGTAAAGAAACATACAGAGAGGAATTGGCAGTGGAGACCCTATGAAAGTGCAACTGTATTGGAGTCATGGCAAGGAACTGTCATTTCAAGCACCATCCCCAAAATTCTGGGAGTGTTGGTTCAAGCTCATCCTAGGGTATAAATACTGGAAAGGAAGGAGCCACAAGGCTTGAGATGTCAATTTTAGCTCCTTTGTTGCAGTGGTCTTAAGTGACGCCCAGGGCCCTCTTTCCACCTTGAAGTCAGTGTCTATTTGATTCCATTTCCTCTCTTCACTCCTTTTAATTGGCAGTGGAGACCCTATGAAAGTGCATCTGTACTGGAGTCACAGCGAGGAACTGTCACTTCCTTCCATGAGTTGGTTTTGAGGTGGAAATCACCAGTTCCCTTTCTCAGTCAATACAAAAAAGATTTTAAATAACTTGGTTGAATCCTTAGCAGTAACATTCATTGTGTGGTGGTGTTTTCCTTCATGACATATATATTGGGAGAAAGAAAAAGAGGGGGCCAAAGGAAACACTTCAGGGACATCCTCAATGCAAATATCAAGAGATGTGGTGTGGACATCACACACTGGGGGTACATCTACACTAGAGCCTTAGGCAGGGGTTAAAGTATAATTTGGGGGGCCCGAATGCTCCCATGCTAGTGGGCCCCTCCTGTGCCAGTGGGCCCCGAGCTCCTGCCCCCCATGCCAATGCCCCACCTCCTGCCCCCAATACCCCCTCCCAGCGCAAGCCTGGCCTCCCCACACTTACCAGTGGTTGCGTGGCTGGGGTGGGGGGGTGGTAGGCCCCAGCTCTGAGCAGCAGCGTGGCTGGGATGGAGTCAGCAGGCCCCAGGTTGGGGGCAGGGTGTGGAAGGGGAGGGGTTTTCGGACGGGGCTTGAGCCCCTCCGCAATGCCTCTGGCCACGGCCCCTGTCCCTGCCCCTGCCCATGCCCACTGGCATGTGGTGGAATGCTGCTCCTGGGCCTGTTATTTTTAGCGAGCTAGTGTTCGGGCCCCTAAAAATAGAACATGGAACTGGAACGGTGTGTTCCGGGGCTGCTATTTTTCAATGGTGGGCCCTGGAATGCAGCGTTCCAGCTCTACATGCTATTTTTAGGGGCCTTGGAATGCTGAGCCCCTAAAAATAGTGGGCCCCTGAACAGCATTCTCCCCCATTCTGGCCTTCTTTAAACCCTGGCCTTAGGTCGACTAAAGGAAGGTTAAGTCAACCTACAGACCGCCATAGCCACGCTGGGCTTTGATTAAGTCGCCTTAAGTGCTTCCTTAAGTCAACTTAATAACACCACCTCTTAAGGTCGACTTAATGCTTAAGTCAACCTTATTAAGTTGACTTAAGCCAATGTAGATGGAGAAAAGCCCTTAAGGCGACATAATTGGCCTCCAGACCCCCTCCCAGAGTTCCTGGCCACCAGGAAGGGTCAACCTAGCACCTGCTAGCGTGGATGCAGGCAGTCTACAGGAGTTTTCAATGTGAATTTCCAAAGGGATAGCCATGTTAGTCTAGTCCAGCAAAAAAACAACAAGGAGTCATGTGGCACTTTGAGACTAACAGATTTATTTTTCACATGAGCTTTCATGGGAGAAGAAGTGGGATTTTCTCCCACGAAAGCTCATGCAAAAAATAAATCTGTTACTCTCAAAGTGCCACATAACTCCTTGTTGTTTTCAGTGTGGACTGTCTAAGTCAACTTAACGGTTAACTTTAAGTCGGCTTAAAGTCAGCCTTTTTAAGTCGACTTAATAGAGCCTCCAGTGTAGACGTACCTTGGGAAACAGTAGCCCAAGACGCAGCTAACTGGTGCAGACTTGTCAAAGAAGGAAGGATCATTGCTGAGGAAAATCGCCTCATTCTGGTCACAGAAAAATGACAGAAAAGAAAGGACGTAAAGCCATCATGCAGTAATCATGGAGCTACTCTGCCTTCCAACAACACTCAAGTATCGGACTCCTCCCTCATCAAAGGGTCCATATAAAATAAACCCCATGAAAGAGATCATCCTAGACCCATGGACTAGGCACATGGTTAATTTTATGGCATGGCTAATGAACAGACATGAATGAAACTCAGTACTCTGGATCCTTCAGGGTCTGTAATCTCTGAGTGTAAACAGAGCCCAGCTCAAAGCAATTCAATCAATCCACAGTTTCTGCCTTCATGGTGCAGTTTGGAGGCTTGAAATCATACTCCATGACCAGGCACATGCTTCTACTCTGTCTTTACAAGTCACAGAGATGCAGCAGGAACAAAGTCAACAGGGCAGGGGTCTCCTCCTGTTTATCCATCATCATAACTTTGTTTAGTGGATGCTCACTGGGTGATTTAATTAAAGTAGTTAATTATTGTCTAGTTTGTTTAATTTTCTCTGTTTATTATCCTCTGACATGGCACATCCAGGATGTAGCATGTAAGCAGAAATGACTCTAGCATGCTGAGAAATCCACCTTACCCAGAGCAGGGCATGTTATCCGCTCTGCTGGTAGAGCTTTGCTCTATGAGGATCTTTTCATGCTAAGTAGGGGTGGGGTTACCAGATGTCAGGCAAAAGGAAGACGCGTCCTCCTTTTTACCTTCACATCCTCCGTCCAGCAGGCATTTTAAAAATACATGATTTTGTCTGGCTTTTTTCTTGCAGGGGTTAAAGTATGCTGGAACACTCTGCAACACTCTATTTTTAGGGGGGAAGCATTCCAGGGCCCCCTAAAAACAGAAGAATATTGCATCAATACTACATTTTCTCCATGTGTCCTCCTTTTCGTACTTCCCTGTGTTCCTTTCAGTGCTTTGGTATCTGGTAACCCTAAGCAGGGACAACTCCAGGGGTGTTGCTGGGGCCTGGCACATGGGGCTTGTGCACTGAATCCCAGCGCCAGTGCCCCGAGTCCTGGTGCGGCCCCTGCCTCTCCCAGTCTCTGGCCAGGGATCCAGGGTCTGGCAGCCCGTGGTGGCAATGGCCATTTCCGGCCCCGTCCTAGGCTGCCATTCCCTGCCCTGTCCCTGGCCGGGGATCTGGGGCCAGGCTGGCGGCAGCAGGCGCCTGAGGCTGGGTTGGGCCCCAGTGCAGAATTGGGGTCGGGTGCATGGCCCACAGCCATGGGGCCTGGCCTGGGCTGGTGCCCCGGGTCCTTCCCTGGCACAGTGACGCTCCTGGGCAACTCTAAGAAAGCATAGAGTGCTGCTAGAAATAGGGACTGAGTAGGAGGTGCTGTGCTCTGCCTTTGGAGTCCCTAGATTGCCCAGCTCCTAGCTAGCATGCTAACCTCTGTGCCATCCTTCTCTTATAAAAAAGAATGCAGTGTGGACTAGAGTTTTTGCACAGAGAAGGAGTTAGGGTCTGTGGGCCAGAACGAAGGCTGCTGGCTATGGCAGAGATCAAAACTCCTCAATTCTAATACAGATTCTTCACTGATTCATTCTCTGGCCCTAGCCAAATCACTTCCCTGATGTGTGCCTGAGTTTCCCCATCTGTGAAATGGAGATAATAGTTCTGCCCACACCTCCCAGGGACTTGTGAATCGTAGCTAGTGTCTGTAAAGTGCTTTAAGCTCTTTGGATGGAAGACTCTGGAGAAGGGCAAAGAATTAATGTTAAAGTCTCATGTCACAAGGAGCTGGAGAACCTCCAAAAAAAGCAGCCTCTTCTAGAAACTGCCTAATTCGGGGCATACCACAGTGTTTCAGTGCATCCCCAGCCCCTCCACATTGCTGGGTCGCATACACACAGCCCTGATGGGGACCAATTGGCTACTACTGACAAAATGGCAGCAGGTCAGTTGTGATTAATTCCCTGCTTTTGTGCAGCTCCTCATCTGCATAATGAACTCCCTGATATTTGGAGGCAGGAGGTGATCACTGCAGAGATGGGAGCAGAGGGAAACTCCAAATTCAGTCAGCTCCAGGCAGCTGATGGAGGTGGAGCCTCAAGACCCAATTCTGAACTTCCCCTCTGCTCCTGCTACCACAGACCTAACCCCATTTCCTAGGCCCATAAGCCTGGATTATTTTATGGTGGTTTCATTAGAGCTTTGGGGTTCACATGAACCAGAAACGAATCCCCTCCTCTTGGGTCGCACATCATTTTGTCCTGCAACTGTGTCTTCTCAACCTTTACCAGGAACCTTCCACCTTCATCGTAGCCATAGCTGTGCTCAGAAGTTTCCAGCTTGGGCATATCCATCAGCCCCAGTGCATCTTTCTGACCCTGGCTACCTGGCAGCATCTAGTTCAGGGGTCTGCAACATGTGGCTCCAGAGCCACATGTGGCTCTTTGGCTGTCCCCTTGTGGCTCTAGGTTCCAGGCCTGCTCTCCTGCCACCAGGGGACCCTGTGAGTGGCCTGTGCCAGGCTCTGGGCTCCCCACCACTGGCAGGGGACCTTGAAGGGTGGGCGTTCCTCGCTCTTCCTGGTCCAGGGGATTCTGCAGCAGGCATCCTAGCCAAGCTCCTCCCACTAGGAGGCTACACCCATTGTGGCTCGCAAAGCACTTGACTATTGAAGGAATTTTAAAAAATGGCTCTTCTTATCTTTTTGGTTGCTGACCCCTGATCTAGTTTGAAGAAAACAGACCTCCAATGATGTTCAAGAAACCTGCTCTTTCCCAGTTTAAATATATTGACTAAAGAGCTCCCCTAAACTAACCCAAGCTATGATTTATGCAGATGGTGGCATTCCTGCTCTGGATTGCTGACTCCATTGGAAATCTGACTAGTGAAGAGTTTAACCCATCTCAGCCCTAGCATTTCATTTTCGTTTTTTGGCTCAGTTATCAGTCTATTAGCAGACAGAGTCTGATGGCTCCAGAGGCACTTTGTATCTTACCACTCATCCTTGATGTTTGTAATGCAATCCTCATCACAGGGTTTGAACCCAGGACCTCTACCACCTGAGTAACTCTATTGATGGAAAGTGCTAATACAGTGTCATTACCTATGTCAGTCAGACATTCAAGGGGGACGCAGGAGTTGTACAGATGTAACATGCTGACTTTTTTTATAGTGCTTCAGTCTGGAAAGATCCCTTTTTGTGTAAGATGTGGATCCACCCCATCACTCCCTTTCCCTCTGTCCCTCTCCAGCCCCTCTTCCAATTCACCTTTCTCCGAGTGCTCCTCCTTTTTCCTGCCCTCTTTCATCAAGTATGAATCACCAGGGGTGTGAATAATAAGTCATTCAGACATGCAGTTAGCCTCCCAATTCTATGAATGAATGGAAGTGACTCAGAGCATCACCACAGTGCATCTGAAGTCTAAGTACTTAGCTGTCATTCATCACTGTCCTGTCCAAGCACCTTTTCAACATTACTGAGTTTATCCTTGCAACTTCCCACTGAGGTAAGGAAGTATTACCCGTATTTTACTGGTGGAGAAACAAACACAGAGGTTAAGACCCAGATCCTCAAAGCTGGAAAATAGGAGCCTACATTTTTGGAGGATCTGCTCCTAAATGATTTGCCTAAAATCACAAATGGCTAGGAATTGAATCCCGATCTTCTGAGACTGGATCCAGAGTGTTACCCAACAGACCACCCCCCAGTATTTAGGATTAGACCAAAGAATTCACTCCAATAACGAACATCTGGGTTATACGTTATGACATTAAAAACCTCTTCATTAAAAGCAAACTCAAAAGTTAATAAAGGTCAGAATTAAGGGTTATTAGTTCATGGTCATGTAAAGACCTTGGAACACATTTGCACAAGGGGTCTTATGGGGCTGCAGGACTGTCCACCTAATCCAGAAAGGACTAACACCATTCCCAAAGCCTTTTCAAGCCATTTCTTCAGGCCAGTGTTTGTTTTTCATATACAATAAGGAAGTTCAACATAAATTCCACATTCCCTGCCCTGATTCAGGGTCTCTTGCAGGGGTCTTTCACCTTGCATCTTTCTCCTCCCTTGCATTAGAGTCTGCCATAGGCACTAGCCTGCCTTTTGCAGACCTCTATTTGCTGAACTTTCTCCTCTATCCCTCCCCCCCCCCCAGTCCTGTAGGGGGCAGATCGTAGTGTTTCAGGGTTGGATTAACTTTAATTCTGGCATCCCCTTACTCTTGAGTGTACTTGGGTCTGCAGCTTTTAATGTTCTTTTCATTAAGGTGCTTTGGTTGGTTTCAAAATAATAAAGAACCACCAGAATTCCTGCAGCTGGTCTTTATGGAGATAATATTGTTGAGCACTGGGCATGCTGAACAAGATTTATGCATTAATTGTAAAGACAATTAAAAGAAACCTGCCTCCAAATCCCAGCCTACAGTGAGCCGTTTAGTCATATTAAGGACAGAGTGATTTGGGATTGCAGTCAATCCAGGATTCTTTTATCTTCCAGTCCAGTAATGGTCAATGCCCCTGGACCCAGATCCAAGCAACTGGCATCCATTTTTGAACAACAATGGATGAGACAGTAGTCATCTTTCTGGGGCTGGGATAGAGTCACTGCTGGTCCCCCACACTCCCGTGATATCCTGCAGGCCACTGTCCCATTCTCCATCCCAGATGAATGCATTTACAAGCTGATCTGACTGGAAAATACCTCCTGCTATGTTTCTTTCCACCCATGCGCTGCAGCTGTAGAGCTCGTGGGCCTGGACTCGAACCAGCTAAACAAAGGAGCCAGTTGCAGCAGTGACTTTTATAATGAAGACTATGACCCTCTAGGCTGGGCCTAGCTGAGACCCACCAAACTCATTCCATGCCACCAATGGGAACAACTTCAGAACATAACCAACATATGCAGGATGTGTTTGGACAGCACCTTGTCCCTGTTCTGCACTCTGGGTGCTGCAGTGAAATAATGCTAAGCAGGATAACGCTGTCCCATTCCTATTTGCCTGGGCCAACTGATCTGTAGTGGTGAGATTAAGACACTTTCCCCTCTACAAAGAAGAATCGAACCCACATGGTAACAGACCCACTAGAAGGCAGGATCCCTTTGTCTCCCTCGGAAAGTATCCAGCTTTGATGGCTACTGTTCCCAATAGAGTTAGCGGGGCACATTAGACTCAAAATGGAGGCAGCAGGAGGGTTTAAATGCAAATGTTAGCAAAGGTAGATGTGTGAGATGCAAAGTGGGGAAGAGAGAGGGATGATGGGAAATGTTGAGAATGGATAGGAGGCATCAGCTATGGGAATCATAAACTGTATGATTATTTTGATTTCCATGGTCTGAAAAACTTGGGAGATGGTTGGAGGAAACCAAAATGCTCCTCACATACTCCATCCCTTCCTGCTGAGTCACTTGCACAACTCCCTTCAGCCCAGTGCACCTGGCACCACATGAGAGTATGGTGCCCCCACTGAATCACTAGCATCTCTCCTCACAGCCCAAGCTTGGTAGTGTCACACGAAAGCATTGGCACTCAGATGTTATGGGGATGAGTGTAGTGTCCGAACCTACTTAGAGCAATAGAACAGCATCAGGGTCAGCACTGCTTCAGAAGGGAGAGCAGCCTCTGCTGAGTCACACTGCTTTTTGCAGCACCTAAATGCACCTTGAGGCTCTCTCAGTCAAATCCTGGGCCAGCCTGACTCATGGTCCCAGGATTTCAGAGAGATGAGGGGAGTGTTAATATCGTTTATTGGATAGACCAACTTCTTTTGGTCAGAGAGACAAGCTTCCAAGCTACACAGAGCTCTTCCTGCCTTTCTCACCAACAGAAGTTGGATCAACAAACAATATTACTTCACCTATCCTGTCTCTCATGGTTATTTTTGCTTCCCTGTTCTTTGAAGCTGTCTCTGGCTCCTTCTCTGCAGCTTTGGGAGGCAGATTGCTAAGAGGATAATCATGCAGCATACATCTGTATTTGATCTCTCACCTGATTTTGCAATGATTTTCCTGTGAGATGTGCAGAGTGAGGATGAGGACCCTTATGAAACCTGTAAACCTGGCTATGAATTAATGAAATTGTTATTTCAAACTGAGGGGTGACTGAAGACAGTGCGAAAGTCTTTAGGGATTCCAGACTAGGTGAGAATTTCAGGTCCCATTCCTGCAAATATTCTCCCACGAAAGCTCATGCGACAAATAAATCTGTTAGTCTTTAAGTGCCACAAAACTCTTTGCCTTTTTTTCAGCATCTGAGTGACTTTAAGCAGCCACTGAAATAAGCAGCAGTACTCACATGCCTTAGGGAATATTTCTCTTTAAATAGATCTGATCATCTCATTACTTAAAATTTAAATATGGGATGAAAAGTGACCTGCAAAAGATACAATAATGCCCTTTTTGTTTCTCTATAGTGTGTTTAAAAGTCCTGAGTTTGTTTTAGTTAATTTCTTTTCCCTGCCTCTTTTATACCTTAGATTAGAACTTTGGGTCTTTTCTACCCTCAGCTCCATGGTTAACTCAGGGCGTGACAAATCCCGGGTACTCAGGATTTTGCCCCTGGTACCTAACAGCAATATTTTACCTCCGGCGCCTAAAAAAAGGAGCTGGAAGCACTGACATTTTCAGCACCACAGCCTCTGTCTCCTGCCACCCCATCCCCACCAAATATACCCCCAGAAGCAACTTTTTTTCGAGGTGGTGGTGGCGGGCACCATGCTGCTGCCAGCAGCCACAACAGATTTTTGGTACCAGGGGGCCTGTGCACTCTGTGGCAACCTTTCAGCTGTGGGGGTCCCCTCACGGCTGCCTATCTAGGCGCCTCAGGTTTTGGGCTGCCCCCTCGGTGTGCAGCACATTTGTTGAGGCCTGGGTTAACTGGAAAGCTACTAAGGTTATGACTTACCTCAAAGGTCCTAAGGAAGTTAAATGTGTTTAGAGGGAGGTGATTTTTGTTCAGACTACTTAAAACTTTGCTAACACATTTATTTATCACATGAGCTTTCGGGGAGAAAATGTTCTTCAAAGCATCTGATGAAGTGAGATTTTCTCCCACGAAAGCTCATGCAATAAATAAATTTATTAGTCTTTAAAAGTACCACAGGACTCCTTGCTTGTTTTGCTGAACTAGGCTAACATGGCCACCCCTTTGGAACTTGCCTGTTTAGCGTGCAAGCTCTTCAGTAGACCTACTTTGTCTCCTTATATATTGTGAAGCAGCTGACATAAAGAGGCCCTGAGCTCTATAATATCTAGAATGTGTTAAACAAAAGACTAAGATGTTTAAAAATGGCATAGCCCAAATCACCACCAAAATGAGAACTGCTGCATAAGTGATCTGATCAAAATTAGAATTTCCCCTACTAGGCTTGTGCCCAGACCATTCAAAAGAGATGCTGTGAGACACATACAACAAAGCACCAGAGCCAGATTATTCAAAAGCGGCCATGGATATGGGATGATTCCAGTTTTGGATGCCTCAGTCCTGATTTTTTTGTATTCTGAGCAGCTGCAGCAGGAATGGTGGGCACTAAGCCACTCTGAAGATTTGGCCTCTACCAGGATGGGGGACTTAAAAGCCCCTCCCCAAGTGACATAGCTTATTGGGCTCAATGTACAGGAGCAATTGGGTGAAATTCCCTGGCCTGTGAAATACAGGATATCAGATTACATGATTCTAGTGTCCCTCCTGGCCTTAAAATCTAAAAGGTATGTCTCCATATCTTGGGGAGATACAATCCCCTACTCAAGGAAATTTACTCATGATATCTCTGCTTGAGTTAATATAGAGTAGGGGTGTCCAAACTTTTTGGATGAGAGGCAAAGGTGCATTTTTTTCTCATTCAGGGGCCGGTGAACAAATTTTGGCTAGATAAGGCATAGAAATTCATCTTATTACTGATAAAATTTAAAGTCAAAAAGAAGCACCAGCTTACAAATTCATTTTGGTTCTGCAAATCTGTAAAAGTTCTGTAAATCCAAGGCTGGCAAGGAAAAGAAGAGTCAATAGGGCAGGAGTGGCCATGCGGGATGGTAGGGGAGAATGTAGGGAGATGGGGGGAGGGGGCATAGCAAGAGAGGGGAGGTTAGGGGTGGCCATGTGGGGCAGTAGGGGAGAAGAATGAGAGTATGGCAGGGGTGGCAAGAAAGAGCAGTGGGTGGGTAGCTGGCAGGGGAGTATGGCAGGGAAGGAGGAGTGTGGAGAGCAGGGCAAGGGTGGCAAGAGAGAGAAAGGGCAGGGAGGGGAGCATGGCATGGCAAGGCAGGAGGAAATTGGCAGGAGTGGCAAGAGAGGTGCATGCAGTGGGCCAGATAGGAGCCCTCAGCGGACTGGCTTCTGGCCCCTAGGCTGCAGGTTGGACAAGTCAGATATAGAGCTTCGCTGCAGATGCAGGAGCTCTCCCAGGTATGGGCCTATGGCCTCTGATGAGTATGTACTTGGGGAAGTTAGATCTCCCCACCACTTCTGCTGCCATGTCTATACTTTGAAACTTGGCAACATGCAACTCTATTTTTAGTGTGCTAGTTCAATCTGATGTAGTGCAAGTATGCCTCTTTGAATTGGGTCATACCCCAGCTCCATGTGTAGATACACCCAATGAATCTATGGCTGTGGAGTCCAGGGCCCACCAGGTGTCAGGTGCTTTTTGAGAATCCAGTGCCATGTGACAAGAGGCAGGCACACAGACCCAGTGACCACTTTGAATTATTTGGCCCTGGCTTTTGAAAAACACTGTTTGTACCATTTTTCTCCAAACCAGTTTCTCTTCACTCCAGTAGGACAGAGGGTTGTATAAGTACTTGGAGAGGTGGATTTCCATTCTTCTCATCATCTATTTATACTGCAGTAGCAGCAGGTCCCAGTTAGGGGTGAGGGCCTTGTTGTGCTAGGTGTGATATATACATAGAAAAAAGAGATGGTTCTTACCTCAGAGAGCTTCAGAAATTTAAGTGTAAGATGGGAGACAATAAGTGGGATCAACAAATGGAAAACAGGAGGACAAGCTAACAGCAAGGCAGTTTTGATTGTGAGCAGTGGGAAGCATGTCAGCTGTCTAGCCCAGTGGTTCCCAACCTTTTATCTGCTATGGCACGCCTTTATACCTTCAAATTTTTCGAGGCACACCACTGTTAAAAAACTCATGAATATTCAAATTAAATTAATTATGAATATTTATGAACTATGGCACAGTGTTTCAGAAATGCTCCTATGTGGAGTAGTAGGGGTAGCAAAGCATGGATGGCAAAACAGGGGAGGTCAGGAGTCGTGTGCAGTGGCAGGAGTAAGTGTGGAGAGCAGAGCAGGGCAGGGGTGGCAAAAGTGGACAAGGGCAGCCATGTGGGGAACAGCACAAGGGTGGCAAGAGAGGAGAGAGGAAGGGAGAACAAGAGTGGCTTTGTGGGGGTGGGGGGCAGAGGGGAACCTGGGGAGTGGGACAGTAGGGCAGGGGAGCCCTACTTCCCCCTTCTCCACAGTGGCTCCCTGCCACCCAGGACAAATCCTTACCCCATTGCTGCTCCCTCCTACCCCAGAGAGTCCTGTCCTCCCCTCCCCCAGCCCCTGCTGCCTGTGATGGACCCTCCCATCACTGCAGGGGTCAGAACTAGCCCTCCAGCCCCCCCACTATGTCCCCCACACACACACACAGCCACCCCACCCCTCATCTACATACACCCCCAACCAAACAGCCACCCCACAACCCCAGCTACACACCTTCTGCCCCCCCCCCCACACACCCCACCCACCCACACCTGCCCCACACTACCCCCAGAAGCTCTCCTCCCCAAAGCCCTTACCTGGGCTGTTTGCAAGCTGGCTGACACAAGCTGCTCTGCCCTGAAGGGGGAGATTCACACACTCCCGGCCTCCTGCAGCTCTCTGCTGGCTGGGTTTGAAGTGGAGCGTGGTTTAAGGTGGAGCCACTGAAACACTGCTTTCCGGCTGCTCATGCTATTTTTAGGGGGACCCCAGGAACTCCACGTTCTGGTGCCTTCCTCTATTTTTAGGGGGGTTGGAACACTGCCTGCCTAAAAATAGGGGGTCCTGGAACTGTGTTCCAGTGCCTTCCCCCTTACTTTAACCCTTGCCTTTTCCTAGCCCTGCATAGCACACATGGCTGGGCTGAGCAGGGAGGGAACTTTAACTTTAGCTCTCAGGGATGCTCACAGCACACTTTGGGTGTTGCCATGGCACACCAGTGTGCCCCAGCACACTGGTTGGGAACCACTGGTCTAGCCACTGCAAATCTTGTCCTTTCAATAACATGGCTCAGACTCAGTCTCTTGCTATAGGTTGTTTAGAAAGGGGAGGAAATTTAGCAGTGTGTAGCAGGTGCAGACCACTGTCATAGGGAAGACTCTGGGATGGTCATGTTAAGTGTGTGTGTAGCACCCAACACAGCAGGGCCACTAGGACAGTGGTTTCTAACTCATGGCTAGGGGGCCAAAAGTGGCCTGCAGGGCAGTGGCAATAGCAAGGGTGCCTGGAGCCCACCAGCACCCAGGGGCCAAGTCCACAGTTCTGCTCCTCTGGGCTTCCCATACCTTGTAGATGCCCCAGCCCAGCACCCTCTGCAGCTTGGCACCCAGAGTCTTGATCCCCCACCCCTACGCCACTACTGTGAGGACTGTCAAAGTGGCCTGCAGCTCCCCTCTTGCTGGCTGCAGAAGGGAGCTGCTGCCTAAGGACCCAGGTAGAGCACATTTCTGAGGGGCTATGAGACCAGGGCATGCTTCTTGCTGCAGCCAAGGAGATGGGAGACCAGCACTCCCACTCCCTTGGCTCTAGTAGGGAGCATGGCAAAATGGTGTGGACTTGGTCTCTGTTGGAGCCAGAGGGAGGGGAACACTGATCTTTGGTGTCCCTGAATGCAGATGGGAGACATGCCCTGGGGACCCAGGTAGAGTGCACAGTGCTACAGGACACATGTGATTTCCCTTCTGAGGCCAGGGAGATGAGAGATCTGTGAGGAGACAGACTGTTTTTCACAAGGTCTGTTGGCATAGAGTGTGGGCCCTTTAGGTCTGTAAAAACAGTATCTGTGGCCCTTAAGCCAAAAACATTGGGAATGAGGGCTAGGCAGTACAGCAAGACAAGCAGGGGTGTTGCTGCCATGAAACAAAATTCCCCAGATCCACAGCCCCTGCCCCAAACTATGCCCCCGGCCCCTCCCCCCCCCCCCCACAGGGCCCAAGGTGCCTGTTGCTACCACCGGCCCCAAGCTCCAGTGCCGGCCAGGCTGGGCTGGCTCCTGCCATTGCTAGCTCCAAGTGATGGGCCCAGATTTGGGTGAGGTCAGGCCAGCTCGGGACTTGTGGCACTGGCTGGGACACTTGGGTCCTATGCCCCTTGTGCCCAGCAGCAGTGATGCCCATGAAGACAAGTAATAATAATTTAGCAAGGACTTTCTTTTGCAAAGAAACCCAAATCAACCCTCCTGAGA
This sequence comes from Podocnemis expansa, assembly GCA_007922195.1. Classification (NCBI taxonomy): domain Eukaryota; kingdom Metazoa; phylum Chordata; order Testudines; family Podocnemididae; genus Podocnemis; species Podocnemis expansa. Next base: position 1,856,124 of record ML682037.1, read on the forward strand.
GGCTGGGCCATATCACCATCTCCTTTTCCAGGAGGGTAATGATCTACCCAAGGTCACACAGCAGCAGCATTAGAACTCCACTCTCCCCTCAAGTGTGCCTTGAGCCCTAGTTAGCCATTGCAATCACAAAGGCTTCCCCCCACACAAGCCTTCTGTAAGCATGTTATCACCCAGGCTCTGCTGGAGCTGAAAAGAAAGCACTCTTGATTCTCTGAATCCTAATGCAGGGGATTTCCCCTAGGTGCAGTACTGCTCCATCACTACCCAGAAGCAGAACCTTTCTGAGCGGTGCTTTATTTTGTACCCTCTCAGTCCTGCTCACTGTTGAGTAAAAAATAGGGCAGGAAAAGGCTGCCAGAGTCAACTCATTCTGTATAACCAGAAGCAGCCTGAGGGGTTTAAGCAGATGTAGTTTAATTACCATTTTTTTTTTGGTTAGCATAAATAATTTAAATTGGGCTCCTGTCATGAATAGTTTTATGTACTTAATAACCACACAGCCAAACAAGGAGAAGAAGCCAAACAACAACTCAGTCCAGGGAAACAGGGAGGAAATCACATGCTGTGCAGACAATAGGCTGGAGAAGAAAAATAGCATATTCTCTCCCCTGCCCTTCTCCCCCTGAGAAAAAAAGAATAGATGGTAGCAATCCTTTTATTGAGAGTTGCAGTAAAGATGAAACTTACCTGGGAGAGGCAGAGCAGAGAGCTGGCTTAAAAGACTGATCACCTACATCCTTGTGTGGAGTCGCATCTGAGGTAGGGTTGGCTTCCCCACCACACACAAAGTGATTGATGGGGTGGGTTACATATGCATCCCCCCACTGTTCTTGTTAGTATAGAATTGATTACAAGCCAAAGCAAGCTGATTGATTTCTCCTCCCTATCTCTGATCCCCTCCCTCTTTCTCTCCCCTCATCATCAGGGAAATCTTCCCCCCTCCTTCTCTCTTCTCCCAGCCGCTGGGAGTTGACAGCTGGCACTGGTTCTCTTCCAAGCTGGCTTTTCCGGGGGGGAAGGCACCATGCCCTGAGCTTGGCTGGGATCCATAGCTCACCCTTCTACCCTCTCTCTTTTCCCCCACCTCATCTCACATCCTTTGGCTGCAAGTTTTCTGGGAAATGGATTATTTTGCTTCAGATGAAGAAGTGGGATGCTGGATGCAGCTGGCTGCATTAACCCTTTGCTGGCTTCTGGCTTGTGTTCTTTCCTGAGGATCCGATGAGATACAGGTGAGTAGCCAGTGCCACATGCTAGATATGGGGGTGGAAGGAGAGGCATATTTGAGAGAAGAAACCTGTGGGAATGATGAGCCAGCTCATTCTTGGATTTGTGTCACCAAACTCATTTTGAGACACAGATAGGAGGAGGGGTGTCAAAGCCATGGCAGTCAGGTTTTTACACCAGACTCCCCCATAGCTGATGGCATTCATGGTCATTTGGCACCAGAGGGTCAGTTCAGTCCTTTATAAAGGCGAGGGCCACTTGTCAGTATTCTGCATGGGGGCTCAGATTTCAAGCACCATCCCCAAAGTTCTGGGGGTGTTGGTTCAAGCTCATCTTAGGGTATAAATGATGGAAAGGAAGGACCCACAAGGCTTGAGATGTCAATTTCAACTCCTTTGTGCCATGGTCTTAAGTGGAGCCCCAGGGCCCTCCTTCCACCTTGAAGTCAGTGTCTATTTGATTCCATTTCCTCTCTTCTCTCCTTTTAACTCTTTGTCCAAAGCAAGCTCCAAAATTCAGAGTTCTGTGAGTCCAAGCCAGAGCTAGACTCTATCTGTCTAGGACATTTCTAAGTTCCTGTGGTGGTAGCATCTAAGCACCACAGCCATGGGACACCTCTCTCATTTCTGGTTTTCAGGATCACTCTTTTTGACTCCTTGTGCCTTTGCTCTCTTTTTCTCCATCTGTGAGAGGGAGGTACAGTGTGCAGTTACAAAAAGAGAGACAGACGGGCTGAATTCTACAAACCTCTCTCTATTACATTTAATGCTTTTACCTCCTCCTCCTCCCCGTTTTCTACCCTTTCTTCCCCAAGTTAATAAGTAATTAGGAGTTTCCTGTCTTCTCTGCCCAAAATCTACTGGTTTTGTTCCTTAACGGCTTTTGTCCTTCTCGGTATAAACCCTGAAAAGAGAGAGCAATTGATTCTGGAGTCAACAGCATTATTTTTGTCTCCTCCTCCTGGTTTGCTCCAAAGAACAGATGCTTTCAGCAGGCATGAAGTGTACAGTCTCCAACTGCCTCTTTCAGTTCCTTCTGCTTTTCAAGCACTGCCCTGGCTAGAATGACCGGAGCTACTGAGATCTCCAAAGCACAGCTCGAGGTGAGGGAACTGTCAGCTCAGAAGGATCGACAGGGGCAGCCCAGAGCCTCCAGCTTTGCACTTCTCAGCCTGAGTGGCTTGGAGATGAATCTGCGTCTGCTCTCTAGCCTTTGGAAGGCAGTTGCTGGAGGTGTTTCGAACTGGGCTTTGATCAGACTGCTGGAGATTCAGAGGGACTTCATAGGAAAAGGTTTGTTCAGTTCAATTAGCGCTGAAGGACTTTTCTTCCAGACCAAAACCAGCCTAGGTCAGCAGTGGCCAGACATTATCCCTGACAGTTACTTGATGCCTTGAGCATGGAATGAACTAGATGGGGCTCAGTCCAAGTTCTGACATGACCATTACAAAGCCACTGCCATCCATGGTCCTTTTTCAGCTATGTGGCAGCTGTTTGGAGGCCCCCTTTGTAAAAGGATTTTCTGTGTGGTTCTCAGCCTGGCAAGGGTTTAGTTTCAGAAAGCTGCTGTCACAGTAAACCCTTGTTGACTGTCTCAGCAGACAGACCAAGGAAAGAATGGGCCAGGAGACCATTCTCTCATCCCTAGAGAAGGCCCCTCCACAGCAAGGTGAGGCACATTTGGATGTGTGGGAGGCTGCTGAGCTTGGTGGACCCAACCTGTGCCTCTGGCTCTGTCAAGCTAGCCCTTGAAAAGTGTCTTTGGATTCCATTGATCTGGACAAAAGGATCCTGCAAAGGGGAATCATTCCCTCTGTGGAGGTTAACTGGAAACTATTCAGTAAGGGTTTCTATTGACTCTGAAATAGCTTCTTCTGTCCTCCTCCTGCCACAGCTATCCATGCTGTGTAGGGAAATACTTATTTCACTCTCTCATGCCTCCATTTCTCCTTTTGTGAAGTACCACACTATTGAGATTGGACGCTCTTTGTGGCAGGGACTGTCATTTTGTTTTGTGGCTGTACAATGCCTACCACAATGGTAGCCTGGACCATGGCTGGGGCTCCTAAGTGCTAGATCTACTAGCAATAAAAATGTACAGCACCAAGCACAGTGTGGTATTGGGTGCTTCTGTAATATGCCTAACAATGGAGCTCCTAAGCATTACTGTAATACACCTAATAAATAGTGTACAGTGCCCAGTATGATGGGGTTTGGGGGCTGTTACAAGGGCATCTAGGTTCTAGTCTAATACATATAATATACAAGAGGTATGTCTACACTTACAAGATAGTTCCAATTAAGGAGGCTTAATTCAAACTAACTTAATACCTGTCTACGCTAGGCTTTCATTAGTTCGAACTAAGGAATTTCTTAATTCGAACTAGTGAAAGCTTAGTTCGAACTAGTAAGACCTGCTGGTTAGTTTGAACTAAGGATGATGTAGACAAGATTAACTCTTAGTTTGAATTTAGTAAGTTTGAGATAAGGGCAGTTAGTTCGAGTTAATGAAGTGGACTAATTTGAACTAACGTTAGTTCGAATTAGTCCATGTTGCTAATTCGAACTAATAAGCTCAAGGTTAGATCAAATTAAACTCAAACTTATTAGTTTGAATTAATAAATTCGAACTAACTTTTCCTAGCGTAGACATTTAATGATAATTTATTTCTTACATAGTCCCTATTTCCTGCCTAACATTAGTGCTTACCTCTGTGGTGCTGCGCAGCAGAGAGTCCACAAGAACTTTGAGATCTTGTGACAAGTGCTACAGGTGTATAAATATTCCTACTAATAATTCTGACTACTTGTTTAGTCATTACTATTATGGTTCTTGATAAGTCTTTAGGGAGCAATGACTTGGGGGAAATCCCACCAGGAAGTGTGCAGCATGGGAAAGCAGCTTGTGGTGTAGCTCACATGCAGAGCCATCTGTAGAGATGTGAAAACATTCTGTTTCCAGCAGAGAGAAGGATCTGGGTGATAGACAGGTGGGCAGTGAGAATAAAATTTTTCAGGTGTGAAATCTCTGGCCCAGGCAAAGATTCCATCTATGCTAGTCTTTCTCTGGTTCCTTAATATCTCTCCTGATTCAGGAGGAACAGTCTAGTCAAAGGGTTAACTTGGAAATGGGGTATTGGGAAGACTGAGTATAAGCTGGTGGATGCGAACAAGTATGTGAGAGTCCTGGGTTCTATTCTAGGCTCTAGAAAGGAAATGTTTTCAAGTGGTTTGATGACGATGGGGTCTCAACTCCTGGGTTCGGTGTCTGGGAGAGAATGTGGTCTAGTGGTTAAAGGGGGGAATTAGGATTTGGACTTCAGTGGTTAGAGGTGAGTCATGCTATACTGATGGGCACTATAGAAAATCCATGTATTTATAGATATCAAGGGAGTCAGGATGCCTGGGTTCTACTCCTAGCACTTGCCTGCAGGAGGAAACGTTGCATTCTTTCAAGATGGGAGTAGGTTTCTGGGGCCCGTGTCAGGAGAACCAATAAAGATCATTGCTTTCAGCTGTATGTTTGTTGTTCATGTGGCCTGTTCTGGCTGAATCCCTGCAATACTCCTACTTCTGTTGTGGGTGGGTGTGGCTCCTCTGCTTGGATTTCAGATGCTAACCTGGGTCCGGATGGTGCAGCACCTGGGTGATTAGCTAAGAAAAATCTAGGTGCAGTGGGAAGTGGGGTGGATGGTTCATTATTAGGGGGCATCCATCCTTCCATGTAGCAGCAGTACTCAATCAGCAGCGTGGTAAAAGGCACTGAACTGCAAGAAGAGTCATGCGCAGGCCTGTCCTGTCCATCTGTGCTCTTTAAAGGACCCTGGTAGTTTGCTCAAGCGTTGGGGGGTTAGCCCCACTCTTCCCTCTAAGCTGTGCACGTGTGTGCGCGTATGCAGGTCATGAAACCTGCGCACACAAAAAAATAAAGTGTGCACAAAAAATTCAATAGTGCTAATATTGGTGCTCACAAAGAAATGTTTTTGCGCACACAAAGAAATTGTTTGTGCACACAGTTTACAAGTAATTAGAGGGAACATTGGTTAGCCCTAGTGTCTTGACCACACTCCATTTTAGTTAATTCCATTCTTCATCCCTAAATCTCTTGGTGAGATTATCCTTCACTTCTTGTGCTCTGTGTGAGCCAGGGTGAATGAAATCTCTCTCCAGGTCCTGTACTCTGTAAAGTGCTTTGGGATGAAAAGTACTAAACAGCTTTATGCCACAAAAGGGTTACCCACTTTAACTCTTTTTCTGCTGGTTCATCTTTCAGCACCTTCAGTGGTAAAGTGCCTCAGGAGCAGCTAGTTCACCGGGGTTGGCTTGTTTGTGTTGAGAACTTCAGGGAACCCACCTAAGGCTGGCCTTGCATTAGTCATGTGACATAAGCTGGTGGCTGCTCTATGGTAATGGACCTGCTTCAGAGTGAGCAGCTCGCTCAGATCCCAGTGACCAGGCAGCCATTGTGGCGTGGGATTTTGGTTGGCTAGGGACAAGGGGGAGATATTTTTATTCTTATGTATCCAGCAGAGCTGGGGGTGGGTATTTTTATTCTTATGTATCTAGCACAGCTGGACAGAATTGAATGGGTTAAGAATGTAATCTTCTATTTCCCTTCACATTACTGATGGCATAGGAGCTACCACAATTCAGGTCATCAGAGAATGAAATGTCAGCCCAAGAACACCTTACGTGGTGGTTATGGCACCATGCACAGCAGCCAACCCACTCACCCCCTTTTGCTGAGTCTCCACAGGCTTTTGCTGTGTGCCTGATCATATTTTAATCATGCAGACATTAACCTAATGGCTTCGGCAGGAAGCCACTGGCCCATTGCAGCAGAAAATTGTTAATGAGCGATGGGAATTGCTCACCCAGCTGTGCCCAGGCCCATTCCACTCTCACTAGGAGTAAAGCCTTGGAAACAGCAGCAGTGTGTGTGGGTGCGGGGGGAGGCTGCCTAATTCTGTACCGTCCCATCACTTGGGGTAACTCTTAGGTCTTTCCACTTAACCATTTTCACCCAAAAAGCTAACCTGACCAGCCTCACTCCTCTGGGGGCCAGGTTCCTCACCGGATTATAATCAGAGCAAAGCAAACATTTTCTGGTGAATAGTTTATTTGACCAAAAATGCCATTTCAGTCAACCTGCAGTTACTTGAGAATTAGACACAAGGAGTTTTGGCCAGTCACAAAATGGGCAGAAGAGGGGGAAATGGGAGGTAGTGAGCTAGTGGTGCTACAGCCACACCTTCTTCCTCTCCCAGCCCCTGGCTCTTTAGCCTGGTGATCAGGGGATATGCCCTGAAATATAGATAACCCCCACACTGCGGTCTCCATGCTGGAACAGACCCAACATGGACTTTTTAAATTGACCGAAAATTTCCCAAAGTCTCAGGTTTGGTTCAGCTGAAACCAGGCTTTGCTCCCCCACCAAATATTTGGACCTGCCACCAAACCAAAAGACAAGTTGTTAGCCTAACTTAATTGTGTTACAGCTCCATGGCTGCACCTAGTGCTGTACAGACATCTAGGAAGGTAAGGTTCCTGCTAGGAAGATTTTACAATCTAAAACTGTGATTTCCAAAAGTGCCCTAATTTCCTGAAATCTGACTACCTCAGATCAGACTCCTTTAAAAAAGCTAAAAATTTGAATTTCAGGGAAGGGTAAACTGAGGAATGAGAGGTGAAATGACTGGTTTCAGGACTTGCAAGCAGTCTGTTCTAACCAGTTAACTGCAGTCCCTTCCCAGAATGAAGACTACAGCCAGTGAGGTGGAGATGAGAGGCCCTTAATCTCAAACAAGCACCCCCAACTCAGTGCCCAACCCTGATCCCTCTGGCCCTGACTCTGTCTATCCGCTATTAAATCTATTTTCTGTAAATCCACCAACAGCTCAGCATCCTTCCCACCTTACTCCTGTGTAAATATAACACCCCCCCATGCTTTCTGCTCACTTTTTTTTTTAAACAACAGACACATGTGCCATGGAAGCTGCTGCATGTTTGTTTTGTGTACATGCCAGGCACTCGTACTTTCTGCTGCAGCTGGGGCTCTGGAGAGCAATGTTTACTGAGGTCTCATCAAAGCTCAATCTGGTTCTCTTACCTCTCTGCTGAAGCCTGGCAGTGGCAGCTTTTTGGTTCTTCCTGATTCAGGGCTGCCATAGGTGCCACCCCCCTCATGCAGAATTTACAGAGGAATGGCATAGAAGGTCTATCCCCCCTGGGGGTGGCAGCTCCACTGTGCTCCCAAGTAGGTGGGATTGGCTGGATCAGTGGAGAGAAGGAATGGAATATGAAAGCTTTGACCCCTAGAGGTACCAGTTGCAATCAAGCCCCAGCTTGGTGGGACCTGAGCAGTCAGATGGGTGAAGAGCTGTCCAGCTGGAGGGCACTGGGTCTGCTCATGAAATACTGCATGATGAGTCATGTCATGTTTATAACGCTCATCACAGGACAGGGCAGCAATGCTGCATCCATGCAATGGTGACAGCACAGTTTACAGGGGCTGTTGAAAAATGACACAAAACATAGTCAGAAGCCCAGGAATGATGGGACAGAGAAAACTGGGGTCCCAGGTTGAATCATAGCAACTGGAAGTGTCCAAGTCCGCTGCATGCATGGCAGGACCAAGGACCCTCTTAAACTATCCCTAACAGGTGCTTGTCTAACCAGCTCTTAAACACTTCCAGTGATGGAGGTTCCACAACCTGCTTGGGCAACTTATTCCAGTGGTTAATCACCCTGACAGATAAGAATCTTCTCCTAATGTCCAACATAAACCTCCCTTGCCGTAATTTAAGCCCATTGCTTCTTGTTTCATCATTGGCAGTTAAGGAGAACTGGGGTGGGGATCAGTGATGGGCTGAGAGGCCTTTTACTTTTAGAGAACCTATTCCAATTTAGTCTTAGGTTGATAGTGATCAAATATCTGCCCCACCTGGGCTGCCAAAATGCGTTTGCACCTGTGCACTCTGGGGAAGGTCTGGGCTTGTATCCCAGAGCTTAGCAGGCAAACATCATTCAGAGAACCACATGGGGTGATGCACTGGCCTGTCCTAGCAGAGCTTTGTGGACGGAGGTGCACACAGTCACACAGACATGTTAGAGGAGGTCCCCTTAAGAAAACCAATCCGTGTACTGAATGGGTTACAGGCAAGGTAGAGACAAACACTGCTACCTTCCACAGTCTCTAAGGGAGTAATAGGTGTATGGTGTCTGGGCAGAACCCCTTTCCCTGCCCCTAACCCAAGGGTCAGCAACCTTTGCCATCCCCCATACCAGCCTTACCTCCCTGTCCCTCAGCTGGTGTCAGTGGTCCCCGCTGCTGAAAAAATGTGATGGCCACCTGAAAAATTCAGCAGTGGCTATGACTGGAGTGTGTTGGGAGGGTGTATACTTGTCAGGAGTGCCAAAGAAAGAAGGCACCCAGAATGGCTCCTCTTAGGAGTGTGCCTGGAGATGGGGATCCTCAGGCACACTACAGAAGGAAGCTGCCCAGAATGGCTCCTTTGGGTGGCAGCATGCTGTGGAAGAGAGCCGCTCTGGGCAGCTTCTTTCCATGATGTGAGGGCATGGGTATGGTGGGGATCCCCTGTGTCCCAGTCACACCCAAAAGAAGCCACCCAGAGTGGCTTTCAGTAGCTGGAGTGGCAATTTCTGTGGTGTCGCAGAGCCTACTGCGTGCTGCTCTGGATGGGCTTGTGTGCCACTGTTGGCACACGTGCTGGGGTCATCTACCCCTGCACTAACCAGGGGCATTGCTGAGGCAGGGAGGGACATGGGGCATGCCCCCAGGCCCCACCCCCAGCCAGCAGGCCCCTTCTCCTGGCCAGGGGTCAGGCCAGGCAGGGCTGTGCTGCCACGGGCGGCTAGGCCATGGCAGGGCTGGGCCAGAAATGGCTGCAGGAGGCCGGGCCCGGGCCCATGCACACGCTGCTGCGGCCATGGCCGCAGGCGGCCAGGCCCCCAATTCCCGGCCAGGGACGGGGCCACTGCGGCTGCAGGTGGCCAGGCCCCGGATCCCCAGCTGGGGATCTGGGGCTCGGCCGGCCGCCTGCGGCCACGGCAGCCCCATCCCCAGCTGGGGATCCGGGGCCTGGCTGCCCGTGGCCGCGGCAGCACGGGGCCCGGCCTCCTGTGGCCGCTTCTGGCCCAGCCCAGCCATGGCCTAGCCGCCTGGCCCTACGCCTGGCCAGGGGGTGGGGCTGGGTGGGCGGACAGCTGGGCCCCGGATCCCTGGCCAGGGACGGGGCTGCTGTGGCCGCGGCCAGCCGGCCTGGCCCTGGATCCCCAGCCCGATTGGGCTGGACATCCGGGGCACTGGCACTGGGACTCGGGGCACATGCCCCGGGATGCCCAGCGCCAGCGACGCCCCTGGCACTAACCTGTTACAAACTCTGTTAACAATTGTATTGGAGACTGGGCTGTGGAGAAATGACAAAACCCAGCAGCTACCAATCTACACTGAATCAAAGCCTGAACTCCTTGCTGGGTGTCTCAGGACACCTAGCCCAGTGAGGCGTCTCCATTCTAGTTGATGTGGGTAACAGTGGTAGTGGAGACAGGGTGGCAGAAGTTTCAGCACAAGCTCACTGCCCCACGACATGCCTACCATGGGCCCTGGGTGTGTGCTTGGGCTGTTGGCCAATGCTAGGACCCATATGGCAACTTCTTCACCACTATTGTTAGGTGCACCAGGTAGAGTGAAGCTAGTGGGAGCTCCCCACCTGCTCTGTCGTCCCACTTCAGTCTGTGGTGCGGCCTTATGTTCAGTCTCCTTCACTGCATGCTCTCTTGGTCTCAGCTCTTCACACAGCGATCTCTGCAGGAACAGGAAAGCTAGTTAAGCAGAAAGGGATGAGAAACTTTGTTGCAGAGAAACAGAAAAGTGATGGCTGATTCCCATCTTGCTTGGAGTTTCCTGGGCAAAGGGGACCCCCCTTTCCAGGGAAGCTCATTCTGTGGATTCAGATGGTACATCTAGATTTAAAATGCTATGCCAGTACAGCCGCCCTGTTGCACCAAGTGTAGACTCTTTATAGTGACAGTTGGGGTTCTCCACCTCCCTGAGAGTCGGTAACTGGGTTGACAGAAGTCTTCCATCATCATAGCACTGTCTACACTGAAACTTAGATTCACTTAACTATATTGTTAGAGGTGTGGATTTTTCACACCGCTGAGTGACGTATCTGGGTTGATCTAATTCTCTAATGCAGACCAGCCCTCCAGTAATGTTTGTACAGCACTCTGAAGATTAAAAGCACTCTGTGCTGAGTATTACCAGGGGGAGATAGCATGGTCTTGTGATCATGTGGAATCTAAATCCTCTCATGCCATTGAATGTTGTTTAGGGCATGAAAAAAGCTCTGCTGGCCTGGCCTATCACGGTGTTTTCTGGGACTACTGCAGTGCTGTGTTCTATAGCTGAACATTTTTACAAGGATCAGTTGTTGGCGTGTCACTCAACCCTCAGTCTGGAGAGCGAGTGAGCGGCTTTTCCTCTGGCTCCTGCCTTTTGACCTTGCTGGCTTGGGTGGCTATAAGTGGAGCTGAAACTCCTGCCAGCATAATGTTCTGTGTCATTGGAACACACAAGACTTCCCACTCACGTCAAGGCACAGGGAATCATAACATTATAGAAGGGTAGGACTGGAAAGGACCTCAAAAGGTCTTTTAGTCCACGCTTCTGACTCAAGGCAGGACTCAGTATTATCTAAGAGGCATGTGATAATTCTTAATTACAAACAGGATTCCTGGCTTCCATTGCTGTCTCTCATTTTCCATTGAGTAACCTTGGAAAGTCACTTCTTCTTTCTTTGTAACTCAGCTTTCCCCTCTGTGGATGGAGATAATATCACTGTGGGTGTGTGTGAGTGAGACCACTGCCTCTGCTGGCTGAAATTGCTGTGTTATAGCCTATAGGCCCTACACAGCTCATGGCAACCCTCTTGAACTTGCACTGAGTTTGGTTAGGTTGTAGGTGCTGCAGTATGCTGCTGGAAAACTGGCCTTTGCCCCTTTAATAAGCGCTGGTTGGAAAACAGGAGAAAAAGTTATGGATAAACTTTTTTAATTCCAACCCCTGCTTTTTTGTGGCTATTTGAAATTTTGGAAATCAGGACACTTTGCCCAGCTCCACTGGTAAACTTTTCTCTCAAGCCCAAAAGCAAATTGCAGTGAGGGATTCCAACCGTCAGGAAAATGCATTTTGTGTAAGCCTGCAGTTTTCACCGGGCCACATGATGTGTATGATGCTCCTTAATTGTTTCATGTATTTATAAATGCAAGATCTCATTGGCCTTGTCTTGACTAGCATTGCATTTAGGTGAGGCTTGACTCACGAGCCAGCTAGGCCTGAACTAAGGTTGACACAAGAAGTTAACAACTTTGGCTCATTTTTAGCAGGGTATAGCTAATTTAAGGGGGTTAACCTGCATCTTCACCAAAGGTCAGGTTATCCCTTTGCAGTGTACTGTGGGTTTCTTGCATCTTTATCTGAAACATACTGATTACCATCAGGGACAGGATACTGGCCTAGAGAGGCCATTGGTCTGACCCAGTGTGATGTTCCCAATGCTCCTGAGCGTATTTTTCCTGTTGTTTTTTCCTCATTAATTCTATTTTAACACATTAATTCTCTGCCACAATGTGTCTAGCATTTCTCAGGGTGATTCCAGCTCCCTCTGCTGTCCAATTTAACACATAGTGATTTTTAAGTGATTCATTAGGTCCCCACGGGAAGGCTGTTTTAACACCATAACAACTGTAGATGCCGAAGCTGATGTTGGGTTGGTGTTTACAGCGGACGTCCTCAGAGGTGGCCCTTTATCATTTATATATTATTTAATGTCTAAAATGTGCCTAATTTGTAAAATCTGCAACATGCCAGAACAGAATTTAAAACAGCAAGCATACTTTTTAGAGCTTTGATCACTAGTGTGGAGTAAAATGGATTGAAACTGGACACCCGGAGCCAAACATCCCTGCGGCTCAGATCAAGCCTCAAAATGTGTCTAAGAAGATGCACTCATGTGTACACAGCTCTTCTCTCTGTCATTGAGGTGTGTCTTTGTTTTTCCTTACATCTAAAAGCCACCACGTTGGCCTGGCACTGTTGGCTCCATGTGTATAGAAGAAGTAACTGGTTCACTGATGATTTTTGCCTCTTCTGCACCCATCTCCATGTCACTTTCCAGTCCCCGCCATGTGCACACCCTCTCTGTTCCACTGCACCAACCCGTTACTGCAGCCTCACCCTGAGATGTGCTCTTCCCATGATGCTCACAAGGAGGGAGTTAATTGTAGTATTAGTTCTAATAAAACCAAAAGAATTTCATTTGCTCTGCCCCCACCCCAGCCTCACTAATGGTGTGATATTGTTACCATCCTTCTCTGCTCCCTGCTGTTCGTTACCCCCATTCATCCCATCTGGTGTACGATAAGAACGGAAGCTCTTCAGATGGCAATGACATCTGATTCACACACCTCACCACCTCAGAAACTCAAGAAAAAAACCCTGATGTCCTAAACCCCAGTGCCTTACTCTTTTGCAGTGCTTCCCTTCTGGAATCTGGAAGTCAATTCAGAAGCCCTGACACCCAGTCCTCTGCTCTGACTCCTGCAGCCAGTCCCTTCCCAGACTAGTAGATAGAACCCAGGAGTCCCGACTTTCAGACCAGTGCTCTAACCTTATGGTGTTCATCATGTGGCCCAGCATTGCCTCATTGTTTCCTCTTACTCCCCTACCTATCTATATTCATCAGGGTAGCCATGTCAGTCTAGTTCAGCAAAACAAAGAGGGAGTCCTGTGGCACTTAAAGACTAACAAATTTATTTATTGCATGAGCTTTCGTGAGAGAAAATCCCACTTTGCCCAACACTTATTTTCTTCCACAAAAGTTCATGCAATAAACAAATTTGTTAGTTTTTAAGTGCCACAGAAGTCCTTGGTTTTGGTTTTGGTTTTAATATCCATCAGCTGTCTTAAACTTAGATTGTAAGCCCCTTGAGACAAGACTGTTCTTTTGTTCTTTGTACAATGCCTAGCTGAGCACAGTGAGGTTCTGACATATAACTAGATTCCCGAGGAGCTAAGGTAACACAGATGACGTCTTCCCACTCCACACCTGTATAACTGCAAGTCGTCATCAGACTGAACAGCATCTAAATGCAAATTGAAAAAACCTTCAAACCTTAACCTTCCCCAAGAAACCTTTTGCTAAATTCAACTGAGATGTGAACCTTGGAGAAAATCAAGGGTGTTATAATCACAACATTTCCAGCCACTTTTCATTATATCCATTTACTGTGCTCAACCCCCACTCTTCCCTCAGGGATCCAATCTTTATAATGGGTGCTCTACTCCATGATCTGGCCAGAAAGTGGACAGCATGGCCTGTGTGTCTCTTGAGACAGAAGAGTTCAGTGCGAATTCGGGGCGTGTGGGTGGGTGGGTAGTGGATAATACAGCAGCAGCAGTGCTGTTTACCTGGCAGAGGATGAGAGCTACTCTGAAACCATGAATGAGGGCAGTGTTTGAAGGGTTCTTTCCTTTGCCTTTCTTCTGTCTGAAAGGGTGCTCCTGTGTTTTGCTGACATCAGTATGAAAGGTTTAAAAGTTCTAATGCTGAAGCACACCCTTATCTGTGGCTAATGGAGATGATTTCAGAGCTGCTTGCAGAACCCAGGAGCTCTGGCTCTAATCATTTGACCAAAGTTCTCACTTAGAAGTGATGATAGACCTAGGAGTCTTGGCTCACAGTGTCCAGCTATAGCCACTGAATCCCACTCTCCCCTGTGCTGAGGAGATGCTGTACCACTCTCCTGCTACATCAGGGCACAGGGCTGTCTCTGCCCCTCTCAGTCCTGCCTTGCACCAAGGAAGGAGGGGTCTGTTCCTGCCCTCTCCCTCATCCCACCCTTTTCTCAGACTTGATCTCCTCCTGATCCTCTTATGTGTCCTTTCTCCACAGCTTCTCATTCACGGCCATCTGGGCAGAAGGCTGCCAAGTCTCTGAAAAGGCCCATGGATGGCGAAACGCACCATGGTCCGTGCATCCATGCTGTCCCCTCCCAGTTACTATGATGCCGTGCAGGATGGCCATGGCCCAGCCACCCCGGACTACCCCTTCCACGGTGGCTTCCACAGCTTCCAGGACACACGATACCACCAGATGAGTCATGGCCAGGAGGCCCCAGCATTCAAGAGGCGCGGGGGAGTGGTGGACCACCGGGATGTTATCATGGCTCATCAAGCCCACAAGATCCACAGCACCCCCCAGGCACGGCGCAAGGAGTGGGAGTAAGTACATGAGCATTTCCAAGGGGTGTTGCTGGCTGTCCTGTCAGTCATGCCACGGAGTGTCAGATCAGTCACCGGCTGCCATTTTGTTATCCACAGCAGACTATGTGGGCTTGCTTCTTGCTCTTTTGACTTTCCCTCCCCTGGAGGTCTCCATCCAGGAGCTCCCACTCTTCTAGTGGCTCTACAGTTCCAGGCAACAGGGAGAAAGGAGTAAATCGCCCATTGGTCTTTCCCAGTGTTCGAGGACAGGAGGGGCTGCTGGGCTACCATGTGATCTCATGTTGCAGGGAAGGGGAGGATGCCTAATTAGTGGGCCCCACTGGGCTGATTCAGTGCAGCTGGAATGGAGGGGTGGGGACACTGAGTTGATGATCCCCTTGAGCTCATCCAGTGCAACAGACATGGGAGGCTGAGATAGCTAGGTCTGTTGGTCTGGTCCAACTGAGTATTTAGATGTCTAGCTTTCATACACAAGTGCTTAAAATGTGCAAAGCTGGTGGCAGGGCAAGGCCGTAGCATGTGAGGTGAAGCCACTCCCTCTGCTGGTGGCTTTGGGATCAATTCTGGCTTGGCCAGCAGGCCCTGTTCCAGGGCCTGTCTCTGATGGGTGCTGCCTGCACACTGACATGGCCAGTGAGTGAAGGCAGGTGGTGGCTTCAGGCCAGATAGGAAGGTTGTGAAGACGCAGCACCAGGTAGTGGGAGAATTGGACCTTCGGCCGGGGCCCAACCACACATGGCGGGTCAGTGAGTTGGTCACCCCCCTATGTGTGAGAGAGGGGAAAGGAGGTGTGTATGTCACCTCCCCCTATGTATGTGGGGTTAGGAGTGTTTGTGTCACCCCCATGTGTGAGAAAGGGGTGTGTGCATCTCTTTCCTGGCCAGTTCTCCATGCCCCCCCCCCCCAGCCCCTGGCCAGCTCTGCAGGCACCCCCACCCCACATGAATAATTTTACTAGATATCTCATGTTCAGTATTGGGAAACATGGTCAATCTATGCAACAGGGATCAGAGAGCCATTGAGCTACATGGTCACATTAGTCCAATGCAACACAGCAGAGATGGTGGGGAGGGGAGATGCTGGACTGAATGGGCCCATCAACCTGTTCTGTAGCAGCAAATCCTCTTGTGCATTCAAACCCTCCCCTTCAGAGAGCATTTTCTGCTGTGCTTTGGATCTAATCCCTAGATCCTATATCAGCAGTCTGCTGACCTCTGGTGGTTGCTCAGCTTCCCGGATTTTGTGAATTACTCACATTTCAGATGAACTCCCTATTCACATTAATGCTTAATACTGATTTTGATGTACCTGACCCCCACCATCCTGTTTCCCGCATCTTTCTGGCTCCCTCAGATCTTTCTTTCTTTCTTTCTTTCTTACAGAACCCCCAGCTTGTTCCTGATCTCTCCACCAGAAGATCAGTTTTAGTCTAAGCTGGGAAGGCCCCTGGTGGGAAGGGCTAGGCTGATTCTAGAGAGGGAATGTGAAAAATAGCTCCACTCTACTGTGGTTGCTAAATGCTGCTGACGTGGGCAGTAGCTACAGGAGCTGCATCTCATCTGAGCCCCCCCATGCTGTGCTCCAGTGGGTCTTGCCAGCTAAGCAGGAATAGTCTGGCTTGGTCCCTGAAGTGAGACCGTGACAAGGGAATGATGTGGTGATGAAATATTGGGTGCTGTCCTCTGTATCAGCGCTGACTGAGGGGTAGGGTGTACCCGAGGCTGACTCCAGCCTCTTGAAGGGTGTTGTACTGCTGGAGGTCCTCATGTTAAAATGAGCTGTAATAAGAAGACTTGTGATCCTCAAAGATCTAGTGGTACCTTTGACAGGAGTCCCACTGTCACCCCAATTCCAAGCCAAATAATTCCCATCCACCTCCCTGAATTCCTCCTGCAGTTTCAACTGGATACAGAACTCTCCTTCACTTCCCGCCCTACTGTGATATGCAGCGTTGCTAGAGTCTGTTAAATGCAGACCTACCCCAGGGATGGCTGCATTTCAGTGGGTGTGTGAGCACTTCTTGTGTACATAGTTTGTACTGTCTGGTTGGAAAGCAAGAAGTGGGAGCCATTCAGATGTATGACTGTAGATCAGACAGAGTTTTGAATGTGCCTGTCAGGCCGTGTCAAGCTGCTGATGACTCATCTCCCTTTGTCCCAACAATATGAATCCATGAAATCACAGGAGGCTTTAAATTTCCCTTTAGTGTTTCTCTTTCTGGTGGAACAAACAAGGAGTCCTGTGGCACTTAAAGACTAACAAATCTATTTATTGCATGACCTTTTGTGTGAGAAAACCCCACTCTGTCAGATGCTTTGAAGATGGGAGAACTTTCAAAGCATCTGACAAAGTGGGATTTTTCCCATGAAAGCTCATGTTATGAATAAATTTGTCAGTCTTTAAGTGCCACAGGATTTATTGTTTATTTTACTAAACTAGACTAACACGGCTGCCACCTTTGAACCTTTCTGGTGGGAACTTCTTTCTTGTTCTTGCACAGTCCTTTTCGAGTGCACCAGGTGGCGCTGTTGGACTCCCGAAGGCTGCCCAAACTGGGGAGAAATTCCAGTGGCTGGGAATGGTAGGAGGTAGGTGATCTGTCCCATTTCACTAGCTCCCAAGCCAAGTCATTCTCTTAATGGCTTCTCCTTATCTCTGCTGCTGGGAACTGGGACTCCTGCATTCTGTTCCTGGCTCCCAGGTGGAGTGTGATCTAGTCAGAGAGTGGGGAGACCGGGAGCCAGGACTCCTGGGCTCTGCCCCTACTTCTGAGGGGACAGTGGTGGGCTAGTGGTTAGAGGATGTGGAATCCACTTGTCAGCATTAACACTGACTTGCTGAGTAAGCCTGGTCAGATCACTTCCGTGTGCCTTGGTTTCCCCCCATACAGTGGGGATACCAGCCTCCCTAGGTGTCAGGCCTGGTCAGATTTTTTAGAATATAGAGATCCTGTTGATGAAAGTGCAGACGTCACACTGTGGCAGTTTTGACCCAAACCAGAGAAGCACAGGCCTTGCGTGGTTTGACTGAGCTTTGCTTTGGATTTAGGGGTAATTAGGAACTGAACTTCCAGAACAGTGAGTTTCCATGGCAGCCATGACTGGGCAAACAGGCTCCTGCCAACCCTCTGAGGGCTCCAGCCTTTGCTCTGTTCCTTGACTTGAGCACCGGCCCTGCTCTGTGCTCTCCGGAACACTTGCTTGCTGTTCATGCCTTTCAGCGGTTTCTCTTCCAGCATCTGCAGGGTTTTACACTCATGTATAGCCTCAGAGATGTGCCCTGCACTATATGCAGTTGCATGATTCACAGGAGGGCTCCACTTTTTCCATCTTCACCTTCCGAAGCAAGGCTAAGCCCCCATCTCCTACTCCATCCAGGACAGGATTCTGCTGGCAGTAACTGTGCCCTTTTGGTTCCCTGCATTTGCTACCCACGAGGCAGAGGCGTAGCCAGAACTGATTTTGTGGCAGGGCCTTTGATTAACAGGGGTGGGCACAAACCTTTTGTCACAAGCAAAACAGAGACTGATTAAAACATAGATGAATTGCTTTAAATCTGATTGGGTGAGCCCGCTTTCAAAGTGGGTGGGCCATTGCCCATCCATACCCACCTGTAGCTATGCCCTGGCCACAAGGTGAGTGTCCTAGCAGTGTGTGCAAGAGGGTGGCTTCATGCTTGGGATTCCCTGCTGGATGGAAATGTGTGGACAGAGAACGGTGCGTCTTACTGCTGTACCTCCTCAGAAGCAGCAGATTGCACAGTGTGCCCTCAAAAGCCTCCCCCTGCCACGGTGAGCATCTAGCTTTTTCTCGCACAACTTTAATTATAGCAACACATTGGTCATTCAAAGAGAGAGATTTATTACTGTCACAGGGACTGAGTAGTAGACCTCCTGACTCTTGTTTCCAAAAGCTGGTTCTCTCTATGGCCTTCAGCTTGTCCCCCCTCACTGCTGTTCCATCTGTGTGACCAGAATGGAATGGGAGCAGCAAGTTGGGCTGTAAAGGGAAGCTCCCTCAGCTCTACTTTTCTCACCCACAGGTGCCCCACGTAGGGCACTCCTTGCCAGCTTGCATTGGGGTGATCAAGCTCTAGTCCTTTGAACAAAGCCCCTACATCAGACCTGCCAGGTAGCTCCAGTCAGGCCAGCTAGCCACATTCCTCCACCCATTCCCATTTCAGTAGTCTGATTTAAAATACTGCCAGTCCCCACTGAGGTGTCCTGCACCGCCAGTAGCCATCAGTCCAAGGTGCCAGGTGTTAGTGTAATTATTCATTTGTAGTGTCATGGACCAAGACTTGCTTGTGCGTTGCTGTACATCATCTATTTGGTGTATTACGGTAGCACCCAGGAGCCCCTCTCATGCACCAGAACCCCATTGTGCCAGGCACTGTACAAATGGAGAACAAAAAGACAGGCCCTGCACAAGGTGGAAAGCTGGGGATGACACTAAACTGTCTTGACGCGCAGTCACCCACTCACCCTGATGGGAACAGTGACTACACTTACAGAATCAGTTGCAACATGCAGACTTTCAGGGAAACCTGGAAGTGAGCATTATTTAAACTAGTGAGGGAGAAGAGGAACAAAGCAGTAGAGTAAATAACCCAACCCCTGCAATCCAGCCTTGCTTCCTACACACAGCCTTTTAGCTCTGGTGCCACTAAGAATTGCTCTAGGATGCATCCCATGTCCATATTCTTGTTCCTACCTGGAGCAGGGAGACAGGTGAGTCTGAGGAGGGCAGGGTCAGGTCCCCCTCTGTGATGTGTCCTTCTTCTGTACTCTCTGGCCTAAAGTTTCCCCTGAGTCCCTCACTGGCAATTTTAAAGAATCTTGGGTTCCACCTGACAGCAGCAGGGTCTGTCTGATAGTTCCAATAACTGAAGTTGGCTTTAGGAGCTGTGGTTGACTCCTCTGCCCTCCTGGAGCTTCCCTGGCTGACTCCCTCGGTTTTGAACTGCTTCTGTTGTTAGTGGGGTCTGTATTTGCAGGGAAAGAACCTTAGGGGCTTTTAAATAAACAGGAAGCCATGAAAGGGAGACACATGCTTATGTAGGCCATTCACAGTTATCCCTAACAAGCATGGAATCTAGACCATTGTGTTTCTAAAAAACAGACCTTGAGCTAAAAAGGAGAATCTCCATGAGTTGTTAGCAATAGAGGGTCTATGACACACACATAGGCAGTTCTAATTCTGTCCAGCAGAGGACACTGGTGCCCAGGTACTGCCCAGATCAATATTATGCATGTATGTTGTTCACATGGACTGATGGATGTGGTAGAAGATCCTTGCTAATTCTCCCTTTAATCTTGGTTAGATATTAGAGATGCATGAGCAGTGGCTGCCTGCTGGGTGCTCTCCACTCCTCTGGGGATCTTTCTACACTGCAGTTAAAAAGCCACAGCTGGCCAGCTGACACACACTCACAGGGCTCAGGCTATGGGGCTGTTTACTTACAGCGAAGATGTTTGGACTCAGGCTAGAGCTTGGGTTCTGGGACTGAGAGGGAGGATGCTCCCAGAAGTGGGGCTCCAAACCCCGGCAGAAACAGCTATACTGCAGT
This sequence comes from Podocnemis expansa, assembly GCA_007922195.1. NCBI lineage: Eukaryota > Metazoa > Chordata > Testudines > Podocnemididae > Podocnemis > Podocnemis expansa. The sequence continues at coordinate 1,876,227 of ML682037.1, forward strand.
TAAACAGCCCACAAGCCCAAGACAACTGGCATGGGCCAGCCATGGATGCCTAACTGTAGCATAAACAGACCCAGAGTGTCTGTGTGCATCTAAAGACCCTGTTTTCCCTCCCTCTGCAGCAGATGACCAGGACTGGGTGGATCCAGGGCCTGAGGAACTGTGCAGAATCCTTGAGTCTCTGCCTCATTTTTTCCCTGTGTGGCACCTTCCCCTCCTCTGGCCACGGGCTTGCAGCCAGCTCTGCCTTCCCCCTCCCCCAGATCAGCTGCCTCCCGAAGCCCTGAAATTTGAAAGTGCTGAGACCAGGAGTCTGTTAAGTGCTTCTTTCCTCCAGCAGCGGCAGAGCGACCTGCTGGGAAATCTATTAACCCTTCACACTCTGGGAAGCACTCCAGAGAAAAAAGGCCCATTTCAGTTAACTGCCTGAAAGGAAAGAGAATGGACACCTCCACCCATCCTCCTGTGCACACCAGCTGGGACACCAGGCGCAGTAAAGTCCTGGGGAATAGTAAACAGCAAGGCACAGCTGCTTGAGAACCTCACAGCCTTCCAGCAGCGAGGCCGGAGGGAAAGGTCTCCTCTTGGGTAGCAGGCCCTGAAGCTTCTGAGTGAGCATCGTCTCTCATGTAGTGAGCCAGCCTGTCTGTGTCTGCTGATGCTTTAGATGGTGCCCTGTGGATGCTCAGCCCTGCAAAGCCTTCTCTCTGGGCAGCAGCTGGGGATTGCATGGCTGGATCGTGGAAGTCTGGGCTCTACTCTGGCCTGCTCTGTGCAGTACTGCCCCCTCAGAGCATCCACAACAGGGGCTTAGTCTAGCATACTCCTGTTGCCCAGTCTGGGAAGGGGAAAAGGCAAACAGGAGGCAGTTTGACCTAGAGGACAGAGCATTGATTTAGACGGGGCTCTGCCACTGATGGGTGCTGGGTGACCTTAGGCAAATCTCGTCCCTGCTCTGTGCTTCAGTTTCCTCATCTGAAAAATGTAGATTATGATACTAACCTCTGTGCAGCTACTGATGAAAAGCAGCAGATAACAGCTAGGTCTTATTATGAATGAGGTCTAGTGAGAACAGGGTTGTGGGAATCAGATTGCTAGGGTTTTTTTCTCAGATCTTCGAGCGAATGAAGTCAGTGAAAATCTCATGGGTAGAGCATGAAAGTGGGAATTAGGATCTTGGAAGTGAAATTCAAGATTCCTGTAGCTGGGAAAAGAATCAGGAGTCCCGATTCACAAGCCTGTGTCTTAGCCCTCCCACAATTTGTCCCCACAGCCCCCTATAATAATGAGTCCATACTGGTGATAGAGACACTTTGACATGCTGGCATTTTTTTGGAGGTCAGAAAAGCCCCAGAGCTGATCTGCAAAGCTGGTCTCAAAATCTCAGGAGTCAAGGCTCTTGGGAGGTATTTCAGTTCTCAGCTGGTGAGTGCACGCAAGGCTATGTCTGCACTAGCACTTCTATTGGTGCACCTTAAGTTGCTCAGGAGTGTGAAAAATCACCCCCCCCCCATGACATAAGTTCCAGTGACAGAAGCGCTGGTGTGTACAGAGTTAGGTGGGTGGGAGAGCTTCTCTTGCTGCTTGTCGGTACAGCCATGCTTCTGTAAGCTCTCTAGTATAGACATGGCCTGACTCCTCCAAACTAGAAATCCTTGCCTGTGCAATCATCTGGTGCCTCTTTGAATGCAGGACTGGGATCCCCTTTGTAACTGACAGTAAAGCCTCCCAAGGAGGAGGGAGGGCACGAGGGACACTGTGCCCTGTGCCTGTTTGAGAGGGCCCCCAAACCAAGTGGACATGCGAACTGGCACATGGGGTCACTGCACCACTCACATTTGGCCCAGCTGCCCTCCAACATAATGCTGAGCCAGATTGAAGTAGTGCCTGCAGCCCCATATGCCCAGAGCAGGGAGCTGAGCTTTGTCCATAAGACAGGAGACACTGGAGTAGGGTGAATGGAGACAGTCTCACCTCTACCCCCTTATAAAGATGGGGAGCTTTTATTACAGATTCTGCCCCCTGTGCCCCAAAACCCGCTTGGCATCCCTGACTCCTACCTCTCTTCCTGGAGGCTACCTGCATCCAAACTGTGGAGAAGTTCAGTTGGCTTTCGCATCTCTGCATTTGGGCCTCAAATTCTTCAGCTGCAGAGAGGTGAAGTTTACTTTTCCCCAAAGTGATGTGGCTGGAGACTGATCGTATGACAGGATGAGGAAGTAGGATTACCACCCAGCCAGTGTCTGACAGGCTTGACTGGGTTTATTTTATGGATTTGCCAGATGCCAAAAAAAATAATGTAATCTGCCAGGTTTTGTTTTGCATGGGTCCAAAGATTTGCATGATTGAAACAATAAACTGGGATATTGGATGTTCAAAGTTTCTGTGTCCAGCCCAGTAAAGATGCTGTGGCATTCCTGCTTCCACAGTTTAAGCCATACCAGATCAAAACTGATAAAAATACAGCAGCTGTCTGCCTGTCAACCTGCAGTCCCACCACATGTGTGTGAAAGGGTTTGTCACACAAGAGTGAGGAGACATGCCTTGTTATTAACCTTATCTGTATGTGTCATCTCTCTAGGTACTGGACGTGGTTGTTGAAAACAAAGACTGCAAAGTTGCCTTGTGGTTGGTGGTCAGGGTTGTGGTTGCAGCTGGCTTGCCGTGGAGGGCTGGGGTGCCAGGCTTTTTGCATTTCAAAGCTGGTAACCCTAAGAGGAAGTGACGTGATATGGGACAGGAAGTGACTATTGACTAATTGATAAAGGGACTTCCTAGTGGGAGTGAAAGTTGGAGGAAATGAATTTCATCAGACTTGTGAGGACCTGTGAAATGGCCCAGAAGAGTGAAGGTGGTATGAGAGGGGAGATTAACTCAGTGCCACGGGTGGTTTACTAGGAGAAAACCCTTGAGCCAGAGAGATGTTCTAACTAGACTCTCTAGTCTAAGTGAGATGTAATAGGCCATAAGTGTAGGCCTCAGCTTCATAAAGCCTGCCTCCAATGCCCTCCCCACCACTTTTTCCCGCACAGCAGCATTAGGGTTGAATAATGTCAGCATGTAGAGGAGCCCCCAGGGTGGCAGTGTGAATAATCGACAAGACAAGTATGTCAGATCCCTCTTGTCACTCTGCAAAGCACAGTCTCCCCTCCACCCCGTCATTCGTTGCTTTGCAAGAGTGAAATTTCAGACCTTTGAGTACAGAAAGGAAATAGGAGACCCAAAAAAGCCACTGGACTGTCCTTGTGTTTGCAAGTTCATTACTTTTGCTTCCTCCTCATATTCCTCTCATTCTTCCTTTCCTGCTTTGGGATTTCCATGCTTCTAATCCCACCCTACCCCCAGCTGGGGCTTCTGATGGGGATGAAGGGCGACTGGGTTATAAACATTTACTACAGAGTTTGAATAGGCTGAAGCTATGACAGAGGTGACAGTGGGTCAAAGAGAGCTTTCTACTCAAACAGATTACAGAGCAGCAAGCAGTGTTGTCCAGTGGCTAGAGCCAGGGGGAGTCAGGACTAAGACTTTCCGGTTCTCTTCCTAGCTCCTTCATTGATTCATTCTGTTGCCTCAGGAAAGTCTTTTCTTCTTCATGATATACACCCCTGCACACTCCAGACACCTTTCTCCCAGCACTTTGGGACTCCTGCCCAGAGACACTGCTCACATGAAGCATTGTAATGTTGTGTGCCACTGTCCTCTGCAGTATGGGTTCAGAAGTATTCTACCGTATGTCCTAGGCCCTCTACTACAGAAGAAGGGATTCTGCTTTGGCTCAGAAGGCAGGGGCCTGTGGTGTTGGGGGGGGTGGAATATGAACCCACTGCTGCAAGGTTCTGAGGTGCCCTCATGCACCACAGTGACACCTATGAAATTTGCTTCTGCTGCTTTTTTCCTGGGGAGGTGAGTAGAAATTGGCTGTTGGTTGGGCTCACTCAACACAAAATGCCCCCATTGATCAGCTTGGTCCTTAGCCTGTGATTATGTGGAGAGGTGCCAGAGGCACTGAGCACCTGCATGCTGCATGGAAACCAGTGGAGACCTCTGAAGATCAGTCCTGGAGGGGTGCTATGGGGACGAAGCATCTTTGGGGATGGGTAAGCCTGAGGGGGCAGTGAGGTGGGATTGATCCCACTTTGCCACTCTTCTTTATGGTGGAAATTCTGTTCCTGCTGTGATTTGTTTTTATGCCAGTTGACTTTTCTCTGTGATTTCCCTCTGCAGCCTGCTCTGGCAGCTGCTCTGCAGAGAGGAATCAGATCAGAAAAGAAAGTTAGCCTGCACTGGGCTTGGGGGATGAGGAGGACATGGGGGCTAAGGAAGGCATGCCTCTTTCTCTGTATTTCTGTCGGCCACCATGGCACTTCAGGTTACAGGCAGGAGAAGGCCATGAGCAATGGATGGCCCAGCTCCATGTATCAGAGACAGGCATGTGCCAGGCAGGTCCCTCCCATGCCTTTGTCCACCTCACTGAGGGGTCCTTGTGCTACCTGCCAACAACCTCGGCAGCAGATGTGCTGAGCGCCTCAGCTCCCCTACTATATGGGCTTGTGGCTTTAAAGAAATCCAGTGGTGGGGAGAGTTGGTGCATTTGCAGCCTGAATTAATCCTCTACCTATTCCCAGAGCAGGGCAAGCTTCCCTCTCCAGCTGTCCCAGAGGAGTTCAGTCTCCGGGGCCCATTCAGCCTCTCTGCTGGGGATGCTGATTCTAATCTGCTCAGACTGAGACCCGCCAAACTCATTTCACATGAGCGATGATGTGTGGTCACTGCTGACCTTGACTGGCTTCAGCACAGGTCTGAGCGGCTCTGTAGTTTGTTATTGAGCCACCTACTCCCGCACACTGCAGCTGGGGCTGTCTGTCTGGTGCTGAGGGTTACAGGCTCCACAAGTGCAAGAATCAGAACTTAGCAGAGCTGTGTCTGTCCATTAACCATTTCAGCGTTGCTTTGCCATGCAGACAGACTGCCTCCGCTGCTCCTGCTATGGCTTGCCCATCCTGATGCCTGCTCACTAGCTACCCTGTAACACAAAAGGGTCAAACATGCGGCCCAGGGACTGGATCTGGCCCATGAACCTCCTCCATCCAGCCCATGATTGCACTTCTCGGGACCACACTCTCCCTATCAGAGAGAGGAAGAGTGTGGTCTTGCATACACAAAGCTCTGCAATGCCATGAGAGTATTAAGGCTCACAACATCACAGAGCACAGGGTACGTAAAACTGCTCCATGAGATCACACTCCCTAACAGAGAGCCAGAGACTGGTATCATGGAGTGCAGTTTTGCATACACAGAACTTTGCTATGCCACAAAAGGGCTGCACTGTTTCAATTTATGGAATGTATGGCCCACTTGAAGTATATATAAGTCAAATCTGGTCTGCCATAGCAAATGGATTTGACATCCCTGCTGTAGCATCAAGATACTTACAGTGCTCTGGGCTCCTGGCAGGCTACTCCTGCTGGCACCTAGACACCACGGTAATGAGAGCCCAAGGCAAATATGGCTGGATGCTTGGATGGCCAGGGACTGGGAGTGCCAAGAGTCCCCGTGCCCTGTGGGGAGTATGTGGCCATCAGAAAGCCATATCACAAGACAGTCCCTGAGTTAAGCCATCCCAGAGCCCAGCCAAAGGTTCCATGGACATTTAGTAGGTTTTTCCTTATACCAGTGTGGAAACACCCTTATTGACAAGCAGTACTGCAGTAATATCTTACAGTGTGGCGCATGGCAAGATACTGCAGCGTGGGGGACAATTCTTGCTGAATACAGTGGGGCTTTTTTTGCAGGGTGGAGGGTGTTAATAAAGACCCTTACCACTAGAGAAGGGGATGCAAAGGAAAGAAGTAAGGAGTTGGCTCTGGAATCTGGTGTATCCTAGGCTATGTCCACACATACATTGTTATTTCGAAATAAGTTATTTCAAAATGAGTTATTTCGAAATAAAGTCCTTATTTTGAAACAAGTTAATTTGAATTAAGGGAAAGCCTTCTATCGAAATGGCCATTATTTTGAAACTGTTATTTCGAAATAACGCCGTTTGGACATGTTGTTTCAAAACAGTTGTTTTGAAACAACATGTCCAAACGGTGTTATTTCGAAATAACCATTTCAAAATAACAGCTGTTTTGAAATGAATGGGGTTTAAGCTGTTTTGAAATGACAGTTCTTATTTCAAAATGACAGAGCCTGTCATTCGAAATAAGAAAACGTCATGTGGACCTAATCTTTTTTATTTCGAAATAACCAATGTTATTTCGAAATAAAAGAGACGTGTGGACATACCCCTAGTGTTTAGAACAAAGGGCATGAGGAATCATGACTCCTGGTTCTGGGCAGGAGTGTGATCTAGACCAGTGGTTCCCAACCTTTTATCTACTATGGCACACCTTGAGGCCTTCAAGTATGGTGCAGCACACTGCCACGACCAATTCATGAACATTCAAATTAATGTATGAATATTCATGAGCCATGGCACCCTGTTTTGGGGCAGCTGCCTGGGGCTCCAGCTCAGGGAACCCCACGGCTCCAGGTCAGGGAACACCCCACCGCCCCCAGCTGGGGCCATATGGAGCAGCCACCTGCACCTCCAGGGAACCCACCAGCCGGGGTCCCATGGCCACCCATGGCTCAGACTCTGGCTTGGGAAAATCCCTGGCTGGGGCTGCATGGGGCTGCCACCCACAGCAGCGGCTCTGGCTTGGGGCAACCACGCTCCCACCCCCACCTCTGGCCAGGGATACATGGTACCTCCGACCTGGCTCTGGCTCTAGGGAACGCCCCTGGCCAGGGCCACCACCCGCGGCTGTGGCTCTGGGAGTTCTCACGGCACACCAGTTGGGAGCCACTGATCTAGATGACAGAGGACTAGGAAGAAGGACTCCTGGGACCTGGCCCCCATTCCAGGAGGAAGCAGTGCTGGATTTAGGAACAAGCCAAGGAAGCCATAGCCAGGGGCCTTTAATTATGGCAGAGATAACTCAAAAGATTTATTGTAATTGAAATTGATCATGCAAATAAGGCTTTCTAGCAAGATGCATATTTTATTTAGTTGTTTTTCATTGCATCTTTGCCTATGCATATATGCAAATATAATGGTTTATCATCTACCCTCTCTGTTATAATGTAACACACTTTTTTCTCTTTATATTTTATGGTATGGGGCCTCTGAATCTTGACACAGTTTAGGGCCTCAGCATGTCTTAATCCCGCCTTGGGAGGGAGTGTGGTGTATGTGGTTACCACTGGGACCTGGAGCTCTGCAATTCCTGGATGGACTGCCAAATCGGCTTCTTTGCTTTGCTAGTATAGCCCTGGGCACTCATCACCTTGGCACATGAAAGCACAGCCACTTCCGGGCCCTGCTCTCTTCCAAGGGAATTGATGGGAGTTTGAACACCGCAGACAGCCGTGCTGCCAGGTCCGTCCCTCCGTCCCCACTGCACTCCTGAGCAGGGCTGGCTCTACTGCGAGGCAAGAGACAGACATGGCTTCAGGTGACAGTTCTTAGGGGCGCCTAGCCCCCCTGAAGATCAAGCTGCCTCCTGCCTCTTCAACTCTTTCCTAGCAGCTCAGGCACTGTTAGTCAACCTGCAGCTTAAGTCATATAGGCAGAGTGCACTTTAAATCCCTCTGCAGGCAGACACTGGAGATCTATGCACTTCCGAAAAACGTTTTCAACCTCCATGAATGAGATGGGGCACAAAATCAAAATTTGGCTTGAGGCACCACAACCCCTTGAGCCAGCCCTGCTCCTGAGTCGCTTTCAAGCAGGGCTTCATACTCTGATGGCAGCATTGACCTAGGGCAGGTCAGCCTCGCCTTTGCTGTCTCTTCTCTTCCCTCTTCCATTCCCATTCTCAACAGTGTGCTTTCAAATGCCTGCATGCTGGGAGAGGTTATGCAGACATGTGCCCACGCCTGTGAACTCACAATGAGCAGGAGAAGATGCACAACCGTTTTCACAATCATCACCACATAGTGCATGCATGTTGGTGCAATCGCTGTTGACATCATTAGTAGCGCTTGATCATTGTGAGCATAATCACCACTGACACTAATGCAATTCCACAGACACTGCTGACACCACTACTGGTGAACTCGCTCTCCCGGTTCCTCCCCTCTCTTATCCCTACTGCAACCTGAACAATCTCACCTGTCACTGAAGTGGAGCTACCTCAGGGGTGGAAAACAGCAGTTTAACAGTGCACAACAGAGCTGTCATGGTTCAGGACAGACTGTAACAATGTCTCCTGTGCCTGTTTGAAGGGTCAGATGTGAGGAATTAGGGAGTTGATTCTGGGACAGAGAGGAAATAGGTAGAGCCCTGCACGGATACAAATAAGTGGATCCGTATCCGACCTGCATCCACAAGAAATGGTCTGCAGATATTCTTGTATCCACGGATGCAGATGTAATGTGGAAATCCATGGATATCTGCATATTTGCAGGGCTCTAGCTCTGTGCAGATAAAAATATGTGGATCCGTATCCGATCTGCACCCACAAGAAATTGTCCATGGCTTCTGTGTTGTATTCATGGATGTGGATATAAGGTGGATATCTGCAGATATCCATGGATTTGCAGGGCTCTAGAAACAGGGGCTCCTTGTTACTGGACTAGGCGGGAACTCACTGGTTCTGAGGTCAAGTCCTGGCTCTGTCACTGACTCACTGGGGAATCCTACACAAGTCATTTCCCCAGTTTCCTGTGCCTCAGTTTTCCCATCTGTAAAATGGGTATAAAATACATCCCTTTACCTCCATCCTTTGATGGCTCCTGGGGACAGGAACTGTCACTTCATATGTGCCTAGCACAATAGGAACTTGATCTCACCACAGTTTTGTTAGAGAACTCTTGCTATTTTATTCCCTATGTCACAGTTCTACAATGTGGCTTCCTCACAGGCCCAAAAACAGGACACAGTTTTATTATCAATATACCATGATGAACAACTATCCCTCCCATATGGCTCTTTATTACTAATGATCTTGTAGGAAGTGCTTTACAAGACTATTTGTTTACACTTCTTCCATCTCAGAATCTTTTATCTTCCAGCACAATATTCTGAGAGATTTAATGACCGCCCACTTGGATTAGTGTGTATGATTTACAGTGGATTTTCATAGTTAAATCCACATAAAAAAAGGGCAAAACCCATGTGGAAGATCTAAAGGCTAAGAATATTTTATTAGAAAAAGTATTGACTAATTAACTCTCATTAGCTTTGTAAATAGGAGAAACGGCAAATAAACAGAATCAGATAAATCACTTAGAATAAGGGTTATAACCTTCACAAAGGCAATTTCTTGCTTTTTCAAATGCTTGTGATGTGGCAAGGAGCAAGATGGGTTAATAGGGTGAGCACAACAGCTTTATAGCTAGCTGTTTCAAATAAAACTGGTTAACATACAGCCAAAGACAGACCATAATGAGAAGGGATCACACTCGCACAATAGTTAGCATGGCTGGAATTCAATTCCTTACTCTTCCCCAGGCTTCTTGTATGACCTTGGGCATGTTGCTGCCTCTCTGTGCCTCAGTTCTCCATCCATGAAAGGTCTATAAAGCTGTCCTGACTTACACTGGTGTTGTGAGACTCACTGTGTCAGTGTGTGCGGCACTCAGATAGCAGGGTAATAACTAGCAAAGAAGGATGAGAATCACTAGATTATATCATATTAATGGTCCATATAGTCCACTCTCTTGTGGTCAGCGCTAGATGATTCACAGATGGATCATTAGGCCCCAAACATGCATACATGTGTCTTTGCCACAAGTCAGCCACTGACTTTATTTGCACTACTGGGGCCTTATAGATTTCTTCATAACCTCCTTCCGTTAGTTTTTGTTTATGCCCTGAAGCATGGGGGTTTATATGTTAGATTGTTGCACAAAATACTTGAATTTAAAATTGTTTAATTGGCTCAGAGCATAATATTAAGTGTGAGTTTAAATGCAAATGTCAGGTCAAATTTGGTCCAAAATTTAGGTTTACCAAAAAAATAAAATAAGGCTCCTAAAGCTAAAAACAACGGAAATGTTTGAGGGAATTAGACTGAACAAAATCTAATGGAACTAAGCTTAATTCCCACTATGTGTCAGTGCCTGAGAAAGTGAAGCCGATTAGAAACAAAAACTGAATGTGATAAATCCCTTTACCTTGCAAAGAAAGGCAACCAGATAAAGGAGCAAAGCAATTAGTGCAAAGTGACATTTTCTAACAAGGCCTTTCAGTTTGAATAATCAAAGGCAGGATTTTCCAGCCAGTGGATGGCAGCTTCCAGGGGGTCTCTGGCATGCTGGGAGTTGTAGTCTTTGTGGGCTGCACATCTGACCTGAGGGGTAAGAGAGTTTTAATTTGCTCCATATTATCTGCCATCTGGCACAAGTAGATTAGTTATCGCTCTCCAGCTTGTAGGGCCATTTGGACCTTCATAGTTATAGCATGGATAGATTTTGGATGCTGCTACTCCAAAACAGAGGCTCCTACCCCTGAGCAGAGGGCAGCAATGTCACTATCCAGTTCTTTGCCATACATTCTGGGAAGTCCCACCTCCAAGACCTATTCAGTCCTTTGCCCACAGTCACGCTAGCAGCAGGCAAGGTAGGCAGTTGCCTGGGCTGACAGACTTCTGGGCAGCTGCCGGCTGTGGCTGATTCCAAAGCCAGAAGCGACCATTGTGATCATCTGGTCTGAGCTGCTCTATAACACAGGCCGTAGAACGCCCCCCAAATAATTACTAGATCAGAGCTTTTAGAAGAACATCCAGCCTTGATATTAGAAGTGTCTGTAATGGCAGACCTACCTCAACCCTTGGGCTATGTCCACACTTAAGAAGTTAAATTGAATTAGTTAATTTGAACTAATAATGGTTAATTTGAACTAAGTTAATTCGAACTAACACATTTCCACTAGAAACCCAAATTGAACTAGCATGTCCATGGACAGGACTTGTTAGTTAGATTGGGGGGGGGCACCACGGGAAGCGTGGCAACATGGCCCCTGAGGAGGGCCATGCCCCCACCCAATACACAGAAAGAGTAAGGCACCCTGGGACGAAGAAGTTCAAACCACATGAATTCGAACTAATGGTTAGTTCGAATTAATGCAGCTCCATTGGGTTAATTCTAATACGTTCTAATTAACCGTTACTTTGAAGTTAAGTGAGGTTTTTTTTTAACTTTGAAGTAAGCATTCATTACTTTGAATTAAAGAATTCCATAGTTTGAAGTAATGAAAGCCAGTGTAGCCATGCATTAATTCAGTTTGAATTAATCCTCATTAATTTGAACTAAATTGTAAGTGTAGACATACCCTTGGTGAATTGTTCCAAAGGTTAGTTACTCTCCTTACAAATCTGCTGTATATCCAGGCTGAATTTGTCTAACTTCAACTCCTACCATTGGACTGTATTACACCTTTCTCTACTAGATGGAAGAGCCCATTATTAAATATTTGTTCCCCAGTAGATACTCAAGTTACCTGTTAACCTTTTCTTTGTAAAATTAAGTATGTCACCTGCTTTGGGTCTCTCACTATAAGGAATGTCATGACAGAAGGGAGCTGAGCCAAACCTGAATAGTTCTGCAACCCTACAGGCCAGGTTATGTCCCGTTAGTTCATATTTGGCCCAGCTGCTCCTCTGTCGTGATGGAGGAGCAGTTATGGCAAATCTGAGTGGTGGTGATGGTATGCAAAAACGTTGCCTTAAGCAGCACCATATCTGCCTCATGAAGAGAGAACCAACGAGCCCAATGCAAAGTGGATTTTGCTGGAGTGGTGCCTGCCGGCTAGAAGCTCACCAGGATTAAACTCATTTCCTATCAAGTGGTTTTAGAACTGTCACCAGATAGCAGTGACTCCCAGCCCTGCCAACTTTGGCTGGCTATGAACCAGCATGCTTGAGATACTCTGTAGCTGCTCTGTCCAGACACCTGCAGTGGTCCTGACTTCCCACTGCAGTGGGGCAGCAGGGTGGGGCAACAAAGAAGTCAGTTGCTCCCTGAATCTGGAACCTGTTCACACTGTTCCCAGCTCCAGTGTGGTTTGAAGAAGCAGGTCAAAGCTGTGCAGCCTGTCTGTGTCCCCACTGTTCCCCTAGAGTGCTGCCTTTGGTCCAGTCAGCATGCAGCTGGATAAAGCTACACCCTCAGGACCATACAGGAAGTCTATGTGCTATGTGAACGTGGCCCATGCAACATGTAAAGAACTGCATAGGTGGCCCACAGTAGTACCTAGCTTGAGAACCACTGCCCTAGAAACTGTGGGACCACAGTGTATTATAATCACCATGCTCTGCAGGTATGCGCCCTGTGTTGGAATGTGCAGGGAGAAGGCATAGGGGCTTGGGGCACTGGCTGTACCCTGTGAGCAATCTTCAATTAGGTAGATTCACTCAGCCTTCACTCCTGTGCCCCACTGAGCAGCATGGCTCCCAGCACCTTCAGGACCCAGGCCAGTGGTGGAAACATGATCCTTCCGCCTATTGCCCATCCTCTCAGCCTGATCAGGGATGCTGAGCTCCGCACTGCTGCTGGCATTTCATCCAACACTTACACAAGAGAGCTTTTTAAATCCCCCCCCCCCCCTCTGAAAAAGGTGAATGTAACTCATGCTCTCTCCAATTTGTTTTTTTCCTCTACAAACCACCTTTTAGCCTAATTAAAAAAAACCCTCCTAGGAAGGGGGACTCAGCAGCCATCTCGGAAATTACAAATTGCTGTGCTTGTTTTCTCCGTCCAGGAGCCTATTACGCAGGCACTTTAGACCAGTTCTTAAGACGGTGCCTTAAGGACTATATTTAGGTGGTTACAGATCTGCTGGCATGGGACGAAAGCACTATCTTGAACAAAGGGTTCCGGTGACGTCAGGGCAAGTGGGAATGAAAGAGAGAGCAGAAAATAGGTTAGGTCCTCTATCAAATCAGCCCATTATGCCTGGTGCAGAGAATGGCAGCAGCTTTCTCTATAGTTCTGTGGACATATTTAAATTGATGCACACTTAAAAAGTAGTTTCTGCCCTTTTATTGTGTTTTGCTTTACCCTTTGGGCTTTTTTCGCCTCTCAGTCCCCAAACTACTCCCACCCCAACCACATCCACCATCATCCATTAATGTTCTGTTGGGATCAGAGGAATGCTAGGAAGCATGGCTGGTGACACTAAACCCAGTCTGTTCCACCATAAACATGCTCTGCCCTGCTGCATTCATCTGTCTGCTCTCTTACATAGCACAGGCTGGAGACCAGCCCCCAAAAGAATACCTAACATGAGCATTCAGAAACACATCCAATTTTGATTTAAGAAGTCAGACATGGAGAATCTACTGTGACCCTTGGTAAATTGTTCTAATGAGTAATTGCTCTCACCCTTCAGAAATTATGCCTTATTTCCTTTCCAGAACTGTCTAGCTTCAACTTCCTGTTTTTGGATTGTGTTCTGCCTTTCTCTGCTAGACTGAAGAGTCCATTATTAAATATTTGTTCCAGATGCAGATATGTCTAGACAGGGGTTAAAGTATAATTTGGTGGGGCCTGGAACCCTCCTAATAGGGTGGGCTCCCTTCCCACACAGCCGGGGCCCCCTTCCCACACATCTGGGCCCCCCTCCTGCACCCTAGCCACTGCCCCTGATATCCATTCCCCTGCCCCTATACCCACCCCCTGCCCCAGCTCAGGCACCCCTAACACTCCACCCTCAGTGCAAGACGGGCCACCCTGCTACTCACCAGCAGCATGCTGGGCCAGGAAACTGCAGCCTGCACATGCGCAGGGGAGCCCACCCCCTCTCCTGCCTGCTGGAACACAGGGGGGTGCTATTTCAGGGCCCACTGTTTTTAGGAGCCCAGCGTTCAGGACCCTAAATGCAGAAAATGGAACTGGAAATGCTGCATTCCAGGGTCTGCTATTTTTCAATGGTGGGCCCCAGAACACAGCATTCCAGAACCATTTTCTATTTTTAGGGGTCCCTGAACACTGATCACCTAAAAACAGTGGGTTCTTGAATGGCATTCCAGGCCATTTGGGCCTACTTTAACACCTGTGTATAGACCAGGGGTGGCCAAACTCATGGAACTCAAGAGCCACACAAATTTAGTATTAAACCTTCAAGACCTGCACTGAGGCATATAGCCATATACTTTTACTTACTAAATTGATTTGCTGACGTTCTTCTGCGAGCCACACTTTTTCATTCAAGAGCCACATGTGGCTCCTGAGCCACAGTTTGGCCACGCCTGGTAGAGACTGTCCTCAAGTCACCACTTAACCTTCTCTTTGTTAAGCTAAATAGATTTGAGCTCTCTGAGTCTATCAATATCAGGCATGTCTTCTAATTCTTTAATCATTCTCATAGCTTTTCTTTGACTCCTCTCTAATTTATCAAAGCCTTTCTTGAATTGAGGGCACCAGAACTGGACACAGAATTACAGGAGCAGCCACACTAGAACCCGATATAGAGGTAAAATAACCTCTCTATTGCTAATCAAGATTAACCTGGTTTTGCATACCAGGATTGCACTACCTCTTCGGGCCACATGATTACATGGGGAGCTTTCTTTCCACTGATAATCCAACACAACCCCCAAATCTCTTCTAAAGTCATTTCTTCCCAGGATACAATCCCCGCTCCTGTAAGCATGGCCTAAATTGTTCCTCGATAGTTACATTTACATGTAGCTGTAATAAAATGTGTATTATTTCCTTGCACCCAGGTTACCAAGCGATCTGGATTGCTCTGTGCCAGTGACTTGTCCTCTTCATTATTTACCATTCCTCTGATTTTTGTGTCATCTACAAACTTTAGCAATGAACATTTGATGCGCTCCCCCAGGTCACAAGTAGAAATGCCAGATCTCATAGACCCAAGAACCATTCTCTGCAAGATCACTTTCCAGAGCTCTAAATCCCATCACTCTCCAGATGTCTTCATAGCAGGTTGATTCTTATCCCTGTCTCTGAGATGTACTTCCAAAGAATGATGTAACTGGGTTGCTCTTTGGCAAAAACTAAGAAAATAACCATATATATTCAGACAGAGTTTGTAGGTGCATGCATGCGTAGTGTGTGTTCTGGGTACAGGCACTCACACACAAAGCCATTCATGTGTATTTTGTCATGACCTTTTGGCCTTCAGCTATCTCTTTAACAATTAGCTAAGTTTTAACTCTTTCCGCTTCGCTTCTTTTATTTATCTTCATCCTTCTTCTTTCCTCCTTCTCCTTGCTTCGCTCATTGTCTTGCTTCTGTCCATTATAAGTCTTATATCCAAAAGGGCCAGGCAGGGTTGGAGAGGCTATAAATGGGGCTGTGGTGTCCCTCTTGAACAGGAAGGGGTCTGGTGCCACGGGAATCCCTAGGCACAGTTGTGTATGGGGAAGTTTTGCAGGCAGGGCAGGCCATGGAAGGATGGGATCATAGAATACAATCCTTATGGAAATAGCAAGAGTGCTAGAATGAGGGGCCCCCTAAAGCCATTAGGGGCCAGGAGCAGAGACAGAGCAGCTGGTAGGGGAGAAAGGTCCCCTGCCCTCCCTCAAGGAATTCCCAGCTAAGTGATTTGAGCTATGTGCTGGCCAGAAGATTTTGGCCAAATTCTGGACAGTAACATCTGTTTCTTGAGTATCTTTTAGCTAGAAGTATCTCAAGGTGCCCGGTAGATAAGTTTCAAAAAGGTCACTACACCCACCATTGAATGGGGTGAGGTGGGGCGCACAGCATTTGATAATAGCAGGTAGCAGTGTCATAGCACAGATTAGGACAAGAAATTAAAAAGAACCTGTGTCCACATGGAGACTAAAGACAAAATTTGAGTGAATATTCCAACACTTGCCACAGTGCCATGGGGTCTTTAATGTCCATGAGCGACCAGGATCTCCGTTCTAACTCCCATGAGACAGTTCCCACAGCAGCCTAGCAGCCCTGAGCTCCATGCTGGAACACTGAGATCAGTGGTGGCTCCAAGGAGAAAGTACCCTTAGTGACTCACCAAGCCACTCCGTGCAGTACCTGGCTGCAGCACTGGGTTGGCTTGGAGCAGCAGGGGCACACTTCCCCTAGTGACCATCATCATTGTCTGCATGGCCTTTGTGCTCCTGGCAGGTCTCCCCTTCAATGATTGGCCTAACCTGACCATGCTGGCCCAAAGGTGGCCCTTTCATTTTGTCTTTGAGACAGACCAGCTGCTTTGGAATCTGTAAGAACCCACCTAGTCCTTACTCCAGCCTCTGAGCCTGCTGAAGTTCCCAACGGTTATTAGCTCAGGGTGAAATCCTTTTTGGTACCTCTTAACCTGTCCCCCCAACAGACGGCTTGACCGGTGACTGGCACCCCTTGTGCACCAAGCCATGTCCCAACAAAACCCATGGAGGGACATGGCTAGGTGGAAATTGTGTGGCTCATGAATGGCCTGTGCAAGAGGCATGGAGCAGCAGGGGCCTATGGCCATGGGCATGGCTGGCTGTGCTGCTCCCAGCTAACACCTGAGGCCTGTTCTAAGACTTCTTGTTTTCTTACCCAGTTTCACACCCAAAACCAGAAAGGGATCTGAAAAGGGATGGGGGAGAAGCCTGACCCCTGGAGCCGTTTTGCCAAGAGATGTCAGCCTGCATAGGCACCTTGGCAAGAAAAAAAAAAAGAAAACCCTAATTTTGGAAGAGCTCATGGGTCTTGTCAAGACATCTGGCATGTGTCTTTAGGGGCCTTGAAAATAAATTCAAGCTCTTCAGCCTCACATCTCAGCATCTTGCCTCCCACACCCCCACCTGTTCACTCTGCCTTTCCTCTTCTCGTCCCTCTGCTCTTTATGTTCTTCCCAGCCCTCTCCTTGAGTCATTGTCTTCTGCTCCCATTCACAGCTCTTCTCCTCCCCCTCTTCACTGCCCTCATTACAAGGTGCCTTCTCCTTGTTTTAATCCTTCCCACCCCAGAACTCTTATCTCACACCTTTGCTTCTCTTTGTCTTGAAGAGATTGCAGGCTGCCCAGGGTAAATCTACCCAAGACCTGGAAGATGTCATTTTGGGCTCTAGTAGACATAACTTGTTAGCTCAGACTAAGCCAGTGTGCAGTGTAGCTGTGGAAGGAGTGGCTAGCAACCCCAGGGACCATCTGTCTGAGACCCTATGCAAACACTCAGGCCACGAACTCAGGTTGCATTTGGTTACTCAACCCTCCCACTCTCAAGCAGAAAGTTCATTATTTCAGAGTTTAAGGCCAGAAGGGAGTGTTAGCTCCTCTAGTTTGCTGTCCCAGTATAGGCCTTTAGCGTTCACCCAGATACTTCTACTAAGCCCAAAGATTTTTGTTAGACCAAAGCATTTCATACCTATGAGCACTGTCTTATGGGACACTCAGTTCCTTGCAGGGTTGAGCCTTCACTCTCACTTCCTTTGAAACTGGAAGCAAAGCTCCTGCCAACTTCAACCAGAGTACAATCAGGCCTCTTGTAAAGTGCAGTTTAACGTTACCATGTCATATAAATATTTTACAGTACAATAAGGAGGTTGGGAGTGGGAGGCAAGATTCATCCCTGATTTACACCAGCCGTGAATGCCGCTTGTTATTTTAAGGCATGGAGCGGGGTCTGTGGGCGGTGAACTCCCTGTGATTAATTGCATTTGTCACACACCTTTCGGCTTCACTCTGCCCCCTGCTTCATCCCTGATGGCACTTGTTCTGATGTACCAAGCCCCATAGTGCCTTCAAACAGCTACCCTTACAAAAATGAAATCAATGCATCTCCCAGATTTAGGTTTCTTCCTTTCACTTCTTTTCAAAAGGTGGGATTTCCTCCCTGAAATGACACTGAGCCAACACTCAGGAGAGTCAGTCACGGATCAGCAGCAGTTTAAAGTCTGTACTTGTGCATATACAGACCCCTTTGAAGTCAATTGGAGTTTTGTCATGGACATCAGTGGGGCCAGGATTTCACACAGGACCTTTTCTATGTCTTTGGAATGGAGCAATTACCGTTGTCACAACAGGACAGCATATGGCAACTCACTCTAAAGGGCCCCAGCTGTCACAGGACCACCAGTCCAATAGAAGTGAGGTAACTCAACCAACAGACCATGTGGCAGTTCTCCAGAGCTAACCACAGTTGCTGTGGCCTATCGTTGCTCCATCAATTTCAAACCCATTCCAGCTCCCTATTGCCTGAATATCTAAGATTCTCTAGGCTTCTTGTCATGCTAGTATCTCAAAGTACTTCACGCAAGTGGGTCAGTTTCACTGTTTCCAGTTGATTGAGGGGAAGCTATTGAATGGCAAGGAGAGGCAACTTGGCCAAGGCCAGCAAGTAGCAGAGATAAGCCTAGAACCCACATCTCCTGATTTTGCGTAGTCTAGCAGTCTAGCCATTGGACCAAGCTCCAGGGCTCCTTGGGAAGACTGATTGTATTATTTTTATAAATGTTCTAAGAGCAAACTATGATTTAGCGTTATTGCAGCCATCCCTTCTAATAAGGAGCTCTGGCAAATTAAATCAACCCGTCTGAGAGGGATTGGATTGTTGTTTTTTATTCCTTTTTATGCGCTAATCTCACTTGTGAAAGGAGGGCTGGCTGGGAAATTAAATCCCCAGTTAACAGATTAGAACAAATGTCATGATCTGATGGCTGCAGGCTGAGTTGAGCTGCCTAGGAACATTGGATTCCACCAGCCAGATTCCAGTAGAGCAGTCTTCCAGATCTTCTTGCTCGATGACAAGGGAGGAAGAATGGTCCAAAGTACTAGCAAGGGGTTGGCAGGCCCAAGTGAAATTCACTGCTATGCCACAGATTTCCTATTTGACCTTGGCCAAGTCTCTCTTTGCCTCAGATTCCTGCCTATGCAATAGGATCACAGCATTGGCCTGCCTCACACAGGGATTGTGAGAATTAATACATGAGGTGCTCCAATACTATGGCAACCGGTCATATAAGTTACCATAAATAGTTGAGCTACCTAGACTGGTCCCTGCTGGGTCAGCTATTCAGGAAACACTTAGGTCCACTGTAAAGATGCAGGGAAGTCTCCAAACACTATCCTGTAGCTCACACCATGTCTACACTGGAGAGCCTCTTGCTGTACTGAAGCAGCAACACCGCAGTGAGATCTTGAATATAGCTGCTTTAAGATCTCTCTCCTCAACGTAAAGAATCCACCCCCAGTGAGTACTGATACCTATATTGAACAGAGAAGCTCTCCTACCAACAGAGCACTGGCAACATGGACACTTATGTTGGTGTAACTTATGCCACTTGGCAAGGCTGTAACTATGGCAAGGCGAATGGGGCAAAGCCCTAGGCATGAATTTGAGAGGGCGCCAGACCCTTCTTGGCCCCGAAGAAGAATGTGCCTTTAAGGCACACTCCTCTGGGAGCTGGGGAAGGTGCTCCCTGCCTGCCTCTACCCACGCTAAGTTGGGTGGTGGTGGGTGCTCCCTGCTCCTCGGCTCATCACGGCTAGAGCTGGGTAGGGGGTTGCCTACCCCTGCTGCCTGGCTCCGAGCAGCCTGGGCACCCCCTGCCTGGCCCTGGCTGCACTTGGCCACCAACAGGTTAGGGATCCCCCCCCCCCCGCCAAGCTCTAGTGGCCGTGGTATAGGGACCCCCCCCCAGCTCTGGCCACCATGGGATAGGGACCCCCTGTCTGTTTCTGGCTCGTGACGGGGAAGGGACTGCCCATCCAGCTCTGGCCACAGTGGGGTAGGGACCCCCCACCGGCTCTGGCCCAGGGGGTGGGGGGGAAGAGACCTGCTTGTCCCTGGGATGAATGGGCCCAGAACAGGGCCCAGGTGGTGGGGCATCTTTGGGGCTGCTTGCCCTAGGTGCCCAAATCTGTAGTTACAGCCCTGCTATTCGGGGTGCACTTTTCACACCCCTGAGCAACATAAAAGACAGTGAAGACATATCTCAGCCTGACCCACCTGTGAATTCCCCAAGTGGGGTAGCAACAGGTCCCAGGGGCTAGGAGAAGCTACCATCCAATAACCAGATGTGTCCAGAGGGGTAGCCGGATTAGTCTGTGTACAGCAAAAACAAAGAGAGTCCCATGGCACTTTAGACTAACAGATTTCTTTGGGCATAAGCTTTTGTGGGTTGCAACCGACTTTGTCAGATGCATCTGACAAAGTGGGTTGGAGCCCATGAAAGCTTATGCCCAAAGAAATCTGTCAGTCTACAAGGTGCCACAGAACCAGATGTGGTGACTCTTTCAACCAACCCAGGAATCGCTATAGCAAGCAGGTCAGGAACTATTGTGACAGATTTGTGTCAGGGTTCCCAAACCATAGAGTCTGCACCCAAGTCTTTTAACCAGGTTAGGTTTGGCTCCAGATGCTGCTGGGATGGTCATACTGCAAAAAGCATCCAACAGTGATGAGTCTCATTGCCTAGGCCCTGCAACGAGGCTCAGGATAACATGGAGACATTCCATCTCCTTCAGGCAGTAAGAACCAGCCCAAGTGGGAACATCTACACTATTGTTCTTAGCCCTGTAGTGCAAGCCCCATGAGCCTGAGTCAGTTGACCTGGGCTCTGAGATTCACACTGCAGGGTTCTGGGGTTTTTTTCAGTGTAAACATACCCATAGAGAGCAATTACCACCTACTGTCACCTTCCCAGTCACTCCACTGTAGTTTCCTGTCTTATACTCTCTGCTGTCTGCTGAGGCAGGATGGTCCAGTGGTTAGAACACCAGCCTCATCTGTGGAAAACCTAGATTCAAGTCTCTGCATGACCCTGGGCAGCTCATTTACTTGCTGCTTCTCTATCTGTAGAACACGGAGGTAAAGGGCCTTGTTGATTAACCCCCACTTGTGGGTTGTTTCTAAAGGGATAGTTTCCTTTTCTCATGTACTCTTCACATGCTTAACTCCATCCCTGATTGGGAAAGCCAAGTTGTAATCAGGTCAGATTTCATAAACCAAGAAGATCCTCTGCAGGACTGCAATGGGAGACCTGAAGGCAAATCACAGGTGACTAGAAATGACACTGAGGATTCAGTAGCTGATGTTCTGGTGTCTCATTGCGCTGGTGGGAGTGCTGTGCTGGAGGAGGCATCCTTCTGCTAATGGGTGGAACCAGCGTGGTAGCCATTTTGCATTAAAGAATCCTTCGTGCTTTTCAGTACAGCTGTCTTGGTCAACTGCCATTTCATTCTGTTCTGCCTTGCTAGACTCCCCCCTGCAGTCTCCACTGGATATCAGATTTCCCTTCACTTCCTGCCCTAAACTATTACGTGGGGCTGCCACATCCCATCTCAGAAACAGCTGCACTTGTTCAATTGGCAAAATGTGTCCAGAACCTTGGGTTCCAACTTGAGAGCACTGTGTAAACAGAAGATCAAAAGATAATTTACTACTGGAGTAGGTGACGTGGTGGTTAAAGCAGAAGGCTGGAAGTTCGGCATCTAGGCTCTTTTCCTAGCCCTGTGACTCATTTGTTGTATGAACTTGGGCAGCTCACATAATGCCACATGTGGAGGAGGTAGAGAAGAGTAGCTAGTGCTCCCCAGCTCCTGCTGGCTCATGCCCTGTGTAGACAAACCCTTCAATAAATGTTAGTTAATATAGACCCTATGCACCCATGCAGGGTACCAGAGTAGAAGCAGATGCTAAGTCACTCTGATTTAAGACTTAGCCGAGGGGTCTCAAACTCAAATCAACACAAGGGCCACATGAGGACTAGTAGATGGCCGCATGAGGACTAGGACAATAGCCTGAGGACCGCACCACTGAAACCTTTTCATACAACAATATTGCAGATACAGGTAACAACACCGTCATGTGTTTGAGACCCCTGACTTAGCCACTCTGGCTGTGTTCACACACAGGCATTATTTTGATACAAGTTGTGTCAAAACAACTTGTATCGAAATAATGCCTTATTTTGAAATAACTTAATTCAAATTAACAGTTTGTTAATTCGAATTAAGGAAAAAAGCTCAAAGTGAAATAGCAGTTTCAAGCAACAGTTATTTCGAAACAAGTCACTGTTGTTTCAAAACAACATGTTCGGACGGCATTGTTTCGAAACAATCATTTCAAAACAACATTGTTTCGTCCCCACATGGGGTTTAAGTTGTTTTGAAACAACGCCGTTGTTTCGAAACAACGGGTGCCGTTGTTTCGAAACAACTGTGTGTCGTGTGAACAGGGTATTTCTTATTTTGAAACAACCTCTGTTGTTTCGAAATAAGAGTGCTGTGTGAGCACAGCCTCTGTGATGCTGAGGTACTCAGCTGTAAACTGGAAGCCTCACCCAGATTGACATAGGAAGCTAAATGGAAGAGGTTTTCTCTCAGGAGATTTCAGCACCAGCTACCTCCCTAAACATCACCAACGTCAGTGACACTCAACTATTTGCTAGCCCTGAAACCATCCAGACTTAGGACGATCTGGACAAAATGTAAGGGTCCATCTAGGTCAGTGGTCTCAAACTTGCAGCCCCTAAAATTATTTCCTGCAGCCCACAATGACACTATCATTATCAATATTTGCAATATTATTGTATGAAAAGGTCTCAGTGGTGTGGCCCTCAGGCTAACATACTAGTCATCATGTGGCCCTTGTGGTGATTTAAGTTTGAGACCCCTGATCTAGATGCAGTATCCAGAGCCGCACTGTATTTTCCTGTCCTACAGCTCTAATATTCCTGAAGGTCTTCATGTATGTTTTCCATCCGTTGAGAATCCTTTCCCCTTGAGACCATTAGTAAGGTTGATAGTTACTCGTTTTGAGCCCTTAGGAGCATCTTCCCTGTACTGTCTGCCAATGACAACTGCCTTTCCTGCAGCAATCAGCTGGGCAGAGTCAGGCCATCATGACAGACCTTCCATACAAGTGTTTCATAAGCAGAGGTTAACTCTTAGACCTACTCCCAAGTGTCTACCCCACACTAACTGATCCGGTTTCTTTCCTAGCCCCCATGCAGCATCTCCAGGGGAAGCTGGGCATCACACCTTTAGTAAGGTGAGGTCATTGTTTTTTTATTTAGGTAGGATAAAATCATTCAGGTACACACCTAGATTATTTGTGGCCTTTACTGGCAGAGATTTGGGGCAACCTGCATCCCTATTAGGGTCTCTTATTGGGTTTCAACTGTAAAAGGACAAGTTATGAGTTATTCAGGGTAGAGCCACTTAGCCATGTTAAAACAAACAAGGAATCTAGTGGCACTTTTAAGGACTAACAAATTTATTTATTGCATGTACTTTCTTGGGAGAAAATCCAACTTTGTCAGCATGGACATGGGCAGTCTACAGGAGTTTTCAGTGTGGACGCTCTAAATCAACTTAACAAGGTCAACTTTAAGTTCACTTAAAGTTGACCTTGTTAAGTTGACTTAACAGAACCTCCAATGGAGACATACCCGAGGGTGGCATCTGTGTAGTCAGTCAAAGAGAGAACAGTTGTTTACTCTGAGCCTTCAGTAACTGTAATTCTTCCAAATTAGTTGTCCACATGGGTTCCCCCATGTACTCTGCTTGCCCACTATGGAGTCCTACTTCTATGGGATTCTGCTCCATTGGAAGACCAGGGGATGGCTGGGCCTGCTCCCTACATTATGTTTCTTGGGTGGGGATGAATGTAAGTACATAGGGCACAGATGCAGCCCTGTTTGAGACCGCTGGACAAAAGAAACCAATCCCACTGCATGGATGCATCTGGGATCTGTTTTCAGTGGGACCCGACTGGGATTGCTTTCTGGCCCTACACTATTTCACATTTGTTATCAATGAATGACATGGACGAAAACATAAAATCATCCCTGCTGACGTTTGCAGATGACACAAAAATGAAAGGAATGCTAAATGATGAAGAGAACAGAGCAAAGTGGATCATTTGGTAAACTGGGCGCAGGCAAGTGATATGCATTTTAACTGAGCTAATCGTAATATCTAGTAACAAAGAATGTAGGCCATACCTACAAGATGGGAGACTCTCTCCTGAGAAGACTGGCCTGGTGACTCTGAAGAGGGCGTAGTGGATAATCAGCTGAAGTATGAGCTCCCGGTGTGACGCTGGAGCCAAAAGGCCTACGGCAATCCTGAAATGCATAAAAAAGGTGATCTCAACCAAGAGTAGAGATTATTTTACCTCTGTATTTGGGACAGGTGAAATCCTGTGTCCAGCTCTGTTGTCCATAATTCAAGAAAGACATTAATGAATTGGAGAGGGTGCAGAGAAGAGCTATGAGAATGATTAAAAAATTAGAAGACATGCCTGATATTGATAGACTCAAAGAGTTCAAATCTATTTAGCTTAACAAAGAGAAGGTAAGGGGTGGCTTGATTGCAGTCTATACATATCTACATGGGGATGTGGCAAAACTCCTCCTCTACCTTGGTGGGTCCCACACTTCCCTCTAGCAATGTCTGTTTCCTGCAGGCCTGGGAAAAGTCCATTGCCCTCTTCAAGCAGGGGTTTTTCCTCTCCTCCCCCCAGTCTTCGTACCTGCAGGGCTTTTCCTGAGCAGCGTTCTGCTCCTTCTCCAGATCTGTCTGCCTTCCAAAGCCCTGCAAATAGTGTAGTGGCTAGCACCTCTGCTTAATATGCTGAAGGTCCTGCATTCAAGCCCTGGGGGGCTGGACTTGATGATCTCATGAGGTGTCTTCCAGCCCTCTGATTCTATTCTATATTACACCTTGCCGCCTCACACACACTCCAGGAGTTCTCACTCTCACAATCCAGCTATCCCCTTTCTCTGGAGGGAAGCCTTTTTAACAAGTCCTGAGAAGGGCCTTAATTGGCTCTAGGTTTGCCAATTAATTTGGCCTGACCACTTGCTCAGTTACAAGGGAAAAGGGATTGCTGAGCCTGGGGCTAATATATTGGCTTTTTAAAACTCTGGAAACCCACCAGTCTGCCCCCATCAGAGGGAATAAATATTTAATAATGGGCTCTTCAGTCAAGTATAGAAAGGTCTAACGCGGTGCTATGGCTGGAAGTTGAAGCTAGACAAGCAGACTGGAAATAAGGCGTGAATGTTTAACCACTGGAACAATTTACCAAGGGCGATGGTGGACTCACCTCTGGCAGTTTTAAAATCAAGATGGAATGTGTTTCTAAAGACCTGGTCTAGGAATTATTGTGGGAGATATACTGGAGGTCTACATGATCCTAACGGTCTCTTCTGACTCGGCATGTAAATCAAGAGTGGAATCTGTGTGGAGGACATTCTCCCAAAGAACTGCAAGTACTGCAGAGTAAATATCTGTTCTTTCTATTACCATTTGCCATGTGGTGCCACCTGCCTCAGTATACGGACACTTGTGGAGTTGGAGGGACCCAGACACTCATTACAAAGAGAGCAATAATGATTCTAGGAGAGACCATGCTTCATGCTTGGCCAGAACTTTTGTTCCCTTCAGTGGGAAATTTGCTTCAGTAAAGGAGGGCAGGATCAGGCCCCCAGTGGGGCTGGTCCTTGAAGTCTTTAACACTAGAAAATAATCCCCTCCTCTATGAGCAATGCAAATTAATTCATAACAACTAAATCCCCGTGCCCCCGGCCCAGCACGTCAAGAGATCTGTTAACACTCAGAGCCAGGGCCATAACTAGGGCAGGGTGAACAGGGCAAAGCCCCAGATGCTGAATTTTAGAGGGCACCTCCAGACCCTACCTGGCCCCAAGAGGAATGTGCTTTTGGCAAAGGCTCATTCCTTTGGGAGCCAGGCAGGGGCTGAGGGAGTTTCTCCTGCCATGCCACTTAACATGTTGACTGCACTGGCTGGCTGTGCTGGCTGGCCGGTGGGGGAGGCACCCCTCCCACTGGGCCCCAGCCACTGTCTCCTGGCAGTGGGGAGAGGCACCCCCACCAGGCCCCCGGCTGTGCTCTCTTGGCGGTGGGGAAGGCACCCCCGCTGGGACCCTGGCCACATTCACCTGGTGGTGGGGCCAGATCTAGCTCCCCGTTTCAGGACAGATTGGGCCTTGGGCGAGATTGGGGCCTGGGGGGGGGGGGGGCATCCTTGGGGCTGCTTGCCCCGGGTACCAGAAGACCTAGTTACGGCCCTGCTCAGAGCCTAGCCATACCCTGCTTAATTTTCTCACTGCAGCTGGTTAAGTATTTCCAAATCTGTCTCAGGATTTAACTCTATCGGGCCTAATCCTTTGTGGTGCTTGGCACCCTCAATTCCCATACAGGTCAGCAGGAGTCAAGGGTGCCTACTCCTGTGCAGGAAGTAACAAAATAACGGGAGATCGGATTCTGTTTGGCACTATGGTTTGAGACTGGGGCGGCTGTTTACTTCTTTGTATGAATGACTATATTCTGGTGTAACTGAGCGCACGATATGACTCATTGGCTGTAGCAGGAGACCATGCCCTCATAACTTAAAAAATTATATTAAAAATACCCCACCAAATAGTTTTATTGAAAATTTGAACAGAGGGGACACAGTCTAAGGCCCTTACTCCAAGATTACTCACTTCTTACTCAGGCCAAACACTCACTGAAGGGAGGAGAAGTGAATTTGCTCAGATAAAGTCAGAAAACTACTTAGGCTCTGGCCAGTGGAGTGTCTATGGATTTACACCAATGGAACTGAGATCGCAGAGTCATCCCAGCTGTTTTTCTTTCAAGGAATGTGTCAGAGTTTGCCTGGATCGCTAAGCTCACATGCATACAACACATACACACTCTGGTTCTCCTCTCACTCAACACTCTTGTGAAATAAGGAGCAATTCCTAGTTATGTTGTTGTAGAACTTGTGTAAAGTGAGGGGGGATCAGGGTCAATTTACTCTTACTCTGCTCGTCCCCCAAACAGGAGAGTTGTACTGAACCCAGGAACTAGCAGTGGTGTCTAAGGGGCAGACTCTGATCTCCATTATCCCTGTGTGAATCCTCAGTCACTCCAGTGAAATCATATGAGATTCACTATGGATTTACGCTAAAGATCTGAATCCAGCATGCTTGGGGGAAACTGCAATTTGTTCTAGGCTTTCCAAACTGGAGGTGGGTGGGGGGAGAAAAATCTGTCCCAACCTCCCTTTGCGATGTTTCAATCTCTCTCTTTCTCCCAGAAACTCCACTGGGTTTGGTTGGGCAGCAGCAACTGATTGGTCCCAGGCCATCATGTGCTAAGCCCTGCCGAGGCTTTGGGATGGTCTGTGCTTGTGTTAAATTGATCAGTTGCTGCTCCTTATAGCTCAACCTGCCAGTGAATCAGATCTTTTTTTTTCCCCATTTTTTTCTCTCCCCCTGTCCCTCCCTCCCTAACACCAGTCTTATTTTAGCTATAACCCAAGAGGAGGAGGAGGAGGAGGTGGAGGAATACAGGGCAGGGGGGAAAAAAAACCAAACTAGACATTGCAGCATCCAGGAAACCCTTATGAATAGATGGTGGATGGGACCTGCTACTTCTCTCTTCTTTTTCGTTTTTGGATTTTACAGGATTTCTTTGCTGCATTGAACTCCAAGATGATGCAAAATTGACACACACGCACTCACACACACACAAATAATAAGGCTGAAGCAGAGACCGCCGGTGAAATTGCAACAGGAAAAAAAAATCAACCCAGCTTACATCTTAGGAAGCTATGGGACCCCAATAGCCTTTTTTCTCCCCCTTCCAGATCTTGCAACGTTTTGAAGCCATCAAGATGATGCACGAGTGAAAGCAGAGACTTGGGGGGTGTCTTTTTGGGGGGCTGTTTTTAAGAATTGTCATTTTCTTCCCTGTTGCAAATATTTTTGGGGGTGAGGGGTGAGGGAACGCACTGATTTGGAAAACAAATGTTAGGGTTCATTTGTTTTCAGGTGTGCAAAGGTTTTTGCAAACCCGACCAGGACAGAAAGAGGGCTTCATTTTTTAATTTTTGAATTGCATTGCGAATATATATTTGCTGGTCCATTTTATTTATTTTTAGTGTAGTTTCCCGTCCCCTTGATTTGAAGTGGGGAATTGGTGCATCCAGTTTGTTTGTTTTTTTTAATTGAATTTTGGTAGGAAGGAGGTGCTCCTGCACTTGCTAGATCTAATTGCAATTATTTTTCTTTAATTATTTATTTATTTTGCTAGTGGCGAGGCATCATTTTTTAAATTGCTTTTTTCCCTTTTTTTTTTTTTTGGGGCTGGCGGGGCACTGCCTTTTTTTTTTTTTTTCCCAATTCTTTTTTTGTGGGGTGGCTCGTTGATGATTCTTTTTAGCATTGGAAGGAATCGGGGGCGGCTGTTCCATCGATGAGCTGTTATTATTTTTAATTGCCAAACACCATGTTTTGAGGGTGGTGGATTCATTTTTGTATTGCAGTTTTTTTGGGGGGGTGGGGTGGGGGCTGCGTGTGGGTCGCATCGGTTCCTTTGCTGACAGGGGAGGAGAGAGAGGACTGAGGAAGGGAAGGATGGCCAGGGTCTCTGGTGCTTTCACCGGCCGTGCTCCTGCTTGAACGGGGACGGCCCCCCTCCTTCTGCTGCAAGCCCCACACACGCCGCAGCAGCAGCAGCCGCCGCCGCCGATGGGATGTGATCGGCTCCTCTCCTCCAGCAGCATCCTCAGCGTCGTAACCCCCGGCCCTTTGCTCTTTGCAGGATGGCTCGCTTCGGAGACGAGGTGCCGGCGCGCTACGGGGCTGGAGGCTCCGGGGGAGCCGGCTCCGGGGGCGCGGCGGGCGGTGGAGGCGGCCGAGGTGCAGGGGGCAGCCGGCAGGGCGGACCGCCCGGGGCCCAGAGGATGTACAAGCAGTCGATGGCCCAGCGAGCCCGCACCATGGCCCTCTACAACCCCATCCCCGTCCGGCAGAACTGCCTGACTGTCAACCGGTCCCTGTTCCTCTTCAGCGAGGATAATGTGGTGAGGAAATACGCCAAAAAGATCACCGAATGGCCATATCCTTTCTGGTGGGGCCCCCAGGCTCGGGCGTCCCTCCCCAGCCAGGCATCTGCACCCCCTGATGCATGCACCCCGCCGAGCAGCGCCTCCCTGGGCATCTGCCTCCACCACCCATGCGTTGCCCCAGCTTTGCATCTGCCCCCTAACCCATGAAACGCCTCAGCTTTGCATCAGCCCCCCAACACGTGCATCGCCCCAGCTTTGCATCTGCCCCCAAATCAAGGCATGGCCCCAGCTTTGCATCTGCCCCCAAACCCGTGCATCGCCCCAGCTTTGCATCTGCCCCCTAACGCATCCATGGCTCCACCTTTGCATCTGCCTCCTAACCCATGCATCACCCCAGCCTTTGCATCTGCCTCCTAACATCTGCATTGCCCCAGCTTTGCATCTGCCCCCAAGTCAATGCATGGCCCCACCTTTGCCTCTGCTCCCTAACCTGTGCATCGCCCCAGCTTTGCGTCTGCTGCCCTAACCCATGCATCACCCCACCTTTGCATCTGCCCCCTAACCCATGCATTGCCCCACCTTTGCATCTGCCTCCCTAACCTGTGCATCACCCCAGCTTTGTACCTGTCCTTTCAACCCGTTGCATCACCTCACGTCTGCATCTGCTCCCCAACCCATGAATCTTCTGCCATCTAGGCAACTGTACCTTAGAGGCATCTCCCCATCCATAAACCTGCACCTCCCATCTCCTGCATCTCCCCACCTGATCCCCTGTGCCCCAATCCATGAATCCTTTTCAGCTAAACACATCCCCCCCACATCATGCATGCTCCCCACCACCCACCTCTGCACCCCATAATTAATGCCACCTTTCTCCTGGCATCATGTTCTCCCAGACACTTGTGTCCTGAATGCCTCTGCACCCCAACCCATGCGTGTGGGCCTCCTGCCCTAACCCACGTACCTTCTCCTGAGCCCGTTTGCCTCCACTCAGCCAGCTCACCTGATCCCCTCCCTCCATCTGCTCTGCTACACCTCTCTGCACTGTACATCTGCACCCCAGTCCTCACCCTCCTCTGCGCCCCCCATCCCAGGGCTCTGAGTAGCTCTTGCTTGTGTTTCTACTTCCCTAGGGTGCAGCGAGCCAGGCACAGACACCTGCCTGACCAGTCCCTACACCTCAGGGTAAGAGGCCCAGTGCGTCTCATGGTCAGAACAGGAAGGGCAAGCACAGGCCAGTCTAGCATCACCACTACAGTCATTTAGTGGGCAGAGGTCTTGGGACTTGCACTGCAGCCTGGGTCTGTCAGAGGGGAAGGTGCCAGCACCCACCATGGCATGGCCCTTCCAGTGCGAGGCACAGCAGGGGTCTGAGCTTTCCCCAGCAGTGCTGCCCAGCCAATGTATGGTGCAAGGGGGAAACAGGGAGCTAGGTCTTTACCATTTACATGAGGGTCTGCAAGCTGGTTCAGGAGAAACAGAAACGGGTTCCCCAAAGAAAGGGATCAGTGGTCTCTCATGCTGCTTCCCAGCTGGATGGGGAGCAGACAGTTTGGAGTTCTCGCTGCTGAAGTATGGCCCCAAGGGAGGGGCACAGAGAAAGGGGTCTGGAGGTCTCACTAGCAGTAGAGACCTGAGGCAGGATCTTGGGTAATAGCAAGGAAAGGTTCTTAGGTCCTCAGTGCTACTGCCCACAGCCTTTACACAGGTACAGCAATGGGTGGCTGGTGCATGTTTACCTTACACAGAAATGAGGCCTGCTTATACACAGGGCCAGACTCAACTCTCGCTTACACCAGTGTCAGCCTGGAGTCACTCCATCCAAGTCAGTGGGGTTACTTTAGCTTTAAAGAGCTGGAACTGAAAGCAGAATTTGGCCTTCGGAGATCATATTGCCCTATATTTATTACACCTGGTTGGTCTGTTTTATTCATGCATTCCTACATGCAGAATTCCAGGACAAGGGGCATCAAGGGGCCACTTCTCTCAGTTACATGGGTGTAGCTCCCAGTGAAGCTGATGGCAGATATTGTGCGTGTTTTTGAGGGCAGACTCAGACAGTGGGATCACACATTGCATTGGCAGGATAGCACAGGAGTTGGCCAGCCACCTTTTGTTTGCCCCTGACACTGAGTTTCACAAGTGAGGAAGGCTGGGGGGAGAGGATGAAATTAAGAGCTGCTTCTGGGCATTTCTGCAGTCTTTACCTTGGACGTAGTTTCCCAGCCAGTGGAGAAACTGAGAAATTGCTGTGTCTGCATCTGATGCTTCAACTTTGGTATGTAAAATATCTTATTCTCTATTGTAAATTTTTACTTATTTACTGTTGCTTAGAGTGGCGGTTCTCAACCGCTGTGTTGGGACACATTACTGTGTCACCATACAGCGGTAAGCATGTTGCAGAGAGCCAGGGAGATGGCTGGATTCGGCCTGGGGTCAGTAGGCTGGTGTGTCCTGTAGGGTTGTGATACACTGCCAAGTGTGTACTGTTGTGACCAGCAAAAGGTTGACAACCACTGGTCTAGAGGGAAAGCCTGCAAACAGCATAGTTCCCCTGCCTCATCAATGTATGGCTAAGGACAGCCACCTTGTGTATGTCAGAATGCATAGTGTTTTAAAAGAAAGATTTTCTATTCATAATATGGTCGAAAGGTCTTGCATCTGTTGCAAGTTTACAGCTTTGGTGGTGAGCAAGATGCTTTCATGTCTTCATGGTGCCTGGATGGAAGAAGGTAGCAGAATATAGGATTGTGAGTTATCTGGGGGTTAAACCCCCATTGGTGTATTTGCCTGAAATTTGATACACCCGTTGTTTGCATCTGATCCCTTCATGTTAAAATTGTGTAATGAGAAATGATTGCAATTGGACTGTGTTAAGCTTTTTTAGTAGAAAGTCTCTTTCTAGGAGCAGTTTCTAGATGCATGTATTTCCCCTCAGCTTGATTTAAAACCCCTGAAATATGGCAGCTGGTTTTTGGGTCCAGGTTCTAATTCTTGTTACACCAGGGTAATTCTGGAGCAGTTCTTTTCAAGGCAGTGGCATTCTGCCTTTACTGAGCAGAATCTACCCTTCAATTTCTGATGTATACCTGAGCCTTGCAAAGACTTCTTTTAAATTGGAAATGGTTTAGATATTCGCCCCCTGCTAGCTGGCTAACTGAGCATGTACGCCGCAGTGCTTAGATACTATGCTGATGTAGGAAACAGTAGGATGGCTGGCTGGACAGATCTCTTAAGCTCCTGCTTTCCATGCTGTTTTTGGGGCACTGGCTTTGTGAGAAACACTAATTATTGAAACCTGTAATTTTCTGGGGCATAAATCTTCCTACGTCTCAGGGGGAACATGGGGGATCCATCAAAAGAGAGGTTTTTTTGCTGTGCTGCATCTAGAACCAGGAAAGTTCTGGCTAGATAAAGGGTCTATATAGGCCGCACTACTGATGATCTGTGCAGAATTGTTCCCTATAGTCTGTTTTCTAGTGCTTAATTTTACTGTTCTAATATGCAGCATCCTGGCATGTGTGTGCCAACAGCCTGTTTGCTATTTCAGCACATCTTCTGTATTATTAGATTATGTACTATGTACCGGTATGATCTCTTCACTCCTCATTTGCCTTCGTGGGGAATCCAAGCATACCCCCCCCCCAAGGGAAAGAAATGCACAAGACTGCTAAAAGAATGTCTTAGAGCTGCCTGAAAATGACAGTGGGTGAGAAATTTGGAGGCTAACTCTGTGTTAGTGAACTCACCCTCTTTTGTGCCTAGAATTTACAGTTCCGATGTTCCACTAGAACAAGTCACTAGTCAAGGCTGAGCCTGCTTCCAAAGAGCAGCGGTACATCATCATAGCTGGGTAAAACAAGGACAGAGGGAGAGATCCAGAACTCAGTTATACTTCTGTGACTCTGCACTGCATAGAAATAGATGGAGAAACTCCATGTTCACCATGCGGTGTTTAGAGCCTAAGTGAGAGGAACTGATGTGGGCATGGTGGGATTGTATTTAAGCTGCTATTGACACCTTTTGTTAATGTTCTGTGTAACAGGACTTCAGTGTATTATGGAGCTGACATTACATTTAGAGGTGTAAAAGGTGTGTAGTGGACAGACTATACAGCCAGTGTTCACAGCACAGATGTGCAGGAAGTCATTGACTGATATATGTTTAATCAGCTGAATTAAGCCTTTGCACAGATGTCTGTCCCTTCTTGTTATAACCAATAATCCTGGTGCAAATGAGATGGCTATTGAAAATATTCATTTAATGCATATGTTACTGAGTTCAGGGTTTTTTAAAAAGTCCACTTGCACTAGGTGAATAAGAATCTTTTTCAGGGGAGTGCCCTCAGCTTCTGTGGAGTCTAAAGTTTCGGTTAAGAAACAGTGACCTGTCCTTAGGGAAGGGAAGAAAGCTTTCTGTAAACTGATGGATGGCTGTTTTCCTTGGTCTGCAGAGACTGCACCAATGTCTCTGTTGCTGCTGATCAGAGCTCTCCAGTGTGGAAACTGGAAGAGAGTTTTGTGCATTTCACTTCTGGTATTGTAAATGCTGTGAGTAGAAATGAGACTCAAAGGCATCTGGTCATTTTCCATACGCTGCTGCTGCTTGGGAGAGCTCTGAGAACAGTTGAGAGAAGGCACTGATGTCATGGAAGGAAGATAAAACAAAAGAGCCTGATTCTCTTTCTTACACCAGGATAAGTCCATTGATTTTAGCTGAGAGTCATTGCTGCTTTAAACCAGAGCAAGAGAAAAATCAGGTCCAGAGTTCGTGGAAAGAGACACTCTTGCAGCCACCGGGAGGATCTAAAGACGTCAAACAGCAGGAATTCCTCCCTTCTAGTAGCAGACTGGTGGTGGGGAGATGGAGGCAGGCACCTACTAGCCAGAAATTAATACCAAACATGGAGACCCTGAGTAAGGTCCAAGAAATACACCCTGGTAGGCAGGAGTGTCGCTGCCCTGGGGAAGGACCTGGGGCACTGGCCCAGGCCCCACCCTCTCGCTGCAGGCCCCGCCCCCAGCCAGGGACGGGGCCAGGAGTGGCCACTGCGGGCGGCTGGGTCCCAGATCCCCAGCCGGCAACAGGGCCGGAGCGACCACAGCTGCCGCGAGTGGCTGTGCCCCGGATCTCCGGCCCGATTGGGCCAGAGACCGGGAGAGGCGGGACCCCACAGGACCCAGGGCACTGGTGCCAGGATTCGGGGCGCGGGCCCTGTGTGCCTGGTGCCAGCGACGCCCTTGCTGGTAGGAGTCCCAGAAAACTTTTCCCTTTCACAGCAGTTCAGGAGGGATGGTTGGTGGTGACTAGTAGATTCGCTAGAGTGAACCTAGTCAAATTTCCAAGCCCTGTGCATGTGTGAGAGACAGTGAGGCTGGGTGAGTGGGACAGTGAGAGAGATTAATGGGAAAGGTGAGAAAAGAGCAGTACTGCGTGCTTAGTTTGGAAATATCCTTTTTTGTTCTGTGTCTGTATTGCACCCAGCCACAGTTGGGTCCTAGTCCACAATGGATTCATAGTGGCTATCATAAACCAGGGGTGGATTAACGAATGGGCCTATGGGGCCCATGCCCAGAGACCCACAGAGCGTGGGGCTCTCTGCCTTGCTGGTGCTGTGGAGGGAGCAGGGCCGCCTTGGGCTAGAGGCTGGGCTCCCCCCCCCCCAGACCAGCTGGTCCGAGCCCAAGGGTTGGGCAGGCCAGAGTGGGGTGAGATAGTGTGACTGGTTGCTCTGCTCCAGTGGCAGGGCTGGCTGGTGTGCAGTATGGCCTCCACGCCTCGTTCGCCAGTCAGCCTTGCCGCACCCAGGGCCCACCCAGCCCAACTGGGGCTGGCATCTGGCTCCAGGGTCTCCCCAGCACTGGCCTGCTCGCAGAGGCAAAGCCTTAGGCTGGAGGGGGGGCTGCAGCCCCAGGTGGGACGTTGTAGCCCCAGGTAGGAGTTCACTGGTGGAGGAGGCCCTGAGGCCCCTAATCCTCTTCTGAATACACATAATGTACAGTGCGCAGCACAGGGGGTCCTGGGAAATGACTGGAGCCACACTGTGCTATTGCAAGCCAAATAATAAACAATGGGTGTCTGAAAGAGAGGGTGACCTTGGGATGAGATGAGGGGGAGGTAGAACAAGAGAGAGAAAACAGAAAAGAAGAACAAAATGTAGAGAAAGAAAAATAGAAACAGTAGGGGGAAGGAATGAGAAGGAAAAGAGGACAAAGACACTGAAGATAATTCAGGAAAAGACACATTATGATCTCTGCTGGAAAGAAAAACTGGAGTGAAAGCTGGGTGGGAAAGGTGGCTCAAAAGCCTGATGGAACAGTGGCATTTGCAGAACCAGATGAATAAATATTCATCAGAGACATTGTTTACTGCAGTGGTTTTCAAACTTTTTCTTTGGGACCCAGTTCAACTTTTCCTCAAGACCCACCAGTTACATCTTTGAGCAATGCATTCCAGGCTTTTGGCAGTGGCAGCAAGGGGTGCCACAACCCAGTGCTTGAAGGTCTGCAACCCAATACTGGGTCTTGAACCTAAGTCTGACAACCACTGGCTTAGTGTATTTCACTGGGATTAGTTCACAGACCCTTAGGTTTGGTGGTCAGGAGCTTGTCAAATACTCTACAGTGATGAAGCTATTCACCAATCCTGGTGAAATACCTGGGCTAACATAGTCAACAAACAGTGTTTCCTCCTTATTGTCCTGTTCTAGCGGTTAATTTAAATTTTAAAATATATATTAACACTCACAGACAGGAGGGTGGCCTTATGATTAAAGTGCTGAGCCAAGGCGCAAACGCTGACCATGGACAAGTTTCTTAGTCATTCTGGGCCTCCAGTTCACCAGCCGTAAGATGGGGGTGACACTTTCCTTCTCCCACCGTTTGTCTTTAGGCCTTGATGCTGCAAATACATGCATGTTTGACTACCATTCACACCACTCCTGTTAGGAACATTAAACCAATGTGTTAGCAGGATCAGGGCCTTTGATCATGAGTGTGTTGGATGTTGTCTTATCTGAGACACCAGGGACTGAACTGAATTACAAGTTGCTGCCCCTCATTGGGATCTTAACACACACAGCTCCTCGGGGGACCAGCCACAAGGAAGTGTGGCTGTGTGACCTTTTTGGAGGAGGGACTGATCTGTACCCCTTCAACATACAGTGCCTAATTCAGGGAGAGTTAAGTCTTGGTGGAGGCCTTAAGGCTCTGCTGTAGTAAAAACAAGATCAATACATGGAAAGTTGGTTGTCGATCCGTTACAATTCAGTGAAGTACAGTCAGCAGCGTGCTTCTGATTTATTCTCTTGAATTGCTGAGTTGCCCTGTGGAGGAATGGTTTTCATGGCAGTCATTCTTAGAGCCCTGCAAATCTGCGGATATCCTCCTTATATGCACATCCATGGATGCAACACGGATATCCGCAGACCATTTCTTGCGGATGCAAATCAGATACGGATCCACATATTTTTATCTGCACAGAGCTCTAGCCCTGCAAATATGTGGATATTCGTGGATA
This sequence comes from Podocnemis expansa, assembly GCA_007922195.1. Classification (NCBI taxonomy): domain Eukaryota; kingdom Metazoa; phylum Chordata; order Testudines; family Podocnemididae; genus Podocnemis; species Podocnemis expansa. The sequence continues at coordinate 1,912,509 of ML682037.1, forward strand.
TTCGCATTATATCCACATCTGCGGATACAACATGGATATCTGTGTACCACTTCTTGCGGATGCAGGTTGCATACGGATCCAGTTATTTGTATCTGTGCAGGGCTCTAGTCGTTCTCACTCTGGCCAGTTGGCTTAGTTCTTGGGCTGGTAATTATTGGGCAGGCTTTTCAAATGAATTTGGAAATAGGCCAGACAGCAGAGCTCATCCAGGACAATGGAAAGTTTCCCTTGACTTCAGCGGGCTTTGAATTTAGGCCCTCACTTTGGAAGGGCTTGGACCGAAAGCTTCCAGGATCCCTTTGAAGTATGAGTGTGCATTTGTGGTGTTAACATTTAATGTCTGCATAGCACTAGCCCCCAAACACCCCAGTCAGAACTGGGGCCCCATGATATTGGGTGCTGTACAAAACGCTAAGAGTACACAGTCACTGTCCAGAAGAGCCAACAGGCTAAGACGACAAAGGACAAATAAAAGGTCAGAAAGAGAAATGGAATCACATCTGTAAATGATAGACAAATTTTATGAGTAAACTGCCCATTTCTCCCTCCATCTAGTCTCCATCTATTGGCTAGCTTGGTAGAGGTGTTGCAACCAAGCTGGGTCTTCAGGAGAGATTGGAGGCTGTGTGCATGTTGCCTGCTAGTGTCTCAGCCTATGAATGCTGCTTTTTATGAAATTAGTGTCAGGATTTCCAGTTAGGACTTTGTTTTCCAAAGGCTTAGAACTTAGCCATAAACAAATTTGTTCCTGGCTAAAATATATCCTGGAAGCTCTCAGCCCAGGAGTCTATAGTATCTATACAATGTGCGTCCGCATCTAGCTTTCTACTTATCGTTCTAAAGATACACTGAAGTAGAGAGATGGCTCTGCCTCTAGTGTCATTCCACTGAAATCAGTAAAGGCTTGCGCGGACGCAAAATTTGTGTCTGCATCTGATCCATGGATATAAAGTGGATGGCTGCAGATTTGCAGGGCTTTAGATACAAAACTTAGATCTGCACCTGTCTGCGATCCACAAAAGTGGTCCATGGATAGCTGCATCCATGGATGCAGGTATCAAGTGTTATCCACAAATTGGCAGGGCCCTAGAAAACGGAGATGAAGAAGCCAAATAGCAACCTAATAACCACTGTTAGCTGAATGCCAGGAGCATTCACAGGCCCTGATACTGATCTCCCGCAGAACTAGCCTGTGTACAAGGGCCTGCCCTGAAGGTTGACAGACCTTAGTTTTGTTGGGCCAGCAGGGGATGAGAGATTCACTTGTCAATGAGAACTCCAGGCCTCCACTGCTCCAGCCTTCAAGCCAAGGGGCTCGCTCATATTCCCCTTGCTCTTTGAAATCAGCCAGATGACTTATGTGAGTAAGGGCAGCAGGTCAGCAAAAGCAGCCAGTTGCTCTGTAAAAGAACAGCCCAGAGTCTTAGCCCTTGAGTACTGGTGTCTGTGAGGCAGCTCTTACATTAATTACAGAAATCCCCCCACCCCCCGCAGTGGTAAAATTCCTGCTGTGTTTTGGTTCTTCTGGTTGCACAGTCAGCTTAGAAAGAATTGTGGGTCTGATTGTCCATTGGCCCACAGTTCTCATCATTTACGTGGATACAAAGGGAATGCAAACTGCTACCGCATCAAAACAGTGTTTTCCATCCATGTTGCCCATGTGGAAACATGCACGTGGCCTGATTTGCCCTTGTCCTAGTGCAGTACCAATGCAAAACAAGTGCGGAATGCCACCATGCCTGCTAGTGTAGCTGTTTGTATGCATTTTGCACTCCCTTTGTATTTATGTATCTGATTATGGAAGGTGCAGGGCAACCATCATTTAGGCTACATACAACTGAATCAACAAAAATTGTCCTTCATTGTGTTACTAACATCGGAGATTATTAAACTGGAACAGAGTGGTCCTCAGGTCATGCAAACAATCCTAATAGTTACACCATTTTTCAGCAGCTGAGGACCTGGCCCCCAAGGTCCTTTTCACTCTTTCTATGCCAGCAGCAAGTTTTCAGTTTTGGAAAAAAGTTAGTTCAGTTTTGCTTTGGTTTATAGTCAATTTTCCTGGCTCATGCTGTGCCCTAAAGTTCGGGATGCAAAATAGGAATGTTTATTTTTAATAACCACATCTGTTAGAATTACCAAAAAAATTAATACAAATACTTCCCTTGCTTTTAACTTAATTCTAAGAACTTGTTTTGACTGAATTGGTATCCATGCCCCAATCTGGTCAGCATCCATGTCCGAGGCAGATACTTTGTTCTTTCTAGATATGTTTTTAAAAGCATGTACTGCTCAGGTGTTCCTGACTCTTTTCTCATTTACACTGGTATGTGGCTGGAGGCACTCCTGTGAAGTCTGTGGGGTAGACTCCAGATTTATCACCAGCTGAGATCAGAATCTAGCCTCAGGTAGATAAATAAATGATAGATGGTCTAATTTGGGTCTCATGCACACTGCTTTCACTGCGTTAGTAACTGGCATTACAGACATCTCGGGGGTTTAGACCAGTGTTAGTGATGGGAGAATCAGGCCCATGCAAAGTTCATCTGGCCAATAGAACTGGGATGTGTGTGGCTTGCTGGAAAGAAATCCAGTGTTTTCAACATTCTTACGATATCGATGTTTTTCTTTAAGTCCCAGCTCCTGAAGTCCCAGCATTACATAAGGATCTCTGTGTTTGATTTTTAAACAAAGCACGTTTCTAGTTCTCCTGGTTGTGGAGAAAAGCCTGGAAATGTGACTCCTACAGGTCAGTCACCAGAAAGCAAAGGTAAAGAACTTGCTGACCATTCTTTCTCAAGAGTCATATTTTTTTGATGCCTGACTGGGTGCAGAAAGGCTGTAAATTGTCCTTGTTCTTTTAAACTCACAGTGGACATTTCTACAGGATTACATTAGTGCATGGATTTGCCCCAGAGCCAGCATGAATGGCTCTCACTGATTTCAGATTACTCAAACCTGGTGTTACCCGGGGTGATGTATCCTGAGAGGGGTGACTGCTGAGGTGTAGGGCAGAGTGTGGCATACGGTACCTTAGTGGGAATATGGCAAGCAGTGATGTGCTGTATGTGAAAGGAGGGGAAATCCTTTGGCCAGAGTTTGGCTGGAAAGGGGGGCCAACAGGAGTGTGTTAAACTGCCATATGTCTCTTCTTCACTCCTGAGCTCTTGGAAAGCGCTCTGTACATTGGGACCTGTGTAGGTGTCACCCGCTGGCCATTGTGTGCTGTGTGCCTGGTCCCTGCTAATGTTACAGACCCAGAAAGGATGTTTTTAGCTCTGAAGAGCCGTGGCTGAGTCCCTGATACGTGTGCCAAGATGATGGCCATCAACCTACGTATGGTGTGGTGACTGACAAGAGGTTGTGCGAGCCACTCGCTAGCACAGGGGTTTAGGATTCCCAAAGCGTGGGTTGTATTCCTAACTTGGCTGCTGGGTGACTTTGGCCACCTTGTTTCCCCGTCAGTAAAACAGAGATGAAAGTACTAACCTCATTTTGAGAGGGATGGCTAGAAATTATTGTTATTAAAGACACTCGCCAGCTCAGTCTGTTCCTGGCGTTTTCTGCAGACTCCCACACCATCATGCTACCTCAGTAAGGAAGAGGTATAGGGCACCACCATTCTTAAAGGAGCTGCTCTGAAAGGGAGGAATTGACCTGTGAGCCTTCCTTGTCCAGCTGATGTTGGATGTTTGGATGGGCCGCCCTCCGGGCCTGGGGAGGCAGCAACAGGCTACCAGTAGGAAGGGTTCACACCCCTGTGAGAGGGCGCTGCTTTGTCCTTCCCAGCAGCAGCAGGAGGTGGGGCCTCAAAGACATTGCAAAAGCGTCTGGCTCTTTCTGGCTGCCTACCACTCTCTCAGAGGCTGCTTTCTGCTGAGGCAGACAGAGCCTACAATTACCTGCCTCTAGAGTTTTTCCTGATTGCAAAAATTACCCTCCCCCCAGATTCCTGATCAGGGAGAGCCACCAGGGACCGTCCCATCTGCTGGTGGAATGACAGCCACAGATTTAGCAGGGGCAGTGTTTATAAGGTCATGGGACATGTAGCATCTGTAGGCTGCTGTTCCAGCTCAACCCTGGGTAAGACGCAGCAAGGACATGCTGTCCAGTCCATTCCAGCCCAAGTGAGAATCAGAGCCTGTTGCCCCTGTGGTTGTTTTGCTCCGTTACTGGCTTCCAAAGAGCCTGAAATCTCAGTAGAAAATTCAGTCAAAACACCTGGCCTCATTTGGAGCTCTGTGTCCAGCTTCCACCCCCACCCTCCCCATTACAGGAAGGATGTGGGCAAATTGGAGAGAGTCCAGCAGAGGACAACGGACATGATTAGGAGGCTGGAGCACACAGCTTATGCAGTAAGTTTGAGGGAACTTGATGTATTCAGTCTACAGAAGAGAAGAGTGAGGGTGGATTCGGTAGGTCCGCATCCTTAAAGCTGTTTATGCAACCAACTCTCATGTATTTCAGAGTAGCCTAACTACATCAGAGCTTTAGCCTATCTGCCCCTCATTTCTTCTATAAGAAGGGGTTAATAGAATGGCTGTATCTCATAGGGTACTGTGAGCATAAATGCATTAGAAACTGGGGAGGCACTTGGTTGGTTGATGATGGAGTTAGTTTCAGACCTGGCCTTCTTTTTCTCACCCAACAACTTGGAAGCTCAAGAAAAATTATTCCAGTTTAGGGTCTCCTCTGCTTCCCACAGACTGCTATATGGGAGTGGCCTGAGCATCCACTAGAGCAGTGGTGGTCAAACTTTGGATCGGGACCCAGTACTGGGTCATAGACCCTCAGGCACTGGGTCGTGGCACCCCTTGCTGCCACTGTCAAAAGACTGGAATGCATTGCACAAAGATGTAATTGCTGGGTCGTGGGCATAAATTATTTTTTTCAGCTGGGTCCCGAGGAAAAAGTTTGAAAACCACTGCACTAGAGACAGTGGTTCTCAGCCGCTGTGTCAGGACCCATTCCTGTGTCATCACACACCAGTATGTGTGTCGCAGAGAGCAAGGAAGATGGCTGGAATTGGCCTGCAGCTGGTGGGTTGGTGTGTCCTGTAGCATCACAACGTGACAGCAAGCATATCACAACTCGCAAAAGGTAGAGAACCAGTTCACTAGACATCAGGGCGCCTGGGTTCTGACTTAAAAGAGCTCTCCTTCCACTAGCAGAACACTTTCAGCCATCTTTTCAGGAGACCTGAGCACATGGAGCTTTTTGGAAATTTTCACCTCTTTTTTGTTGTTGGCATAGGGGAGCAGATGTTTGAAGTTCTGGCCCTTGATCTCTCTGTGCCTCAGTTCTACTGTTTGTAAAAATGGGGAAATGATTATATAGATCAGCGTCCTAGGAGGTGTAATCAAAATTGACATGTAATGTTGGCAAAGCACAAAATGCTGCATAAAGGCCAAAGTGAAGTTCTGACCTGGCCTGAACAATGTCAGCATAGGAGTCAAGTCAGGACGAGTCCTTGGGTTCCATTATTTTCTGTCCCTTCCTTTAATTCACTGGTTTCGTAGTGTAATAGAGTCTGTAAAGTGGACTGAAGGCTGGTGAGGTGAGGTAAGGCAAAGCAATGGCTACGGGACTGGCTTGCTGTTCCCGTTGCTTATTGTGGTAATAACAATTGTCTCAGGCTATGTCTACACACAAGGTTTTATTTCGAAATAAGTCATTCCGAAATGACTTATTTCGAAATAAAACCTTTATTTCGAAACAACATGATTTGAACTTCCTCCCTCTGGCCAAGGTGCTGAGGGGAGACAAGTGGCAGGGCATGGGGGGCTGCCCCCAAGACCAGCGGGGAGCCCTGCAGAGGGGTGCCGATGCCCCGCTCTCCCCGCTGCTGGGGCTGCTCAGAAGCCCTGCGGCAGGGTGCAGGGGCACCCCGCTCTGCCCGCTGCCGGGGCTGCTCCCCACCCCCACAGTGGGGTCCGGGGGCGCCCAGCTCTCCCTGCCTTCAGGGCTGGTGGCAAACCCTGCTGCAGGGTGCCGGGGCCCGGCTTTTCCCCACCGCGGGGGCTGCAGCCACGGGGAGCCGGGTCCCGCCGGCTCCTCAGGCCCTGGGCTCAGCGGGGGCAGCGGCTGTGAGCCCCGCGGCTCACCCCGCCACCAGCTCGGGGGCCTGCAGCCGGGGCGGGGTGGCCGCACTCACCCCGCGCCCTGTTGCGGGGGCTGCAGCCCCCAGTGGGGTGGCCGCAACCAGGGCGGCACATGCCGCGCCCTGCTGGGGGGCGCTGCGGCCACCCTGCCCCGGCTGCAGCTGGCTCCCTGTGGCTGCAGCCGCTCAGTCGCTGGGGCACTGGGGAGCCAGGTCGGGACCGGCTCCCCGTGGTTGCAGTCCCCGCGGCAGGGAAAAGCCGGGGCCCCAGCACCCTGCCGCAGGGTTTGCCACCAGCCCTGAAGGCAGGGAGAGCTGGGCGCCCCCGGACCCCACTGTGGGGGTGGGGAGCAGCCCCGGCAGCGGGCAGAGCGGGGTGCCCCTGCACCCTGCCGCAGGGCTTCTGAGCAGCCCCAGCAGCGGGGAGAGCGGGGCATCGGCACCCCTCTGCAGGGCTCCCCGCTGGTCTTGGGGGCAGCCCCCCATGCCCTGCGGCTTGTCCCCCCTCAGCACCCTGGCCAGGGTGCTGAGGGGGTGGCTCTTCCTCCCAGGGTGCTTCGGAATCCATTTGTTCCGAAACAACATGTCCAAATGGCATTATTTCGAAATGACCATTTCGAAATAACAGCCATTTCGAAAACATCCAGGTTTAACTGTTTCGAAACAATGATTCTTATTTTGAAAGGACAGAATCTGTCCTTTCGAAATAAGAAAACGTCATGTAGACTAAATTTCTTTTATTTCGAAATAACAAGTGTTATTTCGAAATAAAAGTGTCGTGTAGACATAGCCTCATTGTATTACATTATTGTTTAATTACAGTGGCACCTTGGAGCCTCAGTCACAGACCAGGATGCCCACTGGGCCACATGCTGAACAAACACAGAACGAAGCTGTGGTCCCATTGGTTTGCTGTACCTGGCTGGTGTCTCTTGTCTTGTACAGAGATTGCAAGCTTTTAGTGGCAGGGACCTTCCTTCCATTTTGCACATTTAACATCTGGCACAGCAGGCTGTTGGCTTTGCCACAGACTTCCAAAGAGACCTCGATCAAGTCAATTTTTTCCTTTCTCCCTGCTTCAGTTTCCCCATATGTAAAATGGGGATAAAAATATTCTCCTACTTCCCTGAGGTGAGGACTGTGAGGTTAAATTCAGTGATGTCTGTAATATCAGATGAAGTGGGGAGCAGGGCCAGATAAATGCATAGTGTGCATGTTGGCCACATGCTGTCGCGACTCCAGAACCTACCCACATATTCTCCACTATACTTGTGTGGCTTTGCTTTTGGGGGGCAGGAGTCTGTCTCCTCAGCCTTCTACCACTTCCCTGAGAGGTCACTTAAGACAAATTTTGTTGCTTTTTCCTCAAGGATATTTTGTTTCTAAAGTTCAGGGTTTCAGCTGCATGAGATGCTAATTTTGTCATGAAGGCCTCGCCTGCCAATTGCCTTCAGGGGCGATCTTGAGTTCCATGTGCCATATCCGTTTGGGCCGTTGACCTATGTTAATTTCTTTGGCCCTGATCTTGAAGGCAGCACAGAATCTGTGGGACCAGGCAGAAGATGATGAGAGCAGAGCTTTAAATGCCTTGATTGACAGCCATGGTGGCTGAATTATCCACAGAGTGGGTAGGATATAGGCAGGGATAGTGCAAATTACACAAGTGCCTCCTCCTGCACAGCTTCACTCCAGGGTGAGATGGGAGTGGAGCCTCTGTCACCCTTTCGTGGCCTCGCTGCTTACTGGGGCACCAAAGAGAGGGCAGTTAGTGTGATTGCTTTCGTGACAGAGTGGATCCCTGTCACACTGCGATGTGTCCTGGGACCCACCACGCTCATTTCACACAGGCCACCAGGCTGTAGTTAGATGAGTGGTGGACCTCAGGCACTGCTGACTAGGGCTGGATTCACACTGGTACCCCTAGGCAGAAGGCCCCTCTCTCATTCTCTGACCCTCTGGAACCTGTCAGGCCTTCAGGCTGGAAATCTTTTCTGGTCTGTGGAGATTGCAGAATAAGGAAAAAGCAAATGGGGACGTCAGAGCAGAGGGAGGTGAGGGAATGAGACAGTTTTGAGAGCTGGAGAAAGAGTGCTGGGAGGGGTGGTGTTCACTGGTAATAATCTCTCTCTCTCCCACACACAGACGCCACTTAGATAATCCCCAGACCACCTGCCCATGTAAAAACATTTAAGCTTTCTCTTCAGCCCCCTCCCAGGGATCTCAGAGTACTTCTCTAACGAGCTGGTTACTCACTCTGCTTAATTAGTGCCCAGCATCTCTTTCTTGACCATCCTGGGATGCTCACACATGTCAATATGTGTGACATGTAGTTGCAGGTGTTGGAAGCCAGCCTCCTACTTTAGGAAGAATAGCCTTGCCCCTTTGTCTGTCTCTGTCTGTCTGTCTACAGGGTGCCTACAGAAGCAATGATGTGGAAAGTTCTGTGTGGTATAGATGCAGGTGTGTAATGTGCATGTGTGTTATACATGAGGTCTGTATGGATATCTTAATGTTTGAGATGTCTCTGTGTAGGTGCATGGGGTATGAATGTGTTTAGGATTTTGCGTTTACAGGTGTAGGTGCTTAAGGCACATGTGTATCTATCTCTCTTTAGATGCATGGGGGTGTATCAACATAAAGTGTTTCCATGTCTGCATTAGGAGGTGTTTCTGTGGGTTTCTGGGCCTGTGTGTATGGGGTGTTTCCATGCCTCTAGCTGAGGCTGGGTCAGTTTCTCTCCGTAGCTATACCGGGTGCAGGATTAATCTACGTCTGTCTGTACGGAGTGTTTCCATGTCTGAATCTGGGTGAATTTTCCTCTGTATGGGTAGTGATGGTTTTCTTCCACATACATATTACTTCTTTTATTGGGGCAAAGGCCCCAGATTGGGCATGTAGCAAAACCTAAGATACAAGAACACCATAGGGACATCTGACCATCAGAAATACTGTGTCCATTTGAGTGACCTCTGAAAATCAGATCTGCTGTCTCAGCTTGCTTCACTCTATGTGGCAGCTGTTGAATTCCAAAGGCTGTTTGTTTCTGTGTCTACACGTTTGTGAATCAGCATCTAGGGGCTCACTACCCACAAATGGGGCGAGATTTTCAAACAAGTCCGGCCCCTGTGCAGCTCCTGTTAGGATGTGTGCGCGTGTGTGTGTGTGCGCGTGTGTGTTCTCTAGTCTCAGTGGGAGCTGTTGGGCACTGATCTCTTAAAAAAACTTGGCATTATGTTGCATGGAGTTTGAGGATCTGTGGCATTGCGAGTGGAATGTAGGTGTGTGCAGGACTCTGTGTCCAGATGTACTTCCCTGTGTGTGTCATGTGTGCACACTTCCTGGTGGATTGGGTGGGTATGTCTGTGTTCAGGTGTATTTTCTACTGTACGCATGTGAATAGCATCATAGAATCATAGAGTTAGAAGGGACCTCATGAGGTCATCTCATCCAACCCCCTGCCAAAAAAGAAGGACCACTCTCACTAAGGCTGTGTTCACACACAAGGGGTTATTTCGAACGAGTTGTTTCGAAACAACTTGTATCGAAATAAGGCGTTATTTCGAAATAAGTTAATTCGAATTAAGAAAATGTTAATTCGAATTAAGGAAAAAAGCTCAAAGCGAAATAGCATGTTCAGACAACAGTTATTTCGAAACGAGTCACCGTCGTTTTGAAATAACATGTTCAGACAGGATTGTTTCGTCCCCAAATGGGGTTTAAGTTGTTTTGCAACAACGCCATTGTTTCAAAACAACGGAACCCGTTGTTTCAAAACAACGGTATGTCATGTGAACATGGCGTTTCTTATTTCGAAACAACCTCTGTTGTTTCGAAATAAGACTGCTATGTGAGCACACCCTAAATCATCCCAGCCAGGGTTTTGTCTAACCGAGCCTTAAATATCTCCAAAGACGGAGATTCCACCACTTCCCTAGATAGCCCATTCCAATGTTTCACCACTCTCCTAGTAAGAAAATTTTTCCTAATATCCAACCTTGACCTCCCCAGCTGCAACTTGAAACCATTGCTCCTTGTTCTATTCTCTTTTACTACTGAGAACAGCTGAGCTCCATCCTCCTTGGAGCATCCCTTCAAGTAGTTGAAGGTTGCTATCAAATCCCCCCTCAGTCTTCTCTTCTGCGGGCTAAATAAGCCTAGTTGCTTCAGTCTTTCTTCGTAGGTCTTGTGCTTCAGTCCCTTGATCATTTTTGTTGCACTCTGCTGGACTCTTTCTAATTTATCCACATCCTTTTTGTAGTGGGGAGCTCAGAACTGGACACAGTATTCCAGATGCGGCCTCACCAGTGTCGAATAGACAGGAACAATCACATCCCTCAGTCTGCTGGCAACACTTCTACTGATGCACATGTATATGTCTGTATGTGCATGTGTCTGTTAGGGTGTATTTCTTGGTCTGCTTGTGTCTGTGTGCTGGACTCCTTGGTTGGTGTCTCCGGTTGGTGTCTATGCTGTGACTGGGCCATGCTGGCTCAATCAGGCTAAGAGCTTATTTAATTGCAGTTAGATGTTCTGGCTTTGGCTTGGTCAGCATTGCAAGGTTAGAGGATCCCAGAGTTCAGGCTGTGCCTACACTGTCTACAATGTCTACACTGCAGTTAACCAGCATCTAAGCTTGAACCCCATAAGCCTGAGTCAGCTGGCCCGGGCCAGCTGTGGGTATCTAGCTGCAGTGTAGACAGACCCTCTGTGTCGGGGTGTAGTCTCCTGGTGCATGGGTAGTCTGTGTGGCCAGCTTGCAGCTTCACTGTTGACGTCAGGCCCACATTTACTCCAGCTGCCCGCTAGCCTGTTCATGGGTTGTTCTTAGTGACGTGGTGGTTATAAAAATCTTCATTTCACGTTTCCTTTTAGCTTTTTTTAAGAGGGCGAAACCAGTGGTGGATTTACTATGAAACAAACTGTGCGGTGGCACAGGACCCCCAGCACAGGGGGGCCCATAATTTCGGACAAATCTGACAAACGACTGAACTTAACGAGTGTAGCAAATGATGAAATGTTCTTGGCTCTCTCTGGATTTCTTCTGTGAACTGTGCTCTAAATGTGGGTTTTTGATGTAGTCTGTTGGAGAATTTTCATTGCCATGTTTCCACTTGACAATAGCATAACAGCAACTGTTTGTGGGGGGGAGGGGGTATTAGCCTGGCTCATACGTACTCTCCTGGTGGAACTGGTGCGCAAAAGGATTGCAGTCCTTGCTCCCACTCCCTCTACCTGGAGGCCGGCCTGACCTTGAGGTCTCCCCACCATTCTCCTGTGCGGTGGGGTCCTCATAACCCCACCACAACTGGGCCAAGGATTCCTGGAGCTTGACCCCCACCTTGTTGTGGTCACCTTGGGAAGGGGCTGAGGTGTCCCCACTCCAGGGAGTTCACTCTGCGCTGGGTGCTTCCCTGATCATTGCATGTAGTACAAAGCAATACAAAATATTGAACAAACAGCAATTAAATATCAGGTAAATAATAAGAAAGAGGAGAAAGGTTAAAGGAGAATGCCCGATGCTGCTCCCTGGCATGGGGCACCACTCAAGAGTTTCTGAGGTGTCAGGGGCATTCACAATCTGTTCCTCACACGTCGCAGGCCCCCTGCCCAGGTGTGACTGTGCTGCAGGGACACAGAGAGCCAGATGCTTGCTCTAGTGGCGGCCACATGTCCCCAGACTCCACAGGCAGGGCTCTTCTCCCCAGGGTCATCACCATCAGGGTGACAATCCCTCTTCCCATTTGGCCTGGGTGCCCTCTTGACTAGTGACGTCCCCGTGTGCTCGGCCCTGACCAGAATCCTCTTTGCTCTCCCCAGCCACTCACTGCATCCATCTCTAGTGACAGCCCTATCCTACTTCAGTGTGGTTCGGCTCAGCTCTCTGGGACAGTCCTCAGGCCCCTTTGATTCTCCTGCTGTGAGTCCGCTCAGCTCAGCTCCCTGGGCTTCTCCTCTGGCCTCCTTCACCGAGCTCCAGATGGCTTCATCCCCAGCCTCCCTGTGTTGAGCTCAGTTCCCTGGACTGGCTTCTTTGGCCTCCCAGCCACGAGTTGGTTTGTCCTTAGGTTGGCAAAGTTCTCTGAATCTGCTCAGAAACAGGCAGGCAGCTCTAGCACACAGGGAGCCCTGCCTTCCTGGCTCTCTCATTGTCCTGTTTGCCCTGTCAGCCTGGCTGACCTGGTGCATTGGCCTCTCCTCACTGGCCCTGGAGGCTATCCACTGCAGGTTCCTGCTTCTTCAGGAGATTGCCAACCAAAAAGACCCACTAAGTTCCAGTAAGGGGCTAATAGTCCCCTTACATAAGGGAAATTGTCATTTGCCAAAGTCTTTCTGCTTGACCAATTATCCAGGTGAACGAAAGCACCCTCCCCTGTACTTTGCATCAATGTCCATGATTTGTCACTAGCACATAATGGATCAAAATCCTGTTTTTACAGAGTCTGATTTAAAAACACAGGATAATTGTAAAACAAATAAGGATTCCTGGGGCACTTTTAAAGACTAACAAAATTATTTATTGTATGATGTTCCATGGGGTAATCCCACTTCGTGAGATGCTTTGAAGATGGGGAACTTACAGAATGGGAAGAGAATAAATGCAGGGAAATGTATGTCACAGGATCAGGTCCGACTGTTACAGCAAATCAGTGCTGTCATTTAGATTCAGACACTGGGGAACAGCATATAGACTGGGAACTTAAATTCCCCATCTTCAAAGTGTCTGATGGAGTTGGATTTTCTCCCACAAAAAGCTTATGTGACAAATAAATTTGTTAGTCTTTAAAAGTGCCCCCAGAATCCTTGTTTGTTTTGCTGAGCTAGTCTAAAACAGCTGCCCCTTTTGGAACAGGATAACTGTAGTTAAACCTAGTTGGGTAGTCCCAAGCCCACTGTGGCTATGCCCCTGCTCTTTCAGACTGTCTTAATTTGCCTAAAATCAAGGTCAGATTTTTAGCAATGGTGGAGTGACACTATGAGTCTGGCAGTCAAAAACAAAAGAAAACAAAAAAAGGTGAGGTAAGAAGACAAAGCTAAGCAAAAAGACAGTTTGTCATCTTATTGTTAAAAGCTTAAATATTGAATAGTGGATATTCATCAGAAAGTGTAGATGCGGAAATATCTGAATTGTCAGATCACTTGCTGAGTTGTGGGGATACCCTCAGCGAATTTCAAGTGGTCTGTGGGGAAAAAAGAGTTAGACTACAAAAAACGTCAAGGTGCCTCACTTTATTTTCCATTACTTCCTGTTACCTATAATATAGGAAGAGCATGAAGAAAAAGAGAATGAAAAACAGGGATATAAGAGAGAGTGATTTTTCTAGACTGGGTCCCCAAAGGGAGCGAAGGGGGAATGAAAATGGGCACAGAGCCTCACTGACTCTAAACCCGCCACTGGAGGAGCCTTGGGGGAAAGCTGAGAGCTCCCTGTGCATGTCTCATAGCTGAACCCTCAGCCTCCTTTTTGGGGTGTGTAATTGTGAAGGGCAGCATCCTAAGTATGTTTCTGTATCTGCTGTGTGACTGTCTGGCAGCCATTGGGTACGCTGCGGTAATTGTGAGATGTGAGAGTGAGTATCTAGGTGAGGTACTTTACTGGTAAATATGGTGATAGCTGACTGCCAATGTACAGCTTCTTTCTATACATTGTGAGTTGAGAATTTGTGTGTCTATAGATTTCTTTAATAAACTACTATAATCTGTAGGAGGATGTGTGCGTGCATACATGTGTGTGAAATCCAGTAACATACGTTGGAGTGTACCTACATATGGATTTTAGTAACAATTTAGTGGGAGTGACTGAGCATTTGTAGGTGCCTTGGTATTGTTTCTGCAGTGAAGCTTCTCTGTGCCTGTAATGAGTGGATGTAGGTTTCTGTAGCACCCTCTGGTAGTTAATGGTTAATGGTAGCCAGGAGAGTTGTTCATGGTAAGAATGTGTAGAGATTTCTGGTCATATGGTAGGCCGGTTGCAGACATTGATCAGGCATTTGTTTGTGGACAATAAAATGGATTAAAAAGTGAAGCAAGAAGCAGTGCATTTAATCCTATTGCTGAGTTTGTGTCATGTTCTCTTCTAGGATAACAGCCTACTACTGCCACTAGCTAATAGCACTACTCCCTTAGCTCAAGTAGCAGAGGCTTTTGCCACAAGTCTGATTGTTGTGGCTTCTCGTTGCTGCTGATGACCCATTCATCTGGTTGTTAAACTAGTGGAGCCATCTGTTCTGCTGGAGTAAAATCTGGGTCAGTTCCACTTCTGGTCTGAAATACAACCATAAAAATTCATGTGGTGAGCCAGGGCCTTGCCATAGGAATGGTTTTTGATTTTCATAAAGGATTGACTGTGATTACATTTTACACCGTAGCACAAATCAGTCCGAGGCATTTTTACCACTTCATTTTTAACCACTTTGATTTCCAAAATGAAGTTGATTTGGGGTCAGCCCACAGCAGGTTGGTTGATTTGCTAGTTAAAATAAAATGTTGTAATCTGTAGATTGAGGGAAGAATTTCAAAGGCACTGGATGAATTTGGAAGTCTAAGACCCATTTTCAGAAGTGGTTTAGGCACTGAATGGCCTAAGGCTCTTTGGACATTAATGGGACGCAGGAACATAAGTGCTTGTCATGTCTGAAAATAGGACGTAGCCATCCAAATCACTCAGGCTTTGCCATGCTGAGCAGAGCAAAAGCTAAATACCTTTTAAAATCAGGCCTGAGGCTCCTAACTGGAGGTGGCTGGGAGTTCTTCAGTGAAAGGATTTTCTGCTGGAATATGCCAGTTCACCAAAACCAGAACATCTGGTGGGAAAATACTGGGCAAAAATGGAAGCACCATTTCAGAGTAGCCAGTGGTCAGGATATTTGGATGGAAAGTGGGAACACAGCTTTAACTCTCAGCTCTGAATCAGTCTCTTTAAGTCTCTCTTCTTGGAGCTCTTCAGCTTTGTACAAATAATTAAATGCTTATTGAGAGAGACTGAGGATATGTCCACACGTACATGCTTATTTTGATTTAAGTTAAATCGAAATAAGTTAATTCGAAATAAAATCCTTAATTCGAATTAACTTAAAACAAAATAAGCAAAAACCTCAAATCGAAATAGCAAGTCCAGACACAGGACTTGCTATTTCGAATCAGGAGAGGGGCAGCATGTGAGGTGTGGCAACATGGCCCCTCGCTGGGCCATACCCCCACCCAATATATACAAAAAGGAAGGCACCCTGGGAAGGAGAAGGGCGAAAGTGTTATTTCGAAATAATGGTTATTTCAAAATAACACGTCCGAACAGCGTTATTTTGAAATAACCGTTTTGAAATAACAGACGATTTGAATTAAAGTAGGTTTAAACTTTTTCGAAATATCGTCTCTTGTTTTGAAATGACGGAGCTTATCATTTCAAAACAAGAAAACATCATGTGGACCTAATCTTTTTTAAATAATAAGTGTTATTTCAATTTAAAAGATATGTGTGGGCATACCCTGAGTGTAAAGTGTTGGGGTTAGGGTAGTCTTGGGGGAAGAGCTAACCCCTACTCCTAATCACACACAATAGGGACTTGAACGTTTATCTCCTCCATCCCCCAGGGGAGTTCTAAGTAGAGGCTCATTTAAGGAAATGAGCATTTTCTCCATGGCTCTTCATTAAAAGTTTGGTAAGTCTCTATTTTGTCCTGATAGAGGAGGAAAAGAACATCTGAAACCACAAAATTTTCTGTGAAAGGGAATTCCTGTTTTCTGGCCAGCCATACTCTGAAGTCACTTACCAGGTAGTTGCTTTTTCCAAAGGGGTAGCCATGTTAGTCGAGTTCCAAAGGGGCAGCTGTGTTAGTCTGTTTCAGCAAAACAAACCAGGAGTCCTGTGGCACTTATAAAAACTACCAAACTTATTTATCACATGAGCTTTCATGGGAGAAAATCCCACTTTGTCAGATGCTTTTGTAAATGTTACCCTGTGACATGTTTGAACTAGGAACGGCCTCATGATAAAAAGAAACCAAGGAGTCTAATGGTACTTTTAAAGACTAGCAAATCAATGAATTTGTTAGTCTTTAAAAGTGCCACAGAACTTCTTGTTTGTTTTGCTGAACTAGACTGACACAGCTACCCCTTTGGAACTTGCATCATGATGTGACTCTCACAGTGTCCAATGCTACGATCAAGGCTTGACATCATGTCCCATACATAGACAATAAATAAAATGCAAAGTTGGCATTGATGAGGACTTATCACATGCTGTCCAAATTCTTCACAATGCAGTAGGTTTTTCACATCCTGTTTCAAAGTCCTGTGTTCTGTGTGGCTGTTAAAGAGCTGCCATATCTCACCCCCAAGGTGGCTGAGCACTTGGGGAATCAAAGGTGCTAGAGAAAGAAAACGTTGACTTAGCTTTTAAACAGGTAGCTGTAGCCATCCTGCTTCAGGGTGATGGTTATAAATCTATTAGACCTGCCACATACAAGTCTAACTCCCTTTGAACCAAGGCTAATGCTGGCATTGTATTTGTACAAAGGCTGCACTCAGGGGCCTAACAACTCACTCACTGACACTGATGTAAATCAGGAGTTATCCCACTGGAGCTGGTAGATTAAAATGGGGGTAAAACTGGGTGTGAGAGGAGATTCAGCTTCATGTCCTCCAGAAAAAGGGCCCTTCCTGTATAGTCCAGTTTCTGTAGGATTCTTCCCACTGGTGTTTTTGCTAGTGGCTGGTTTAACATTTAAGCACCTATCTGTGTTTTAAATAAAAGGCTTATTGCCCCAGCTGGCAGATTCATCTTACTCTCAAACAAGCCCTGTATGTTGTGCTTCCAAGACAAGACAGTCTGAGGGGGACAGAACAAAAGATCCCCCAGGCACCAAGGGTGCAGATATCCATTCTCTCTCTCTATGTCTTCTTGTTTGTGGGTGCATGTGTATGTTTCTCGCTCAGTGACGGGAAGGTGCTCTGCACGAATGACCCAACTGGCCTGTGTCCACATGTCACATTCATGGGTGAATCAACTTCTCTGTAATAGCAATGAATAATTAATCCTTTGTACTTTTGGTGTCTTCCATCTGTGGAGCTGTGTCCATGTGGCTGGCTGCAAGACAGCCCGATTTCCGCAAACAGCTGCTGATCCTTCCTCCTGTCATGAGCCCAGTTCCCTACTGCTTCTTTGCTCTTGACACGATCTTACTGAGGTCAGCTGAAGTGGCAGAATTAGAAGTTTAAACTGGAGTATTCTCTCTGACAGCTTCCCAGTTTTGCAGTTAGTTTGGCTTTGCTTCTCCCTAACCCTGTCAGATTCCACTATGCTTGACTGTTGAGTAGCAGGACAGATGACTGCGATGGCCATTCTTTGCAGAGCTGTTTCATTTGTACTGTGGACTCCATTTTCACCCCCTTCTCAGGCTGCTTTAGTAGGAGAGTTTGTCTGTAGCCCCAAAATTCCAGGTTTGTCATGTTTTAGGAAATCAGAAGAAATACAGGTAAACAAACCTGGTTCTGGCCAGAACAGGAGTATCAAACACATGGCCCATGGGCTGCATGGAGCCCCTAAAGCTATTTCCCGCAGCCCACAACAACACTATTGTTACCAATATTTGCAATATCATTGTATGAAAAGGTTTCAGTGGTGTAGACCTCGGGCTAACATGCTAGTCCTTATGCGGCCCTTGTGATTTGAGTTTGAGACCCCTGGGCTAGAACATCTTGCTACCCACTCTGGCAGCCACAGCAGTTGTTGTGAGAGTGTGGACTAGTGGTTAGTGCTGGGTTTGGCGAGTCAGGATCACTGGCTTCTCTTCTGGGGGAAGTCTTGCCTGGTGTTTGGGGTAGGTGGGGATTGGAAACTGAGGTTCTCTTTCACCTTTGAGAGAGGAGTGGGTAGTCTGGTGACTAGGCTTGGAATCACAGCTCCTGGCTCGGCATTCTGTTCTTACAAAATAATGTCAAGTGCTAGACGATAGCACCAGGTAAAGTAAGAGAGAATGGAATGTGTTCTGGTTCTTGTTCCTATTAATTAGCATTAATTTCCTCTTACAGATGTTTCAGTTCATATTTTTTTCTTAATGTTTCATCAGCAAACATTTATTCAGTAAAGCCCACTGAAGTCAATGGAGTGACTCCCTGGCTTTGGTTGACTTTGCTCACATTTCTAAACCTTTGCATGTCTTTCCTACTGAACTCAAACCGAGCAGCCCCACGCTAGTGTAGGAGGACCAGACCCTAAAGGTGATGAAAGACACACAAACTCAGTGCCTTGAGTATAAGAACTGTATGGCAGCGCATGGCTGCTCCTGACACTAGCTGCCTTGCAGGGCATTAGCCACACAGGGAACAATGTTTTATTTGTGAGTACGTGACTTTTCTCTCAAGAGGTTCTCTTTAGTTTCAGAGATGCTGAGCTACATGCAACCCCCCCCCAATCCTTTTTATGACAAAGGTCCATTTGTTGTGTGTGTGATCAAGGATGAAGAATGAACAGCCCCTCAGGACCAATGGTCTGGGGCGCCATTTCCCTCCTTTATTCTCTTTTCAAGTGGCCATCAGGTTTATGCATTTCCGCATGGGATGTTTCTTATAAAAGGGGAAGAGTTGGCAGCCAGGAGAAAGGGACACAGCACAGGGGTGGGGGGGGGTGTCTCTTTGGGGGTAGCTTTGAGGCTCAGTTTCAGAGCATACTGGAAATCATCTCTGATCCTTTATGGTTCAGGCAGAGGGGTCAACCTCATGTGTCCAGAGAATAACAGGTGTGGGGATCCCAAGGTAACCCAGAAGGCAAAGGGAGCTGAAATGATCTTGCATTGTAGCTGTGCGGCTAGATCTTGTCTTGCACTAGGATGGGAGGGGTGCGGGGAAGCTAACTCTGACTCGGTGTCAGGCTCTTCTCTCACTCGCCCTGTTCCGCACGTCTTCTTGTCTCTTTGCTGCAGACACATTGAAATACTCCCTGGGATCTAGGGCCAGCTCTTGTTCCTGAGGTTGCTTAACATGAGCCTGACCTGTTCATCAGCATGTGTGATGCCCATCACCATGGTATCTGGAACACTTCCCAATCTACTGAGCCAACAGCAGGCCTGTGTAGATTGGTGACTCTGCCCTCTCCCCCTCTGTATGTTGTCCCCTGGTGGAAAACGAGGGCAAGAGTGTTTTGCTGTTGGCCCTTGACCCGCAGGTGCCCAGAGGACACAGTTGCTTTTCTCTTTGCGCTGCAGAGGAGCATGCCCTCTGGTTAATCCCAGCAGCGGCCTCTGCGTAACTCTCCCCAGGGTCCCGCTGTAAACGAGGATCTTTGATCTCGGCTGGGTTCCTCCTAGTTAAATATTTCATCACGAAGGAATCCAGGCTGTGATACTGTGGCTCGTTTGATAGTGAAATTAATGAGAGGGAGACAGTTGTAGGCATCACACGTGATCTGGCTGGGGCTTTTCCTCTGCAACCAGCAGCTGGAGTGTTCCTTCTTCCTCTTTCCCCAACTTTCTTCTTTCCTTCTTCTGCTCTCTCCTTTTCTTGCTTTCCATTCCTCTGTTCCAATTCTGCTTCCATTCTCTCCTCCTCCCTTCATTCCTTGTTTCAGTTGTGTGCTCCCTCACATAGTTCTTTATCTTCTCTCTCTTTCGCCTTCCTCCTGCCTTTCTCTTCTTCAGCTATTCCCCCATTCTCTTGTTTCCTTTCCCCTCACACACTTACAGGAAGCGCTCAGTAATTTGATGGTTCCCCTGCAACAGCTAAGTTTTGCACATCATCATCCTCTGCAGTCCACACCCCAAGGAAAGTCACTCCTACAGGTTCACACAGCCAGGGCTGACTACTTCCTCACTCCTCCAGTAGGCAGATATTTCTCTCTGTCGTTCCCTCTTGCCAGCGATTAAATCTCTTCCTGACCCCTTCCTCTTGGAGCCTCAGCACATCCTTCTGTGAAGTAGAACTAACTGATCATAGGCAGCATCCATCTTAACAGCCTTACCAATAGCAGAGGTGGGCAATAGGCCAAAAGGCAAAGGCTGCTGTCTGATCCCATGTGGCCTGCAGCCTAAGCAGAGTTGGATCTAGCGAGTATGTGGCTGGGAGACCTCCAAGGTGAGCCCAACTGCTGAAAGTTTTTGTGTTTCATTAAGGGCTGGTGCTGGGATTCTGCCTTTTGGAAGAGCTGTAAATCCAAGGTCCTAGGGCCTCATGGCCAGTTATGATGCTTTGGCCTTCAGCCCCCTTAAAATAGGCAAGGCTGGGTGTTGTGTCTGGTGTATTGGGCTTTTGAAGAGGTTACCCTGTACCTGAAGTTCCTGTGTTGTTTCAGTTGCACATGGGATTCTGTTTCATTTTCTGACCTAAAATATTATGTAGAATTGCGGTGTTTCATATCTCAGAAGTATTTTTGAAGACTAACACATTTATTTATCTCATGAGCTTTTGTGGAAGAGAGCCCACTTTGTCAGATGCTTGGAATGGAGAGAGAAATTCAGTGAAGTGTAATCACAGGATCAGGTCAGATTACATCAGCAAATCGAACAGGTTGTATTGCTGAACTAGACTAATGTGGCTATCCCTTTGGAATATATCTCAGAGGTGTTTGCTTTTCTGTGTTAGGCAGGTAATCAGCACTTTTCCATAACTGTTAAACAGTTATCCAAGCCCACCCTAGAGGTGGCTGCATCTCAGTGCTGGGGAGATGGTCTCTGTGCCATGTTGCTGTGCAGCTATGAAAAAGGCGCTGCATCCCATTCCAGAGGTGGCTGCATAGTAATCCTGGGTGAAAGGCATCCTGTGAGAATAGGAACAGATTCCCATCAACTTAAAAGCAGCTTTGCCAATTGGCTGCATCTGGGGATCTGGCCATGGTCTGGAAAGCGCTTTGAGCCATGGGGT
Organism: Podocnemis expansa; assembly: GCA_007922195.1. Classification (NCBI taxonomy): domain Eukaryota; kingdom Metazoa; phylum Chordata; order Testudines; family Podocnemididae; genus Podocnemis; species Podocnemis expansa. The sequence goes on from ML682037.1 coordinate 1,933,459, forward strand.
ATTGTGTAAATGTAAATTGTTGTCATTTATGCAATGAACTGAAGGAAGAGACCTATCCATGGTGCAGTGATATTGTATGGTGACCAAATCATGGCATCTGTAAGGCCAGAAACACAGAGAGTGGAATTAAGAAGCCCAGACAAGAAAGGAAAGAGATATTTTTCAGCTGTGATTTTCAATTTGATGATGAGTTAATGAGATGCAGAGGGGGAGAGATGCGGAGAGCAGAAGTCTGCAAAGGGGCAGACGCACGCACTGAGACTCAGTGTACTGAGAAAAGGCCAGGGCTCTGTAGCTGGAGGAAGCAGGGAAGGGAGTAGAGAGGCAGGCTGTGGCAGGCAGGGAACTGCCACAGAGCAGATTTGGGTAGTGAGGAAGTTGGGTGGAGAACCAGAATAGAGGCGGGGCAGTGAGTAAGGGTGAGAGTATGTGTTTCTTGCAATTAGCTTGGCTAGATTTAACCAGCAAGAGGATGAAGGTGTTGTGGTACCCTGGGGAAGGCCGTCAGTGGCTGAGGAGCTGGGGCATTTGCTTCATAAGCGTCCTGGGATGAATTATTTGTCCACAGAATGGCACTGAAATAATTGCTGAGCAAACTGGTTAGAAAAGCCTTCTGCCCGAAAATGTGCAATTGCAGTAATGTCTTGGCTCAAGTCATGTCCCATGTTCTCAGCTCCTACAGCTCATGTGCTGAATGCTGTGTGATAGGGCCTGGCTGCTGCTCTGAGGTGGGGGAGGTTTGGATTCCACTCCCAGGAGCTCAAAAACTGCAGCACCAGAGAAAAGCAACAGAAATTGGCCAGCCAATTAGAAATACAGTATGGGGGGGGGAGCACAGAGCCAAAGAGCGAGGGCTTAGTGCACTGCGCCTGTCCTCACAGCCAGGCTCCCCTCATGAGCGAAGCTGCCCCTTAACCAAAGGGGTGATAAGGGGGAAACAGACTAGCTACAACATCTCAGAGTGCCATGGCTTGAGATGGCCTTGCCTGCCCCAGATCACAGCAACCTCTTCCAAGAAGCACCAGCAGGGCTGTGCCCAGCCCCCTGGCTGTGAAGTTAATAGATCTCTTCTCTGGGAGGCACCATCTGTACAAACCTGGGAGATAGAAGTGGACTCCCTTAATTCCCTCCCCATGATATTCACTCAGCAACCCCCAGTCAGCCTGTGCCTAGCCCTGGGTTACTCGGCTTGTTCCCCTTTTTGAGGCTTGATAAAGAGGCTACTTTCCACCCCAGAGTGTAACTCTGAAGAGGGAAGCCTTGTTAATCAGAGCCTAGAAATTCCCCTCCACCTACCAGAAGGCAGTGGGTTGCAGTGGTGGGAGCAAAGAGCTAGTGGGAAGGGGGAGCAGGACCTTGGGGCTCAATTCCTGGCACTGGGAGGGGTTGTGTTCTGGTGGTGAGAGCAGGGGTTGGGAGGGAGGGCTCCTGGGACTGGTTGTAGAGAAGTTTTGTCCGGTGACTAGAGGTGCATCTGAGAGCCAGGGACCAGGGGTTTTGTTCTTAGTTATGCTTTGTGTGAACTCAGGGATGAGTTTCTTCCCTCCTCTAGGACAGGGTAAAGATACTGACCCACACGGCAGTGGGCAGTGATGCTGACAGCTAGTGACTCACTTGGAGATCTGCAGATCAGATGTGTGGGATGTTGGAATCTGAAACGGCATGGGGGAGCTTTGGAAGGGGCTCTGGCTTTGGAGCGAGAAAACCTCCCCAGTGACAGCATGAGGAAGGAGGTGGCCAAGGGGCAGTCTCTGTCCTATTTCTGGAGGCCTGTCACGCAGGTCACGGAGCTGCCACACTTTTGGCACCAATGGCCGGTTCCAACTCTTCTCTGGGAGCCTGAGAACCAGCCAGTGCTTGTGCAGGAACTTGAGTTCTTGCCAAATTATTGCCGTGGGGGTTGAAACATACATTTCAGCAGGATCTGTGCGGAGAGGAGAGGACGTGGTGCTAGCGCGGCACATTTCAGCACCAGGCAGGCACTGAGCTACAGCTGCTGACTGGGGGGAGGGCAGGAGAGGAGCCCAGAGCCCTGGGGGCAGGAGAATCTTAGCAGGGTTGGTTGGAAATCAAGCTTCTCTTCTCTCCCATTTTGGAGAACCGTGCCCTTCTTGTGCCTATTCCTGCCCTGCTGCCAATGGGGTAGTAACACCAGGAGTGAATATCTGGGCTAGGGAGCACAGAGAGACAATATTCTGTGTCCCCTCCTCCTGCCTCTCTTCCCTTTGCCTCCTGCACTTTCTTGAGAGACTTCCTGGTTCACTACAACTCAGCAGAGGAAGAGAGAGATGTTCCAGCTTTGGCCTTGCCTGAGCTGATGTTAATTTCACTCTTGCACCCTCTAGTTCCATGGGGAACTTTGCAGGAAGGCTGGAGAGCTCTGAGCCATAGGATCTCTGGGTTTAGTGGTTGATTTCCTGTCACCTCATCTCATTGGCCCACTAAGAATCCAGTCCAAATCTTGGAAGGGTGAGAAATGGTTCTAGTCCCAGAGACCTCCAAGGGATGTCTGTAGCTCTGATCATGTCCTGGGGACACTTTTATCCATGCAGCCACCCCTCTGTCATCCCCACAGACCTGACTGTGGAGCAGCATTAAATGGTCATTGGTCGGCAGCGCTGCTCACTGAAGGTCTGGGTATGAACTGTGGCCAGGGTTGTTTGAAGCTCGACTCTGTAGGGTGGTGCTGTCTGATTTATTAAACTCCTGGGACAGCTGCCAGTTGCCTCTAGGATTAAATCAATACTGTTTGCAAAAGTAAAAGCTTCTTGGTGGAGACATAAAATATTTGAGTTTATTTTTTAATGATAAAACTTATAGACAAAGCTTCACTGAGATCTCTCTGTTGTGTGTCAAAGGGTTGGGAGGACAGGGCGAGGAGGGGGTGTGCAAAGTGGTCATCCTTGGCATGGAACCCCAGAGGGCCTCAAAGAGTTAAATGCCTTGACCATGGAGCCAGAGATCAGATGGAGAAGAGAGGAAGTCAGAGTCACAAGCAGAGGAAGGAGGGAGTTACAGGCTGTGATTTACAGTGAGGTGGGCTCTTGGGGTCCGGTGCTCATGGGGGGCTGGGGGAGGTGGTTTGGGAGGACAGGGAGGAGGTTGGTGCTAGAGGAGTGGCAGCGAACAAGAAAGGAGGGTGGAAATGCTGCTCCAAATGCCTGGAGTGACAGAGGAGGAGGTTTCCGCACGAGCAGTGTGGAGTTTGGAAGAAAGGTCCCGACTCAAAGGAAGCTGGAGGGACACATGGGCAGCTGGAAGGAATAAGGCCATAAGGCATGAAGTGCAGCCTTGCTGAAATGAAGTGAGAGTCGTGGAGCTTTAGCAGGTGTGTGTGTCAGGCTGACACTGTGAGAGGCTGGCAGTTGGGGAGCAGGGAGCTGCATGAAGAGGAAGACAGCAGAGCTCTCTCTCAGTGCTTGGGACAGTGGCAATGGGCACAAGGGTAGCAAGGGCCCCACAAGACACTGTGCAGCTACCCAAACCATGGGGCAATGTGCAGTCCTTAGCAACAGACCTAGTAATGCTGGGTTCCCTAACAGCATGGTTTGGTGGCCAGGGAGGCTGCAGCAGACGGGAGTTCTGACCTGGAAGGGAAGGCCAGGGCTGAAGCTCTGTTTTTTCCTGTTGTACATTTCTCCTGCTGCCCCAAAATGAAGACCTTCTAGGTTTGTCTGCACTGCAGGTAAAGCCCACAGCCAGTCTGTGCCAGCTGACTCAGACTTATGGGGCCTGGGGTAAGGGGCTGTTTCACTGCAAAGCAGTAGATGTTTGGGCTCCATCTGAATCCCAGGCTCCAGGGCCCTGTGAGGTGTGGGGCCAGCCTGAAAACACTTGCAATGAAGCAAAATTCTTCCTGGTGGGGTCACAGGGCTGAGCTGAGCCAAGTCAGTCAAAGAGGCAGTGGCCACGGTGCTGCACAGAGGGGCTGCCCTCCTTGAATATGTTACGCTGCAGTTTCTCAGGCCTCTGCCTGTGGGAGCGTTGGCTGCTTCCTCTGTGTTTGCTGTTACAGTTGAGTTTGTGTGTAACATCTCCTCTTTATATTGTAACACCAGAGAGAAGTGATTTTCCCAAGTCAGGATAATGCCAACAAGTTCTGGTTCCAAGTTCCTTTCTCTAACCACGCGAGACCCACTTCTCTAGCAGCTGGGAATAGAGCCCAGGAGTCTTTGCATCCAGATCCAAGACAAGTGGGTCTCAGCTTTCTGTGTTCAGTGGCCCTGTGTTTCAAGAGCAAAATATTTCAAGACTTGTCCCATCTACTCTCCAAGCCGAAAAGAAAAGAAGATGGTCATGGCTGCTCTGAACTGATTAGCAACCTCCTGGTAGCAACCTCCTGGTTGAAAACCAACAGCCTAGACCTTGCTGTTATCTTAGCAAGACACTCACTTGGCTTTCAGCTGTGATATACCTTGTCTTCCAGTTCGTGTATCACATACAAGTCCGCCCATCACACTGAAAGGAGACCATTTGGGGGGGGGGGGTGAGAAGGCCTGTTCCCCTGATGCTGGAGGTGCAACTAAATATGGTTTTTAAAATGCATGTGTGAGGTCTAAGGCACACTTCTCAAAATATTCTGTAAGAGTGACTAGAAATAACCCCAGCACTCACTCAGAACTGCCTGGCATATGGCATGGTCATGTCAATAGGTGTTGCCAAGTGATTAGAGTGGGAAGGTAGGACTCCTGGGTTCTATTTCCAGCCTTAGGAGGGAAGGCGCATGAATGGGGCTGACCAAAAGAATCCTGACATGAAATTCAGCTTAGGGAGGGAAAATGTATGGGACTTAACAACAGAGAGGATGTGCAAAGAGCAGCCTGGGTTAGTAATGCACAGGTTAAGTGACAGCTAACAGCATAGGAAGAAGTCACTTCCAGGGAGTGGGATCTAGTGGTTTGGGTACAGGAGGGACTGGGAGTCAGGACTCTTGGGTTCTAGCCCTGTCCCAGAGAGGGAGAGAGTTCTTATGGTTGCAGCCAAGGAGACTGGTAAGCAGGACTCAGATTCTATTTCCTGTTCTGCCCCCTTCGGCAGATCACACCTCTCTCTGTGCCTCAGTTTCCCCCACCTGGTTGATGATGACAACCCTCCTCCCAGGGGGGCTTTGTTCATTTTTAGCTGACGAAGGTGCATTACCATCCACTGGGGGATTAACTTTGGTTGTTTTTTAACATTCCTATTGCTAAGAAACAGAAGGTAGAGAGCATGTAAATCTGCAAAGAACCATCTCCCCCAGCATACTTCCCCTAAGACACAGATGTAATGTTCTCTTTCTCTACTGGCCAGCCAGTGCCAACCAACCAATCCTGTTCCCTCAGCACTCATCCCTGGCTGAGGGGCACCCCTCTGTGATAGTCATCAGGGGAGCTGAGTGGGGAGGCTGGCCAGGGAAAGAAATCTGCTGACTGACCCACTCTGGGAAGGAGCATGGCTTTGGGTTTGGGGTGGGGGAAGGGAGTCTGAGTGTTTGTTTAATGTGAAAGATTTAGCTGGTCCACAGAAGCCGCTGGCTCTCTGTTTCACCTTCCTTGCTCTCCCTCTGTCTCTTTTGCCCTGCATGTCCCTAGGCCTCTGTCCTCTGACTTCTCGGGTGTCAGATCTGCTCCCAGAGGCCACTGATTCAAGCCTCTTTCCCTGCACACCAATCAATGGACAGGAAGAGTCAGCAGCAAGCTTCAGTTCTGAGCAGCTGATGGTGCTAATGCTGAGAAGCAGAGCTCTCTGTTGTTCAAGCCTCCAGACCCCCACATCCCACACTGGGCCAACCCCAGTTGCTTAGCAAGTTCCTGCAGCCCCTTGTTCTGCCCAGTGTTTAGCTCAGGTTGTGGATCGGGTTAACCCCTTTTATGCAGAACCGCAGTGTAGGATGGTGCGTGAATGGGGACGTATTCTGTGCAGCAGACAAGGGCTTAGAAACATGGGTGCACTGCATCCCAAGCTCCGAAGCTTTCTTGGCTAAGGCTGTGAGACCCCCTCCTTACTCTCCATGCAGAGTGAGTCAACATATGCATGGAGGGAAGTGATTTGCCCATGGTCCTGTAGTGTGTCAGTGGCAGAGCCATGTGTAGAACTCAGTTGGCTGCTCTGTCCCTTAAGGTCCCTGCCCAGAGTCAGGTACTGACCCCACCTCTCCTGACACCTTGGCCTAGTCTTCAGCTGCGAAGTTGTACTTACTGTCCAGGGGTTCTCCCCCTGCCCTGCCCTATCAAGGGGAATCAAGGTACAGCAGTGGATCCTTCCAAGTAGGGCCTGTGAGCTTTCTGTGGGCTAGAGCCCATTGGGTTGAGTGGGACAGGGAGGCAGCCTGGGGAGGGCTCTGAAGACTGGGTAGACTTGGGCTCTGGAGACTCCATTTGCCCCTGCAGCTGATGCTGGGAAGTGTGAGGACCTGGATATTTCTGTCTGTGGACATCCTTGGATAGACATAATCCTGCCCAGACAGCAGCACCCTCAAGACAGCTGGATTCAGGTCCTTGGGGCACAAGAGCCTGTCTTGCTCCCATGAGATGAGCTTTCCTTGACTCTGTGCACTCCTTTTGAATACATGATTTTAGCTACTATCATAGCAAACTGCATTGTTCTTGCCCTGGAGCAGCACCTGCCAGATGAAGACAAGACCCCGATGTCAGAACGGCTGGTGAGTGTGGGCTTTTCTTGCTTGCTTTCAGATCTGGATCTACATAAGTTCTCCTGTACTGAGGGCTGGGCTGTATTTGAAATTGACCAGAATAACTCCCCACCTGGAGACTTGTTCCAGAGTATGTTTGTCCACAGGTGGAGTTGCTCTGAAATAGCTATTACACTTTAAATCCAACCCTGCCTTATTCTGGGATACCTTCCCCATGCATTTGAGCCCTTGGACCACTGCACTGGGGTGGACTACCTTTCTGTTCCCCTTTATAGCTGTCCTCTTCATGTCCTGCTTTCTGCCCTTGCCCTGGGAGCTGGGACCATGGCACGTGTCTTCTACACACTAGCTTCAGTTCTCTTGTCCCACCAGAGCCTGACTGTATTATCTCTGCAGCAGCTTGTCCTAGATCCTCTCTACCCAGGCCATGAAAATTTGAGCCATTCTGGAGTGCCTGGGATCTGGAGCTTCTAGGAATCTTGGGGGGTGGATTTTTGGTAGTCTGTCTATCTCCATTCACCTCTTTCTCACTCTCTTCTGTACCCCAGACCATTAGTGAGCTGAAGAGAACCAATTTTCATGGAATTATTTTTACATCCATTCTGCTATTCATGCCATCTCCTCTCTGTGAGATGCTTTTCTCTTATGTTGCCAACTGTGGGAGGAGAGTGTAGTCTAGAAGTCAGAGAACGGGAGAACCAGGGGCTTCTGCGATCTGGTCTGCTGTGGGCAAAGAATGTGATCTAGTAGTTAGAGCAGGGGTCTGAGACTGTTTCATCTCTGTTTTTAGACTGTGGTATGGCCTGAGTAAGTCCTTTCCCCTCTCTATGCCTCAGTTTCCCCAAATCTCGTGGTGGCTTGTGCAGTTTTGTGAGCAGCCATCAAATGCTATGAGACCTTATAGAGGCATAAGGATGGTTACTGTTTTCTTTATGATCATCGTTTGCGTTTCCAACCCTCCTCTCTCCCTCAGGATGACACAGAACCGTATTTCATTGGAATCTTTTGTTTCGAAGCTGGAATTAAAATCATCGCCTTAGGGTTTGCATTCCACAAAGGCTCGTACCTGAGGAATGGCTGGAATGTGATGGACTTCGTGGTGGTTCTCACAGGGTGAGTAGCTGGCTTTTATCCTCTGCATCTGTTTGTTGATCATGTGCAGACCAAGGCACAAACTCTTGTTTTTTTGGCTCAAGAGGGCAGTAGCGTGGCTTGGCGGTTGTCAAATGGTGAATCAAGACTCAATTTTATTCCCAGATTAGGAGAGGATGGTGTCTAATGGCTAGAGCAGTTGCTGAGTAGTTGGGACTCCTGGGTTCTGTTCCCACTAGTGCTGCTGTTGGTACAGCCCTGGGCAGGTCTGTGTGTCTCCCTTTCCCCGAAGTTGCTGTGAGGGTTAATTAGTTAATGTGCACATAGTGTTTAGAAGTTGGAGCAGGAAACAGAAGGGCTAAGAGGCATTATTAAAACATGGGCAAAGCTGCCTGACTGCCATGCTGTGTTTTCACTCTAGTCAGGTTCCCAATCCTTCATCTCCCTGCTGCTTTGCAACCTGTTTGGAAGTTCTAGGGCGGTGGAACAAAAGCATCTCTCTGTTAGTGCTGAGACTTTATTGCTGTCGGCGTGATTGTAGCTAAAGAGATTTCATTTGTCACAGATCCCTTGCCCTAATAAGCTCTGGGACCCCCTTTCAGCAGGCTGTGTTTGCCAAGAGAACCCCATGGAGAACTTGCAGTAGTTTGCTGAAGTTTATCTTCCCCTGGCTTCCTGCTTCTGTCCCTATGTCACTTCTTCTCCATGGGGGCAGTGGAATTGATGGCTGATGCACATCTGAATTGTTTCTTCATCTTCAAGCATGTTGCGCTGGTTCACTTGTCTGGTATTTCTCAGTTTATCTGCTGGACAATACTTGTGTTGCAAGAACTCACGGATAAACAGGCTGTGCTTCCATTGTGCTGGCTTGCATTGTTTTTCACTCTTGAGATCTGTGGAATGGTCGCCTGCTGGAAATTTTTACTTCTCTTCATTCTTGAATGTTCAGAGTTTCATGGTGAAGTGGAACAGAGCAGGACTGTTTACTAGTCAGGCTGGGGAGACAGAGCTCAGGTTCTCTTTTCTTCTCCAGGAAGGAGTGTGGTCTGTAAGTTAGTGCCAGATGGCCTGGGCAGCAGGACTCCTGGGTTCTAGCCCAGCCTTGGGAGACTTGATCTAGTCTTTGAATCAGGTTGTGAGCTGGGTGTTAAGGCACCTGGCTCTTTCACTGGCTTGCTGGGGGCATGTTGCTTCATGTCCTGAGAGCAAATGCTTAGAAAGTGCTTGCAGCCCCTCAGCATTCATGATGTTACTAATGGTGGTGGTGTGGTTTTGTTCTACACCTGGCAGCCGGTGTTGCGCCAGTGTTGGTTTGCAGTGTGTTCTTTGTGTGCCCTGCACGCCTCTTGTGACGGTCCACCATAGTTGCTGCCTGGAGAGTGTTTCCACTAACCCTTTGAATGTCCTGCTGTGACTGGCCATTTGTTACCATATGGTTTTTGCACATGATACATTCTTTGGCTATTTATGTTACATTTGGGGACACAGCAGTTGCTCCCCCAGCACCAGGTACCATTTCCTTTATTACTTGATACCTGGCTTGGCTGTTGTCCATATAATATATTTTTAAGCAATAAGTTGAGGCCACAGAGAATCTCCCTGGAGACACTTCTGGCTATGACATTTGACTCAGTCTCATCCTCTGGCACACTGCCAGATTTTGTCCCTCACAAAGCCACAGGTAAGAAAAGACACAGTGGGCCAGGTCATCACCTGGTGCAAAGCAGCAGGTCTCCATTAAAGTCTGTGATGCAGTTACCATTTAGATCAGCTAGGGATCAGGCCCAAGTTTGTTTGGCCAGAAAGTCCCTTGGAGCCAGAGCCAGCCTGCAGAACTTGTCTACACTAGGCATTGTAACAAGAAGTTACCTGAAATGCTTTGCTCTTCCAGTGCCCAGGCATTGTATGGTTGTTGGGTGCCATGCCTGGGGTGGGGGCTCTTCCATTTGACCCTGATGACCCCACAGTGTCAGCAATGGTTTCTTCTCAGAACAGACTTTAATTTGTAGGTTTTGAGGCTGCTGCAAGCCAACTGCTTACCCAAGACCCTTACCACAGTGCAGTGTGAAAATTACCCAGAGACCTTGAATTTCAGCCTGGGAGCTGGACACTGAGGCATTTCAGGAGTCACAAGGGCAGTGGGATGACCATGTCTCATAGGAATTGAGGGCAAGAGGGCATTGCACTTAGACACTGGGTTCTGGCCTAAGTAGTCTTGCTGGGTGAGCGCTGAGCGAGGCCGAGGGCTGGGCTTGGGAAATCGTCCTGGGAAGAAAGGCAGCCACATCTGAAGAAATTATTGACCACTGGCAGGGAGAGAAATGTGTCAGATAAACGACTCACTGTGTATATGTCACCCAGCTTGGAGATGAACGCTTCTGGCACTGGAAAGATTGGTCACCTGCCCCAGCCCTGAGAAGAGCTCCTCTGGCTGGGAGGTGCCAGACAGGGCTGGGAAGCTAAGAACAGTCAACACACCTTGGAATATGAGATTCATTTGGCTGCTGTTGAGTGGGTCAGGGCTACGCAGCCCCTCGCACAGGCACTTCTCATTCAGTAGGAACTTCCCATCTGTCCCTGCTCATCTTTCTGGGCTCCCACGCTTCACTTCTCCTTGCTTCCTCTTCCACTTGCTCCATGTGCAAAGGCTGGGTCAAACCCTGCTGCTGGCCTGATCAGCTGTGTTTCATGTCTGCATGTAAATGGCAGCACAGCGTGTACAGCAACAGAGAATCAGGTCCGTCTGTCTCATGTTCATCCTTCCCCACTGCCATTCTCCTGTTCCCCCTGCACTCCTCTGATCCCAGGCTGATCCCTTATTAAACCAGTGGCTGTTTGAGAGCAGCTGCATTGAAAGGGTCATGATTCCCTGACTGTGGTCCCTGCTTCAGTTTCCACCTCGTTTCTAGTCTGGAGTGGGGAGAAGATAAGATACAGGGTCCTGTCTCTCCAGGCATCGTTAATGACCACATAGGAGTGGGGTCATTTTGGGTCACCTGAAAGACCGCACAGCGCCCCCTGCTGCTGTGCTGGGGCTTTGTGGTCAGCACTGGTTCCAAGGGGAGAGCATCCCTCACTGAACCACCCACCCTGCTCCCCATAGCCCCCCTGGTTGCTTCCCAGGTCAGGGTCCCTGCTGCATTCGCTTTGCCCTGGTGGGTGCTTGGAAAGCCAGCTGGGCTCTGGGCAGAAGAACAGAGCTACCAGGCACATGCAGACCCTGCTTGAGAGGAGTGAGGAGCTGAATACCCAGGGCTGGGGCGCTCATCAATGGTGACAAGCTGCAGAAAGCAGCTTTCCCTGGCCACCCGTGTGATGATGGTTGCTCCCTAAACACTAGCGCCTGTAGGGTGGGGCCCCCTCGGACACAGGGCTGTGGGGGAGAGGGCTGCTCTGAGCATCCTGTTCCCCATCTTTCCTCAGTGCTGCAGTGAGGTATCCCAGCCCCTCTCCCAAGAGGGAGCCTCTGATTAGCGCTGCTGCAGTTTTGCTATGTTAATGGCTTCTTCCTCACCAGCACTGGGGGGGGGGGAGCTGCCAGGGAGACTGGCAGGCATGCTGTGGAAATCTCCATAGCAGAGAAAGCTGCTGAGGGAAGCTTGGCTCTGCTGAGGCTCCTGGAGGCTGGAGGGACACTGATACTGTCCTCAGCCCAGGGGGCAGGGACCATGGACTGTGGGAGACTCGGGATGGCTCCCAAATCTGGGCTCTCCTTGAGCCTGAGGATCAAAATGCTGGGGAAGGGCCAACCTCCAAAGCACAGAATCATAGAATCATAAAAATGAATAGAATCATAGAAATCTCTGATTGCTGTGTGTCTCTTGCAGACAGGGGATGGGTTCAAGTATAAAAGCCCAAACCTGTTAAGGTGTGGCAGAGTACAGTCCCTCCCCTGAGTAAAGCATGGGTCCAGTGCCTGAGGCACGGGACCAGCAGAGTCAGGCTGTGATTGGCCAGTGGGAACACGGTTCCCAGTGCCAAGGGTTCCCCACCCTTGCCCAGGAGAGCTGCTCTAGGGACTGGTAGCCAGAGGTAATCTCAGGGCTCCCATGATTCAAACCACGATAACTCTCCAAGCCAACCTGCTGTGGTGTGAAATGTCAGGAGCGGCTCTGTGTGCATGCTTGTATGCGTGTGCAAATGTAGCTCTGTGCACCAGTGCATTACACGTGCAGCATTCGTGTGTACACATGTTAACGAGAAAGTGATGAACATGCATGTGTAGAGTCCTGCAGATCCCGCAGATATCTGCCTTATATCCGCATCCGTGGATATAACACGGATATCCGTGGACCATTTCTTGTGGATGCAGGTCAGATGGATCCACTTATTTATATCTGTGCAGGGCTGTATGCATGTACACACTGTATTACTTCTGTATCTCAATTGGTGCAGGTCCTCATTGATTCCTGCTGCAGTCTTGTCTCTGCATTATGCACGTCGGTGCACGTGTGTTCATGAGCTTGTAAGGCAGCACATTGCTCTTTGCACGGGTCCATGTCATGCTTGCACATGCCTTGTTTGTGCCCAGGAGGTGAGCATGCATCATGAATGTCTGTGCATGCATGTGATGCTGTAACCTGTGTGTGTGAGCCAGTGTGCTGGGTGTGTGCACTGCCCTCCTCTCTGCCTCCTGCCCACTCAGATCAGTCCATGCTCTGCTCCTGCCCTGGCCTCCCTCCTGCAGGCACCTGCAGAGCAGAGAAAAAGGGACCCTCCCAAAATCCATGCCTCTCTCCCCATGTCATCGGCAGAGTGGAGCTTGTTAGTATGCCAGGCAATGCTGTCCCTGATTAGGGAGTCCTCCATGTACAAGTACCTTATAGGTGCTTTCCAGACGTGCCCAGCATGCTGAGGAAGGCATCTTCGCCTGAATGAAAGAGAGCAGAGAGGCGTGGGAAGGAGGTGAGCCAGGAGGATGCAGAGGTTCTGGCGGTGGAAGGAAGGAGCTATTGATCTTCTGCCCTGTCACCCGGGTCTTAGCTTGCCATGCCTTCCACCTCTTAGATGGGCAGCCATGGGTGCTCAGGTCACAGCTGGTGTTTTTAGGATCCAAAAGAGGCAAGATTTTTGCAACAGCAGCGCAGAGTTCTGGGCAGAGTGGTGCATGTTGTGTATGAGTGCCTAAACTAACTGTTCCGAACTCCAGAGCAAGATCTGAGGGCTGTTAGGTGTGGCTCAGTAGAGACCTCTGCTCAGCATGTGGCTGTGGTGAGAAAATCAGACGCAACATTTGGATACATGAGGGACAAGACTGAGGCTCACATGACAGGTATGTGAACACTGCGTTCACAGGGTCTAGTGACCATGGCCACAGATTCAGCTTGGACTGGCCAAGTCTGCCCAGGACACAGCCTACACCAATGCCTGACCTAGATAGTTTGAAGTTAGCTTGACTTCCTTTGCCGGGACTGCCATGACACCTAGTACATGATTAGACATGCAGAACAGTGTTGCAGAGTCTTGCTAGAAAGCAATGGCCTGGCCTCTTCTGGATCCTGTGAGTAGCACTGGTCAGCTCCATCTCCAGCAAGGGAGTGCAGAATGAGGGGAGTTCAGAGAAGACTGACTGGATGCCCAGAGAAACTGCCCTATGAAGAGAGATTGAAAAGCTTGGGATTATTGCCTTAAAGAGGAGGCTAATAAGAAGGGACATGATAAACCTCTGTCTGGTGACTAGTCATCACACCTCAGAACACAAGAACAAGGAGACAGTCAATTACAGTCAAAGAGGCAAAGCCAGCACTGATTAGCTGTAGCTGATCTGCGGAACTCTCTGTCACATGATGTCATAGAGATTGAGAATTTAGTGAACTTCAGAGAGGGATTGGATATGAAGCAGGGTCATTATGGTTAATGCTAATTAAAATGTCATGAGGACTTGAAGACTTCTTACTTGAAGGCTGCAGCTGATCTTTGGCTGTTAGTGACCAGGGTGAGACCTAACTAGGAGGCAGCTCGTCTCAGATCTGCCTCCTGTGGGAGATCTTCCGCCTGCCTCTGAAATATCTGCTACTGTCCAGTGTCAGGGACAGGAAGCTGGATTAGAAGAAAGTGAGGTGTGATCCAGTCTGCCAGCTGCCATGTTCCTATGCTCTCTGGGTGTGGATATGTGTGACAGTGTCACTGTGACTATTTGGTGTATGGTAGCAGCTAGGAGCTCCAGTTAGGGACCAGGACTCCATTGTTCTGGGCACTGTACAGACTCATAAGAAGAAGATGGGCCCTGCTCAAAAGAACTTCCTATGCACACATGTGTATGTAGACGAGCATGAGTGTGGCCTTCATGTTCTGAACACATGCAGTCTGTACTGGTGAATTTGGGCAGTGGGTGTGAGTGAGTGTGTGTGTGAGAGAGAGAAATACTTCCTTCAGGGCATGCGTGGGTTTTCATTGGTTGAACTATAGATAGTGTGTGGCCAAAGTATGTGTGTGGGGAATGTGTTGGAAATGGCTGTGTGTAAGGAACACAGGAGTATGGGGAGATGTCCATGCAAGTGTGCATATGTGGGAGGAGTGTGAGTGTCTAAGGATTCTGTGTGTGTGTGTGCACGTGGCGCGTGCGTATGCATGTGTGTGCGTGTGTCTGTGCGTGTGCGTACAGGCAGTCTATGTGTCTGTGTGTGGGGCAGAGTTGAGCCTGTCTTTGATCCCTAGTATCATCAGTTCCTCTGGGAGCTGGGGAAGTCCCCTCCCGGGACATGCTCTCAGTGAGACGTTAATTACCACTTCTGCCTGTGCTCCATTGTCCTGCGTTCCCAGTCTCCGCACATGGGGAGCAAGTGCTGTTTAATGCTGTCACAATATTTTACTGCAAAACTGCCTGCTCTCCTTCCCCGAAATTGCGTTGCTCCTGCCTCAGTGCGGAGCCTACACACTGCTTGGTGGGGAGTCCCAGGCACTCCCTCAGCCTCTGCCAGACACCCCCTGCTCTCAGCTTTCTCACATCAGACCCTGACCCAGAGAGTTTATTTTCCTGCCTTCAGCAGTGGCCGATACAGAGTGCCTCAGAGGAAGGAAACCGCCTTCTTTCCAATGCGCTGGGGCTGGGAGGTGGCAGCATTCCTTCCTGACCCCTGTGGTGATCATCTAAGACCTTGTAGCATCAGAGTTGATTAGCCTGTTCATCCCTGCAGAACCCCAGGTTATTAGTGGCCACCAGGATGAATGGTCCCTTAATAGTTCAATCTCAGTGTCTGACCTGAGGACATCTGACTGTCTAATCTATATATCTGGTTCTCCAGTGCTGTGGGTACCCGCCTGTCTATCTCTGTGTGTGCCATCTCTCTCTCTGTTCGTCCATGTACTTGTCCCCCCTTCTACTCTCCCCCCTCTTCAATTTCCCTGGAGCAACCACAGGACTTTGAAGGACGGTTTCCTTGTATTGGTTTGAAGCTCTAAAGTCCCCGGTTGTTGGAGCAATGACCATCTCTCCCGTTGATTCCCACATAGTGAGAATGACTCTGGACCCCATCAGCGTCTGCACCTCTTCCCAGGCCAGGTGACCCTGCAGGCAGATCCTGCGTCCTGACTCAGGAAGGAGCTAAATTCAGTCTTGGATTTGTGGAGTTTCTGCCCAGTTAAAATCAAGGTGTGATGCTGGGGGTTCTGCGTCCCAAACAGCTGTGAGCCTCTTACACCCTTAGTGCTCAGGATGAGCTAGGGTGTTCTGGTTTGTCTCATAAGGGTGAGGTCTGTGTCTGGGGAGCAGAGGATTGGGTCTTCTCACCCTGCTGCCTTTCCTGGTATGATCCCTGTGGATGTTGGTGGCTCCCTACAACACAGAGGAGCTGTTGCTGGGTTGCAGGCTGGTCGCTGCTCTGCTGGTATCTGAGGAATTAATGTAATAACCCATCCTACAGATGGGGAAGTTGAGGCACAGAGTGACTTGTTCTTGCTGTCTGTGGCATTCAAGCCCTGCTTGTCTGTGGCCCAGCCTAGCACCTCAGCCACAAGCTGCCCTCTGTGCTGCAGGTCTGGGAATTTGCTTTTTACATGTTGAGCCTTCCAAGGATCCCTCTCATGTTTCATCCTAAATCCACCACTGGTGCAACCCATTCCCATGGTCACTGCTTCCAGAGGGGTCTCTGGGTGCTGTTTGTCTGGCATCCTGACTGCGTTGTGCAGCTCCCATAGCCCTCGCCCCCTCCTCTCACCAGAGCCTTTGATTAGGCCCTGTCTGGATGCTCTAAATGTCAGCCAGGCCCGATCAAAGCCAAACAGAAACCCAGCTCTGGGTTCTGCTGATGGATCAAAAGGCTGCTGTATCTAGCGAATTGGCATGGGAGTGCCTCTTAAAGGGACATCGCAGAAGGTGCTGTGACCTTTCTCCATCTCTCTCCATTTGCCTTTTCTGTCTTCACTCTTTCTCTTTTGCACCCCTCTTTTCTTGCCATGCTTGCACATTCCCCTTTTCCAGACACACACTTTCTCATCCACCTTCCTTCTCTCCCTCAGTCTGCTGCGATGTCTCATATCTTGGCATTACTAACAGATTCATTCACTTAAGGCCCAGATTTGTCTCTGGGTTGCTGCAGTCTAGCCAGGGACCAATGGGAGCTGGCCCTGCGGCTCCCAGTTCTGGCATTGTTGGGGGTGGTTCAGAGCTCTGTGGGCCTTGCCGCAGCCAGGAAATAGACACGCACCAGGCTCACCTCCTCCTGTCCCTGACCCTCGTCTGACATGTGCCTGCCTTTGGGGTGGGGAGGGTGTGTTATGTCCCTTTTGTCTCTCTCACTATGTCATCTCTGGGCAGGCAGGCCAGTCATGCTGTGGCCTGAGGACTTGTAAGGTGCTGTAGCCTCGCAGTTTGTTGGACTCCTGCCTTCCCCGCAGTGTCTGCCCTAGGTCCTCTGCCTGTCTTGGGCTGTGGCTCTCACTTTCTGTCTGTGTCTCAGGCAGCCAGCCTGATGGTTCTGTCACTGCCATTTAGCTCTGCTGCTTTCAGAGTCCCTGATCCTCCCCACCCAGCAGTTACTTTGATCGCCATTCACTCAGAGATCTGGATAGCAAAGACCAGGGGGATGTGGTGTCAGGACCAGGTGGCAGAGAGAGCAATGACTATGAAGCTGGTGTGCCCTGGAGATGCATGAGGAGTATTGGGTGGGGAGCAGGAATGGACCAGGTAGGGCTTGGGGATAATATGGAGTTTAGATCTGATGGGGACAGGGACTCCACCAGAGAGCCTCAACCCTGTCTGTGCACTCAGTGGCCACTGTGTGGGCAACCTCCAGAGGCCGAGGGCCCCCCCATATCAGAGTGTCTCCAGGGTGCTGAAGAGGGTTAGTGTAAGTGTAAATGGGGTAATATCAGGCTGCTCTGGGCAGGCTGCTCCTGTCCTCTGGCTGAGGAGGTTCTGTCTCCCTCTTAAAAGGGGAACCTGGTTGTCCCCCTGTGCTTGGATGGAGCAGGACTTGCCCAAGTCGCCGTCTGTTCCATCAGTTCCTCTTTCTGCCTTACCCAGGACCTGACAGCCTGCTCCCTCCTGGATCCTCTCCCTGGGCTAGGAACCTGCCCCTGCCCTGCCTGTGACCATTGCTCAGGTGGCTCTCAGTGCCCACTAATGCCAAGGGGAAGATCAGCCACAGGGACAGGGTGGAAGCAGTGGGCTGCTCTCTGTTGCTCTGGGGTTAAGAGGTGAAAGGAAAGATCACGAAGGCAGTGTCTCTGGGAAGTGTGCAACAAGGTTGATCTAGCTGTCTTCCCAGCTCCGCACCCACCTCTCCAGCTGGCTCAGTCTCAGCTCTGCAGGGGGATGGGGAGGAAAACTCAGTCTCTATCCTCTGTGCCAAGGCTGCCGGCAAGGGGCTGGTTTGCCCAGTGGTGCTGGTGGGTTTTGTGCCATGGCCATCCAGTCACTAGCATCTGGGCTGAGACTCTCCTTGTCAATTTCCAAAGGGATAGCCATGCTAGTCTAGTCCAGCAAAAAACCCAAGGAGTCGTGTGGCACTTAAAAACTAACAGATTTATTTTTCTCATGAGCTTTCGTGGGAGAAAATCCCACTTTGTCAGATGCTTTGAAGATGGGTGAACTTACAGAATGGAATGAAAATAAATGCAAGGGGGTGTAAAACATAGGATCAGGT